>JABSTQ010009543.1:0-436388 GCA_013358835.2 Ixodes persulcatus | reverse complement strand
TCGTCCGTGCATTGAGCAAAGCTCTGCCAGCTCCTGAGTCACTTCGAAGTTTCGTTCACACCACGGATGAAAACAAGCAGCTGTGCTGTGTCTTTGATGTCTGTGCTCTCATTCAAAGCAAGAGAGTAGTAGACAAAATGACTGCAACTCCTCTCCAGCTGTTTCGATAGGTCGTCGGGAATGTCATGCACATGTCTTTGTACTGTCATTCTTGATAGGCTCAGGTTTTGGAAAACCAACTTCTTGTCCGGGCACATTTCCTCAGAAGCAATCATAAGACATTCCTTGATGAAGACGCCATCAGTAAACGAACGACCTGAACGAGCGATCTGTCGAGATATCTGAAAAGACGCCCGCGTGGCTGCTTCAGATGTGTTCTTTGCTTTCGTAAAAATGGTTTGCTCAGCAAGCAAATTCCGTTTTAAGTCCTCGGACTTTGTTTTTCTCTCTGAATCCGAAAGAGCGCTGAAGTCGCGGGCATGTTTGGTCTCGTAGTGGCGTCGAACGTTGTATTCTTTAGGAGCCGCGAGAGATTCTCAACACACAAGACATAAGCACTTCGATGCGTTCTCAATGAAAAAGTACCTCCATGTCCACTCCTGGTTGAATTTCCGGCCCTCCTGGTCGATTTTTCTCTTCTTTGAAAGTACACTCATATTCCAAGCGTGACACGACTAGCTTTTCTCTATCTGCAACAAGCTGTCACTGATCATGTCCCAACAGGAGGGGAGAGGGCTGTAGCCTCCGTGGAGAGAGGGAGGAGGAAACGGGATGAAGAAGAACTGGAACAAGGATAGGGGAGGGACGCTGTTAGAGGTTAGAACAACGCACTGGATGGCTGTACAGGCTTTTGTATTGTTGTTTTCTGTGGGTCTAGTGGAGAGGGAATATTTGAACTGAGGACGTTGAGTTTCCCCCCGGAAAAGAGGACTCTGAGAAAAGTAGGTCAACGGGTTCGAATGCTTTCTGCCAAGTCAACGGCCGCAGTGCATTGAATGACACGGTGAGCGGTTTCTGCGCTCAGCTGGGCCGCGGGCCGCGGGCCCGCGGCCCAGCTGAGCACTTTCTGTGTGGCCGCGGGCCACACAAAAAGTTCCCGCGGGCCGCATGCGGCCCGCGGGCCGTATGTTGTGCACCCCTGGTCTAAATCATAGAAATTTTGCTGGAAATACAGATTACTTGGGGGACGGGGAACCCACCTACGTGCTCTGTGGAACCCAATTTGAGAACCCACCTTTAAAAGCATCGTGGTCTTCTCGTTTCATTCCAGTCTCCACACCTGATTACTCTGGCCACGCAGCAAGTTTTAAAGTTTGCTAATGAAACATTGGGCGCAAAAACATTAGACGCAGGTAGAAGGAAACTTGCCCGTGTGAATACGCCCCCTAGATTGTCCTTTTCCCGGATAATGTGAGGAAAGGAGTGCCGTCAGTTCCACGATTTCCCCGCCGACCCGATGGCCACTCCTACCAATAACCGAGCATTTTGTTAAGCCTGCCAGTCCCTACAATGAATCCCATCGCCCAAACCTGCGGTAAGCAATATGTGGATTAAACTGGCAGATGCTTACACAATGAACGAGGAGAGCACCACCGTAATGTTCACAAGGCACTTTCCGGGCGTCTTGGCATTAATTGATGAGACTGGGGTTGCGCAACACCTTTAATGAAATGCGCGGTTATTGGTCGTCGGGTGTCGGCACCTCTTTTCTCGCGTTATCCGGTAAAGGACTATCTATACTTGAGACGGTGAGCAACCTGAGATCCTGTGCCGTTATATCCGACCATTGACGCGACTACTAAAATTTGGGTTCTAAGTCGGCGTTGCAGCGTCTTCCTTTCTACCCGTGTTTTTGTGTGGAATGTATTCTTACCAAATGTTTGGCCAACCTACCGAAGCCTTCACCTTCTTTGCCTTTTTAGACACTATGGCCATACCACTGGCACACTTTTGTCTCGACCCGTAACGGGTTAGCCACTGACTTGCTGTCATTTAGCTACTTAAAGGGATGCTGAACCGAAATCTGGATTCCACAAAACACGGCGACAAAAGCGTGCAACGGGATACTACAAACACTAAAACATCACTCATACAGCGATATCTCAAACAGATGACAGTATTTTCTAAAAAAAGGAGGGGCATTCGACAGATATATTGCCGTTTTATATCTCCGAGAAGAATCGAGAAGGAGAGGGAACGGCCTCGCGTCCTTTCCATCTCCCCGCCTTGAGGGGGCAAAGCGAACAGAGGAGGAAACGAGATATGTTGGCGCCGCGCACCTCGTCGGCCTCGTTCAATCTCGACCTCTTTTTCCAAAAGTATGGCCGTCCATTCGAGATATCGCCTTACGAGCAGTGTTGTAGAGATTGCAGCGTCCCGCCTACAGCTCCTGCATTGTTTTCTGATATTCGAATTTCGGAAAATCCCTTTAACCCCTCAACGGTCGTCGCTGTACATGTATTGAAAGTTCCCGCCTAAACGTGAAACCTCTCCGTGAAGTGCAGCGATTTGTTACATCTTTGGGGAACATGTTTTGCCTTGTTGGATTCGTAGCATCAAAATTAGGCGCCTAATGCACGTGACAGGCGTGAGATGGTCGTTTCGTGCGTCGGCTGCTCTGGCATTAGCGGCAATCGAGGCGTCGGATCTTCCCATGCAGACTTTGACACTTTCAGAATTGAATTCGGAGGATGAGATGTTGTCGTCTTGTAGAGAAGCTCCGTAAGATACCTCCGACTTGCGTAACAATACCAACAATTTATAGGTACCGTATAAACTCGTGTAAGGGCCGCACTATTTTTTCCCGATTTGAGGGCAAATTTTCGAGGTGCGGCCCATACACGGATGAAAAAAAAACAAAATCTGTATCCACATTTTGAAATGAACGTACATGAGCGCGCTCGGCTGCACTGGTCGGAAACGCCTTCACTCCGGAATCCGGACTCGGTCGTCGGTCGGATTTAATTAGTTTACATACTGCGCAATACGCATCTTTTTTTTTTTTTGCCGTACTTGATAGCATGCGCGGCAACTTTCGACTTGAATCCCGTATGACTGTTGAAGTGGTACTTGCCCATAGCTCCGAGATTGCGCAAAAAGGCAGACAAATCACGACGCTTTGATATGAATCGAAGAACAAAAGGAAACCTCCTTAGAGCGTACAATGGCGTTCGGAAACCTGAGTGCACGCGCGAGCCGAGCCCGCTGAATCCCCATTCCTCGCGCTTGCCACGGAACCTGGCATGTCGTTCATCTTGTCTCAATGCCTTGCCGCAACATAAATGCATCCCGCCAGTGCGGCCGACCACGATCGAGGTCGACAGCCATTTTGCCATGCGGTGATACGGACGAGTGGAGAGCAAATATCGGGGATGCGGAGGCGTGCCGCTACGTGCTCGGGCGGTGGCTAGCGCCACCTAGCGAAATATATTCGTAGAAACGTGGCATTACAGTCGGCGCGCCTCAAAAACAAGGGGGTGCGGCGCATACACGAATAATTTCTCTAATTTTCTTTTTTGCAATACTTTGTCCTAAATACGGGGGTGCGGCCCTTACACGGGTGCGGCCCTTACACGCGATTATACGGGAGACATCATCAGTGCAGCTAGGAACACCCGACTAGCTACCAGCAACCAAAGGCTCGCTTCTTCCTTCCATGCCATGGACGAAGAAGTCGGCAGAACCAGCGCTACAGATGAAGAGAAGGAAGAAGCGAGCCTTCGGTTGCTGGTAGCTAGTCGGGTGTTCCTAGCTGCACTGATGATGTCTCCCGCATAGGAGACGAAACGTCTACCTATAAATTGCTGGTATTGTTACGCAAGTCGGAGGTATTTGTTTTTAATCATGGTTCCCGGCTTTTGGAACATTTTTGCATTTATCCGTAAGATACCTCTAGTTTGGAGTTCAAGACCGCGGGAATGTCAAAGTGGACGTGCGAAAAATGAAACAGAATGCGAGAAAGAAGGCAGCTTTTTGGCCTCAATATTTTCATTCTATACTCGGCAATCTTGGAGAGACGCCCAACTACGCGAAGTTGTAATTTACACGCGCATTCCAGCCATGCAGGGACTGCGTTTCCTTCGAGTTGGGGTTGTATCGGATGCGGCATTTCAGTCTCCTCAGGTTGCACCTAGGGCCATTAGATAATCCTCATTATCCAAAATGGTCGGAAAGGGTTCTCGGTTGTCCGGTAATGTCAAGGCGGAAGAGAGGCTTCCCGACCCGGTATCCGAAGCTTGGGAAGTTTCTAACCGTGACTAGCTGCACCCTCCCCGCACTAGGCACCAAAATGGCCACACTCGCGGGACCATCGACACTCTAATTCGCACTTGGTGCCTCTAGTCGCAGCCGTACGACGAGTTTCCCGTCGTCGTCCGACATGCATTGTGGTTTCCTCGGTGTAGGATTGGAAAGGGGTGCCCTCTCCTCTTGATTGAGTGCAGCAGGAGCCCGAAGGGTTGCTGGCAGCTGGCCAGGGCTCTGTTTTGGGCCCCTCTCGGAGCGGCATTGTTTGCCCCTCCTTGTTTTTGTCTATTTGGAAAGGTAGCTTAGGTTGCGCGTCCCGTTTAGTGTACAGTGTGCTCGCAGCTGTTTGGTTTGGCTCCGCTTCCTGCGTTGGAGCCGTCCGCTGGTGGCCGTTAGGGCTCGGTCGCTACGGGTGGTCTTCTTCCGGGGGTGCAATGTTACGTTTGGACGGCTCGACCGTTGCGTGCGTGGAGACCGGCACAAAGGGGCACTTCCTTACTCTAAAGGAAATGAACCCGAGGCTAATAATTGGGGTGAAAACGAAGGGGCTTTGAGCAAATAGTTCTTTCCTACCAACTTGGCTAAGGAATTGATTGACTTCCGCAAATTTATTACTCTTGTACGAAGATTATGTTGCCCTAATTGAACCGTCTTCCCAATTTCCCGACCAGTAATGTCGTTATGTTGCGACGTAGCCTTGTAGCCTTCATCTTCTCCTCGTCGTCGTCTTTTTCAGACTCGCACCCGTTTGCCTGTGCCTTAAAGGGGCACTGACACCCCAAAAGTCATAATTCTTTTTTTTTTTTTTTTTGTCTAAAAGGATGCAAATTGTAGTCGTAGACACGCGAAAAAATATTTCCCCATGCATGCATGCGCCTTTTTATCTTTGACGTTTTTCTCTCCCGCTTCTCACCTCCTCGCTTCTTTTTATTTGCGACATAATCGATTATAAAATTTAGAAGCCTTGTAAGCGACATTTTTATAATACAGTCGAGCCCGCTTACAACGAACCCTTCTACGACACGAAACGCGTTCGCTAAAAGAGAAGTTTGTTATAAATGGACTTACCCTTAAAATTCTAGATAAATAAGTAAGCACGGCACGGATTGAAAGCGCAACACCTGTGATCAATGCGCATGGTGTTTATTCAAGGAAGTCCGTAATCGCTGTTTGCTTCCGCAGTGCAGATCCAATTATAGAGCTCTCCAGGTTGCTCAGCTGATCGATGTGAACATCGCTCAGTCCCTGTGCGTAGACCAGCTGCTTCAACGAAGCTATGTGCCCCAAAGCCGTCGCTGTCGAAACCGGAGGTGAGGGAGCAACCCCATCGCCGACGTCGTCTTCGTCGTCATCTTAGTCGTCGGACGCCGCGATGTCCTGGAAGGTCGGCCGCACCTCCCGCACGATAGCTTCGTCGGAGGGGCTCTCCGAGACGATGACATCTTCGTCAGCGTCAACGAAGTCGTCCCACGTCTGCCCTTCCTCTGTCAGACTAGCAGCAACAGCTTGGGTCCACAGGGTCGAGTCGATGCTTTGCGCATCGTCTTGGCTTGCTTCCGCAGGAGAAAGCGAAATCCCAGCTTTTCGAAAGCAGTTCTTGATGCTGCCAGACCTGACCTCCATCCAGGAGGCCTTCAGCATTTCCACCGCGTTCATGAGAGAAATTGTCAGCTGAGGCCCTTGCGCACTTGGTCGGCCGATTGCGATGAGCAGCCTTTCGATGACGCGGCGGCGGTAGCACACTTTGAAATTTCTGATGATCCCCATGTCGAGGGGTTGGAGCTTGGCAGTGGCGTTTGGAGGGAGGAACAGTCAAAGTCGCAGCATTCAGCTGCGGGTTCACGGGATGAGCTGAGCAATTATCCAGGATCAACAGGATCTTCCGTTTTTGCTTGACCATGGCATTGTCAAGCTCCGTGAGCCATTTGGCAAGAGTTCCCGAGTCATCCAAGCCTTGGCACTGTCTCGGTACCGTACGGGCAGGGGGTTGGTGAAACAGCGCGGTTTCTTCGCCGTTCCAATCACAAATGGCAAGCGCCTGTCGCTGCCGTCTACATTACAGCACAGGAGCACAGTTATCCGCACCTTGCTGTACTTCCCACCAACGCATTTGTCGCCCTTTAACGCGTGCGTACGCACAGGCCTCATCTGGTAAAACAATGCGGTCTCGTCCACGTTGTAGACATCTCGCTCACTGTAGCTGTAGACCTCGTCAAGGTTGTCAGCAAGCCACTGCTCCGCTCTCTCTATGTCCACGGATGCCGCTTCCCCGACGATGGACTTGTAAACAATCCCGTGGCGCTCCTTGAAACGATGGAGCCATCTGTTTCCAGGGCTGAACTCTGTGAAATTCAGGAGAAATGCGAAGTCCCTGGCTTTCCCAAGCAGCAGGGGTCCGCTGATGGGGACGTTCATAGTTCTTGCGTCGAGAAACCACTTGAAGAGAGCATCTTCGACGTCTTTGTACGCGGCGTGCCGCAGCCGTTTTCGAGCACTGCAGTCACCATTCATGCTCATTGCTGCCATGATCTTCTCCTTGTCCTTGGCGATCGTCGAAATGGTGGACTTCGATAAGCCATATTTCTTTCACAGGTCGCCGTTTTTTGCCCCGGCGCTCAGCTCCTGAAGGATTGCAGATTTCGTGCCCATGTCGATCGCCTTGCGTTTCTTCGCAGTTGAAGGAATGTCCGACATAACGATTGATGACTCGGCGAGTGACCGAAGACTGAACGATTGCGCGGAGGTCGAGCCGAAACCCAAACGACAAGAGGCAACGCGCTTCAGACGAAACGAAACACTAAAGACCGCGAAACCACAGCACCCGAAATAAAGAAAGCGCAAAAAAAAGGCTTTGCACACTGCCCCAACGCTTCGAGCAGAACGCGTGCAAAACGTTGAGCTGGGAGGCCTGATTGTCTTGCTTTCCCCTTTCGTTCCTCTTCCCTCCCATCCCCCTCCCCAAGAACCCGACGCTGTCGGGGTGTTGCGCTGCCGGTGGTCCTTCTGTGTTTTGCGCCTTCCTCTCCCCTGCCTTATCTCCGCCGGCAGCCAAGGTCGCGACGCCGTTTCATTCGTTCTATCCGAGAATCGCGCTCGGAAAGGGCCGTTAAAAGTGGGCCGTTTTGTGCAGGATTCTTGCGAAATATGTTGGGGAATGAGAAATTGTTCGTATTAACCGAACGTTTGTTTTAAGTGGGGCCGCCGACTGTAGTAAGTAACGGGATTCGTAAAACACGCTTTTAGTGCGAATGCACTACGGCCCTTATTTGAAATACCGAAAATCGGAGTCCGGAGTAATGTCGCCTCCTGGCTTTGTATCCTCCCTTGGTCGGTGAGTCGGGGAATCGGACGAAGTTCTCTTTTTTTAGGCGCCCAACGACCTCTCAGACTTCGAATAGGAAAGCGTCAAGCGGTCAAACCTCCTGGGTTTGGCGTCTGCATACTGTAGTCTCGGTTGCGACTTCGCCGGGGCTGTCGTTGACGAAGAACCGGCGCGACGTGGGCCCTCACGTCGCTCACAAAAGTTCACTGCGCATTCTCTTCGACCTCGTGCCGTTTCAAAGAGTTTGAGATCGCTGAAAGAGCTTTGAAAGAACCTCAAACTCGAAAGTGAAGCGTCATCTACTCGCAGCGATAGGCGGCACGCACGGAGGAGAGCGGCTGATTGTGGGACGCGGGCGAACGCGACACTTCGGTTCGGGACGGGTTCGGAGGCGTGAGAAAAACTTGAGTTGCAGGACGACTCAATCTTTGACGTCGCTGCACTATCGCGGATCGCGCAAGAACTTCGAATTCGGCTTTGGGAAATTGTTTTTTTACTTCACATATACTGAGTTCCCATGTTTTGAATTTTGAGGGTAATGTCCAGGCACCGTTCTCTATCATTTCGGATAATAAAAGAAAAGATTTTGACCTTTCAGTGCCTCTTCAATTATCGTCTTTAACGAGGTTGTTTGGATTAGTTCTTTTTTCCGAGGCAAGGCACCAACTCTGGATTCTTCGTCGGCGGGCTTCCATTCCAGCCGAGGTGCCCGCGATTGGACGCTAGTTTTTGTGGGGAAGAGCCGAGATTTTTCTTTTAGGTTGCGAAATGTTTGGCTGGCCTAAATGAATGTCTTTGGTTGTTTTGGCACCCCCAAGATGAACGAGCAGAGTGTGGGCTTGCATTTGCTTTTGAGGGGGCTCGCCCATGACCGCTTACACTGGCGCCACATTATTTCCCCGGAAGATTTGGCTGTACTTGCGAGATCAAAAGGAATCTACGAGAATTGTGAGAATTGTTTCGAGGGGGTGGCGCAAGAGTGATGCGTCAAGGATGATGTGGATGGTAAGTATTTCAGGGCCACCTGACAGATGGTAACAGTGTAACCCTTCTCGTTGTAAGCGCACGCTCGTACGCAAATGTGCGATGCGACCTTTAGTGAGAACCCCTTAGTGCTCTGTGCCCGAAGGCCTCCTAAATTTTGATGGGGCCACAAATTGTTGTAGGGGTCTGTGGTGCGACGGTAAATGGCGGGGTTCAATAGGGAGGCTGTAAGGTTATCTCCCTCATGTTTTCCGTTTGCAAGTCCTCTTTCCAAAGTGTTTGCAAAGTGCAGTGATGTGAATGCTGTGCCAATTGTGCCAAACTGTGCCAAGGGGCTAACCCTGCTACATTTTGCCAAAATATGGGTAATCTGCGCCAAGCCTGCGCGAAAGGACCAATTTTGGTCGCCTTTCAAAACCGAAACTAAACTAAGAACGTAACTGAGCATGCGTGAGCTAGGTGGCGCAAGCGGCCGCCTGACATGAAGTACCCTGCATCCATCCGGTCTTGCATGGTTTTTGCCGCCGTCTCGCGTTTCGCGCCTCGTCGTCTCAGGAATCTCGTCTCGCGTCTTTTTTAAACTTTTTCAACGATAGACGCGGGCGTGTGCGGACGCTCCAACGCTAGTGTGCCGGGTGCCAGACATGCCGTCATGCTGTGAAACAAAACCACATTTTTGCGCGGCGAGAGACGCTTTGTGAGCTGAGACGCTGGTCGCGCGACGTTGGGTGTTGCCGTCCCCACGTCGCTGCAGATATGGTGCTTTCTAAACTTGTTCATCGACATTCCTGTCCTTGTTTAAATCATACTCTACTACAAAAATCCCTCTTTAAAGGGATACTACAACGAAATTTCGGCGCTAATCTCTCGGTCTATTCGTGCTCAAGGGAGCACTATCGCATCAGACACATCAATCTCTTGTTGAAAAAGTCTCGAAAAGGAATTTTAAAACGAATTAAACGATTAGCAAAGAGCACCTGGTGGATGTCGCTAACGCCTCGCTTGTAATGCCCGTCTAGGAACCTTGACAGCTAGTGACGGTGAGTGTCTCGCCTCCGGCCACGACGAGAGAAGAGGGGAAGGAGGAACTCCCCTCTTCCCGAGAATGCCTTTTGTGTGTCGCAGAAGTCGCTATTGTCCCTCTACAAGATTATAGAAGATTAACCCGTCACTCAAAATTCGTACAAAAGCAGCCGCTTCGGTGGCTGGAACGACTAGGCCCTCCTCTCGACGTCAGCCTCGCCGTAGCTTTGCTCGTCCCGAGACGAACTACGTCACGATTGCGGCGAATGTCACGTGCTCTCCGCTGGCTGCTCTCTGAGCGCTTGCCAGAGTGGGCCGTTTATAACCAAAAATATAGCGATCAGGCTCAAAATACAAACGTGCAATTATCATTTACGGATATCGTAGATCATATTCAGCCTATTTCTGAACACAACGGGTGTTTTTCAAATTTCGTTGAAGTGTCTCTTTAATTCAAAGACTGCTTGTCGAAATAATGATTACCTAGGTTTCTCTCGGTGGGCTTTCTTTTGAGAGGGACCCCGGTACGTGAAAAGTCTGCCGCGAAAGGAAGTTGGTGAAGTGAGCTAAAAAGCAATGAAGGCAATGTCTGCACGCTGAACCCGCACATCGCGCTTGTTTGTCTCGAGTTCAGTAGTTGCAGAAAGCGCTTCAAGAAATTTTTTACCCTGGCTCGTGATGTCTTGCATCGATGCGCTCATTTTATTTTCTCCTGTGTGTTGAGCTTGTACCTCACCTGCCGGTCTGGCAAGCCCGCGCCGCTGGAGTGTTGTTTTGTCGTACGCTGGACACTTACATTTTGCATACTATTTTGGGAACCAGTTGGCGACGGAGCGAAGTGGCATTGTTCCGATTTCGATTGAACAGCCGTTGTCTCCGCTTGCGCGATGAAGCACGTACCACTGCAAGCCTGCTGATGTTGCCCTCATGTGCATGTGAACATGACTGCACGACAGAGGCACCAGCCAAGACTCTTGCAATTCATTGTTTTACTTTTGCTTACTTTTGAGGAAAATCTGGCACGTCGGGAACCAGTAAAACGGTGGCAAGCGTTCTTTTCGAAAGGGCTCGGCAACGCCTACAACACTGTACACTTGTGGGATGTTTCAGCAGTAAAAACACAAAAAGCGAGTTCCATCACAACACAGCACAAAGTGCCCTTCATTTGTCCAGCACTTAAAACAACAAAAAAAATTTTCTAAGAAGTTTTGCTTTAAAAGCCACTTTTGCTGCTCCGAAACGCTGTTTTGGCTGCTTCAAAAGGCACGTTTGCTGCTCCAAAGCACTGTTCTGGCTGCTCCAGAGCACTGTTCTGGCTGCTCCAAAGGCCACTTTTGCTGCTCTATTACACTGTTTTGGCTGCTCCAAGAGGTGCTGCAAAATGGCTTAGGCCAATCACATCACTGAAAGTGGCCTTCCACGTGATTTCTGTAGTCCTTCGGTTAAATATTGCCCCATAAGCAGTTCCAAGTTAATAAAAATAGGCTTTTTTAAGTCTTTCAATGGAGGCCAGCTGGAATTTAAACAAAGTGGTACATTCGATTGATTGATCCATGGGTAAGGAAGGATACTTTTTGGTCTAGTAGCGTAGTCTGGGGTCACAGAGGTCCTGGTCATTGTAGCGCCCCGGTGCTGCACGAGTGGAGGAATCTTGGTAAAGGTTCGACTCCCGCTTGTCCTTTCAGGGGTTCGGCTAGACAGGGTTCGAGGCGGTCGTCAGAAGTACCGGCGGAACCCGGACGGCCCATACCACATCCAGCCGTTGACGCCCAAGAAGGTCTCCCTGGAAGGTATGTCCGGACTCCGGTGCCCCATGGGGCCTCCGGCCAGACACCCTCAGGGTGCAGGGCGCCCTGGCGTTGCCCACCCCCTCGCTCCGTCGTCCGACTCTCTCCGACTGCCACGCTGGGAAGAGAGTCTGCCCGCTTCCATACTGGCTCGACCGGACGGTAATGTCGGGCCATTCTGCTCGACGGGGGAAATAGGAAATTTATAAAGTAGTAAAGCGGTAATAAAGCCGGTGGCACGCGCACCCGATTGCACTTTTCGGGGCACTTTCGCTTGGACCCCCTCTCCCCCCGGAAGGTCACCCCTACAGTGCCTGGAGGGCGTCTTCACCCCGTAGCGTCCTACCCCACCGTACGTGGGTCCCGAAGTGGCGACGAGCAATGCCGCGGAAGCCCACGTGTCTCGTTGTCGCAATCCTGGCAGTTGGCGTTGGAAGTCCCGGCAAAAAGTAGGAAGGAGCATCGCCCTCATTGCGGAGTCCCAACTCCCCACTGCCGAAGCTCGCGTGGGTTGTCGCGGCAGGCACATGGGGCACCATTGCTGCGACACGGCCAGGAACAGCAACGGGGTGACATTTTGTTGACGTCGTCGGGCAAAAATGAAGGGACCACGTTTGAGAAAGTGGACGACGTGTCGAGGCGTCATAGCCTCGGTGGTCCTACCTCTTTCCCGAGCAGAACCCTCGATGGACACGCTCTTGTGGCCCCCTCTTGGCTAGCAAAGTATAGAGCAGGCACGTATCCAGGGGGGGGGGGGGGGGGCCCATGGGGCCCCGGCCCCCCCCCAAAATCTTATATTTTGCTGGGGCCTCCTCTCCCCCCTCCCCCTCGTACAGCATTTTGTCATGGGCAGCCCCCCCCCCCCACCCCCGAAACAAAATCCTGGCTACGTGCCTGGTATAGAGTGACCCAAGTCACCAGGCTCGATCTAAAATGGACCGTAAAAGTTGACGCCTGTACGTAGCAATCTAAACTTTTCGTCAAAGCTGTATTTCACAGGTCGTTTTTTTTTTTGTAAAATTACAAAGCGTAGCTCCCTTTCCGTAAAAAATAGGGCCAAGAAACTTGCCAGGGTCTACGGCGGGCGGCAACGCATACGACAGGGGTCCAGTAGCGGGGTGTGTTTGGCGTTCGTATTGATAGATGGTGCTACCTCCTTATTGCGACGGCTTGCAACCACCGTGGTTTATTAAAACGAACATAATCTTTTTGAAATTTACCTTTGGTTAAAAAATAATTGCAAACAATAAAAGCAAAACTTAAAGTAGAAAAAACGTGTCTGTATAACGACGGCGCTTTTGCTGCTAACAGATTTCGTCTGCGAGTCGTCTGCTTTCTTTCGCTGGTCGGCTGCACCTTCGTACGCTGCTCCCGATGCCATCTATCAATACGAACGCCAAACAGACCCCCCGCTACTGGACTTGGTCGTCTGCGTCGCCGCCCGCCGTAGACCCTGGCAAGTTTCTTGGCCCTATTTTTTACTAAAAGAGAGCTACGCTTTGTTATTTTACAAGAAAAAAACCGACCTGTGAAATACAGCTTTGACGAAAAGTTCAGATTGCTACGTGCAGGTGTCGAGTTTTAACGGTCCATTTTAGATCGCGCCTGGTGACTTGGGTCACCCTATATGTTGCTGGACGAGTTGCCGCGTAAGTAGGCACGAATAAAAGACTCGAAAGGCTGCCTTGGGAAACATACTCGATCCGACTCTGAAGGTTTGTTATCACTGCAGTTCAAAACTTGCTCCATGTTGGAATGTTGGAGAAGTGGGTTGTTCACACCGGAGTCTCGTGCTACCCTTGTCCGACGGGTGGGCAACAACGGATAAGACGGAGTAAATGACGTCGTGTGGCCGGCGTCTGCTTTCCGGTTTTTGAACAATCGCGGGTCGTAGGTGTTGTTACGGTCTACGTTCTTAGTAAGTTTTGAACAATAACGGTGAACTGACAGCTGTCCGGATGCTGTAAGTTCTTGGCAACTTTTGGATTCGTATTTGGATGGAATGTGTACTCGTTGACAAAAGGTAGATTGCGCGTGCGTTTTCAGCATTGGACTCATTCGAAGGATAATTGTGGTCAAAAGCCGAAGTAAATGACTGATATCGATTGAATGAGACTAAATAGGAACACTGGCAGAATATTACGCTAATGGGATGCCTTGTACAATTTTGTGCGCAGCAAGGACGAGGACAAAAGAAGAGAACAGGACACAACAAGGCGCCTTCCTGTTCTCTTCTTTTGTCCTCGTCCTTGCTGCGCACAAGATTGTATAAGATGTCAAACCAACTCGCCCAAACAACCACTCTTCTTGAACTCTAATGGGATGCACTCGGATAATAAAAGTCGTACCGCGCATGCCCAATTGGCTGCCCGTGCAATGCCCCCCTGGGTCCCACTTTGGTCATAACGAAACATGGGTTCCAAGGGGGCAAAGTGTGGCCAGGCCCAGCTTGGACTACCGGTCTCAAAGTGGCTTTTACACTCATATTGCCGATATTTACTGGACATTTTGGACATGCAGCGTAGGAGATTGACTTTAGGGTGTCTAGCGACCGGGAAAACCGGGAATTGTCAGGAAAAGTTTTATTACCGGGAAAAATCGGGGATATTGTCAAAAAGCGAGCCCTGTCAGGAAAAATGAGCCGGAAACGCCATCGAGTTCCCTGGGTAAAGGCTCGACGACTTGGGGGCAGAAAAATAGGCAATAAATTCTGCTTAGATGTGATTGAGGGCGCGACACTAGCCTAAATTCAGTTAGAGCTACTAGATTTAGTAACAAATGGGAAAGTCGTAGACCCCAATTTAATCCAAACCTTAAGCCGAAAGTGTGGATCTGGCGGCCATGCGGTCACGCTGCCATTCGGTTATTGACGTGTGTGATTGAGCGTTGTGTTTTTATCGTGTTTCCGGATGTGTCCTCTTCACTGATGATGTCGGCGGCAAGAAAGTGCTCGCTTCTTCGTGGTGGACGAATTTGAATATTTCGGAATATGCAAGTTGGATTAATCCCGTGTAAAATGACCCTCAAAGTGCTCAATGCTCAATGCCTTGTGTTGTAATGGTCTTATATACTTAACCTCCTCTACAGTGGTCAGGGAACTTCACCTGGAATTGTCAGGGAAAACCTGGAAAAGTCAGGGAATTTCAAAATAATATTTTGCTAGACACCCTGCTTTGACTCTATACTAAATTGCCAAAAATTGTAATTTTAAGCGCGAGAAAAAAAATTTGTCTCGCAAAACTTTAATTTTTGCATATGTCGAGAAGGTGGTTTTATGCTGGGTGGAATTTTTTACGCGGAGCGCCGAATTGGAGGGTAAATTCCAAACATGCCCGTTGGAATGGGGGATCTGTTCTAAAACTCGGTGTCTGTAGCCGGCTTAAACTGGCCATGTATCCCGACTACCTGTCTAACTGGATTTTATTTATATAGAAACATACAGTTTTTTGTTCCATTTCGTACACTTGAAATGCCCAATTTTCCATGATTGTGCTCAAAGCGTTTTATTGATGTATCAAACTGGTAATAGTTTTCGTAGTATGCGCATGGGGCAAGTGAGGCACGTTCAATTTGGGATGAACTGCACTCGCTGTAAAGAAATGATGACCCGAACAAGATGGGGCTCCCCAGGGAGACCTGATGGGGGTTGCCCACCTAAGCCCCCCAAGGCTGCCCAGGGGGCTTCCCAAGTGGGCCCCACTTGCAAAAAAAAACGTGGGATCCACGTCGGGGTTCTCTTTCAGAACCCGCTTTGTGCTACTCACTCAAATGTTGGTTCTTCTTTTTGGAGCGCAGCTTTTAGGCACCCACTCCCGCGTACAGCGGCGTCTGCATCAGTGTAACCACGCGCTTTGCATTATGGGACGTCGCAGACCTTTAGACCGATTCAATTTCCCGCTAGATTTAGCGGGGAGGCTGAATTTGTGTATAGGTCATGTGACACAAAGTGATGTGGGGTCCTTTTCCTCACTAAATTTAGCGGGGAAACTGAATTGGTGTTGAGGTCATGTGGCGTCAATTTTCCCGCTAAATTTAGTGGTGAAACTGACGTCGTTTGAAGTCGCAGGCCACGGCTTCACGAAATCCGGAGCAACTAGCCAAAGAATGTTTCACGTTAAAACAAACAAACGCCGCGTGCGTTGCATTCTGGGGCCCCCACCGTAACCTCTTTGTCCTCTTTTGCCTACCCTCGAACAAACATGATCGATCAAAACATCAATATAGTATATATATATTTGTCTCAAATTCTCTACCACGGCATATCGCGAAATAAAAATACTTGGAGAGCTGCGCTCTACTTTCGCATTACAGAGCGTAAATGTCCGTAACTTTTTTTCTTACTCGAGCAGTGTCTGGCACAAATACTTTGGAAACGTAATAAAGATGCACCGTGAGTGAACAACACGAAACGCCATAACTTTTTTACGGAAGGGGCGGGATTGTTACATAACACGTATAACATCCCCGCTGAACGAACATATTGGTGCAGCTAAAAAACAATGGAAGGCGAAATCTTTGCCATATGAGATGCCCCACTGAAGGCAAAGAGCCGCATTTAGAAGCACAGTGGCATTCGCAATGCGCGAGCAAAAGCACGAACGAATGAATGCACCATCATTTCATATATACACTAGGGATGCCTTTTAGAGCGCAGCTCTTAGGCGCCCGTTTCCGGCTTGAGCGGCGTCGGCGTCGCTGTCGGCGTAACCGCGCGTTGCATGCAACCTGAGTCAACCTGGGGCAACCTGGGGTGGTCACGTGACCGCCCCAGGTCACGTGACCCCCCAAGCCATGTGACCGCCCCTGGTCACGTGACCCTTCAGGTCACGTGACAGCCCCCCCCCCCGAGGTCACGTGACCCCCGTGAGGGGACGAGAAGGAAGGATGAGGAGGAGGTGAAAAAGAAGGAGGGGGTGGAGGAGGAGGATGAGGGGAAGAGAGGAGGAGGAGTAGGAGGCAGGATCGCAAGGGAGGAGAAGGGAGACGGGGTATACCCTCCCCTCAGTACCCTTCCCTCCTCTTCCTCAAGAGCTGCGCTCCAATTCGGCGTTACAGGGAGTTGTAAGTTGTAAACGGCTTTCATTTTTTTATGGGCACTTCCCTAGTATTCACTGCAAGATTGTCCGGTGACCTCAGATTTCGGTGTCATCGTTCTTAAGTAAAAAGTAAAAAAAAATGAAAGACATTTATAACTCCCTGTAATGCCGAATTAGAGCGCAGCTCTTGAGGAGGAGTAGGGGATGGTACGGGGAGGAGGATATGCCCCTCCTCTCCTCCCCCTCCCCTCCTCCTCTCTTCCCGCTCCTCCTCCCCCTCCCTCCCTCGTGACCCACGTCACTTGTGAAGGTCGTGACCTCTACGAGTGAAGGTCGTGACCTTCGTCATGGCCTTCATAAGTGGCCCTTGTGACGTCACGTGTGACGTCATTATGGGAAATGTCCTATAATGCAACGCTTGGTTATGCCGACAGCAACGCCGCTCAAGCTGGAAACGGGCAGCCTAAGAGCTGCTCTGTAAAAATTAACATTCTTTCTTTACGTCGTAATTAGGGGAAGAAAAGCGAGCATTTCAATCGTTCGCCATTAGCCGTCGGCCACAGCCCGAGGCAGAGTCGATCCAGGGAGGATCTAGACGGGGATCCGGGCCGTTTGGAAACCGGGTCTTTTACTTGCATTGTGGGTGTGTGAGATTTGGAAGGTGGCCCTAATTGCTGGGGGGGGGCCCACTGTATTGCAGACAATGTGATAATCTCTGCACTGGTGCACTGTGAGCCGGAGCCCCTGCTGGCCCACTCGTCCTCCGCCCTGGGGGACCGGCTCAAGACGGTCGGGGTGCTGAGCGAGCTGGTGGACCGGGAGCTGGTGGCCACCATCAGCTGGGCCAAGCAGATCCCCGGTGGGTGCTGCTCCGCAGCTTCCCAGAAATGTCTGTTGTCGCAACCCCAATCGGCATCGGTCCACAAACTTTCCTTTCTCGACGGCGAGAGACGTGGCGTTGCGCGACGCACGTTGCGGGCGACTCGGCTTGCGTGCAGGTACCAATATCTGCTCGGAAACTAGTCTGGAGAGAAAGGGGAACCCAGAGATTCAACTTGACTCTTCTTAAAATGCGCGCGCCAAGAAAAAAAACTTGGCTTAGCTTAGAGTCGGTTTGCCAATTTTGATGTTTGATTAGGAAGGTGCTATGTGGAGAAAAAAAAAAATGAAGTAACCGGTGGAATTGGTACAGAATTTAACGTAAAAGGTACACTGCGCAACACTGTTAACGCGCATGGGACGTCGGCGCTTTTTCGTATTTAACGTTGGAAGAGTATCGGTGGGAAGGTTTGTGCCTCAAACGAGCACTTTCTACCGCGCTAGAAGCGTTGATGACTGCCCTTGGATTGGAAGAAATAAACAAAAAATTCGGTGGCAAATTGCGAGGCAATTGTGTTGGATACGTGAACTGTTCTTGCATCCCAAACGCGATACTCTGAGCCTGTGTCCACGCAGTATGGGGAATGATGGGCTTCAGGCAGTCACGTGTCAGTTTTACCGCTAAATTTATCTGGTAACGTCGCGCAACCTGCGGAAAGTTTTGTGCTAAATCTAGCGGAGAAACAGAATTTCAGTATAGGTCACGTGACACAAATTTTTCCTCCGAATTTAGCGGGGAAACTGAACTTACGTGTATGTCACGCGATGTCAATTTTCCCGCCACATCTTGCGGGGAAATTGAATTTGAGTATAGGCCGCGTGACATAAATTTTTCTGGTTAATTTAGTGCGGACACTGTATTTGTGTATAGGTCACGTGAGATGAAGCCGCGACATCATTTTCCCCGCTAAATCTAGCAGGGAAACTGAAGTCACGCGACGTCACGGGCCACGGCTTCACGAAATCCTGCTTCGCTTAATCTGGCTCAACTTAACCGGGCTTCACGAAATCCGGAGCAACTAGCCAAAGAATGTTTCACGTTGAAAACCTGGGATCTCTCATTCGCACCACCAATGTTGCGCTTTGTGCATTTGTTCAAATGTACAGCTAGCCCGACTAAATGTGGTCTAGAGGGGTGAAAATCCCGCGATGCCCACGGCAGGCCGTCGGCAGCGAGGTTGGGACACTCCACCGCAATTTCAGGCACGAGCGCGTTCGTGGCTCGGCTTCCGCGTCCGACTCGCGTTGGCCCGACGTTTGGTATAACGGGGGGGCAACGAGCAATCCATTTCTCGTTTCCTTTTGCGTTCCGTTGCGCCGGCACTAACTACCGGTCCGACGTTCGAGCAGTGTCGGGAGGTGCCTGCAGAGGTGGGGCTCGTCGGTGCGGACCGATACCTCGGCACAAAATGACGGGCGCGAGTTTTAAGCTTGCCTGAAGCGCCGAGAGTGCCTCGCACGTTATTTTCACCGCTCCAGCCCATGTTTCATAGCTTATTTATGGCGCTGCCCCTTTACTTAAGGCAAGCCAACTGGGGCACGATTTAGTATGTCTAACAACATTTGAAGAAGTCTCGAGGAACTGTCTCGGTTCGGCGGAGTGCACTCGTGCCAAGCTTTCTGCCGGCCAAATAGCGATACGTATCGACGTCTAAAACTAGAGCGCGGCGCTTAATACCGCGGTCGGATTGCAACGCCCGTCAGAATCCGGCCACGACGCGTCGTCCATTACTCAAACTCGGACGCGATGCGGGGTTGCACGCCCTGGCAGCGAGCTTCTGGCGTCGAATCTCTCCTCCAGACTTCTTAGAGTGGCCGAGCCCCCTCTGGTGCGTAACTCGCCGGCGTCTCTCTGGCCAGGCTTCACGGACCTGACGCTGAACGACCAGATGCGGCTGCTGCAGACCACCTGGGCCGAGATCCTCTCCCTGGCACTGGCCTACAGGTGGGCGGACCTCTCCTCTCTCGGAAGATTGTTTGCCAGTCTTTCTATACGCGAGTCTAATCCCGCTGCGACCAATTCGACAGGGCGCGCGACTTGTGAAATGGTCATGAAATCGGCAAACAGACATGCCGCGTTAAGTCACATTTACACGAATGCGACTTAGTCGACTCCAGTTGTCGCATTTGATGCGGTCGTGTGAACGGTATAATACGCTAGGGAAGTGCATTCGAGTTGCTAGATTGAGGTGGATCGAGGATTATGGGAAGGCGATCGCTCCGTGTGAACAACCGAGAACATGTTGGCGGCCAACCTCTTCGGCAGAGAGCGGTTCCATCTGGTTGCCCACACTTTTCTCCCAAGAAGAAAAGCAAGCTTTTACTGCCATCAGAATACAGTTGCCGACCGATCTTTCGGACACCCCAATTTCCGACATGCTCCAACCTCTACCTTTTCTTTTGACAATGTTTTGGAACTGCCCCCTAGAGTTTATATATAACAGGGACTGAGACTATGGACAATGTACCGCAAGCTGAACTGCTGCCACCTTTTTGTTTGTTTCGGTTTGGCCTGTAGCTTCGACACCTTTTCTATGCATGTCCTATGCCAGGGGGCGCTGTCCATGCGATACAGAAGCTCGATTGATGCTTTAATCGGAATCATCGCCTCTTTTTTGCGCAAGTTTCTTTGAAAAGGCAGTTACAAATCAAGAGGGGCATCGCTGTTCTCCTCATCACTTGACGAGCAAGACACAAAATCAACTTTGTCGTCACTGTTACCAGCATCATTCATGGAATTTGAAAATTCTGCCTCACCACACCGCACACTCGATGTCATTTTTCATTTGCCAGTGTAGCCCAGTTTCATATTGCAAGAAAGCGAAACTACAGTCGCCGACCGATTTTTCGGATGGCGATAATTCTGACTTGTTCGATATTTTGGACCTAAAGGTAGGAACCGTGACACACCAGATAGAAACAGTGCATATTCACGAACGATGTTTCAGACAGCTTGAAGTCGGAAAGTTCGATTTTTCGGACAAAATTGTCGCGAGTGATCAGCTGGAAGCACCACCGAGAAGCGGCCATTTTTGATTCTATGTTGGCTGCACGTGGATTGGCTTGGCTTGTCAGCGCTATTTGAGTACTGCTAAGTCCTACCGCTAGGTGACACTTTTTCTCTAGCTGCGCGTCATTATCATCATCATAGTTACCATTTTGCTTTGTCCATTCGCCATTGCAGTCGTGGACTTGCACCTCTCGTCTCAATCTCGTCTCGGTGAATCGTGTTTTTGGACCGCGCTGGCTCGGACGTCATTGCCCCATCTGTTCTTCCGCCGCCGCGATCTGTCGCTAGAAAGCGCAGAAAGTACTCGACCATAACTCTAGAAAAGAAGGCAGCAATTCTCAAGCTAATAGAAAGTTGTCAAACGCAAACGGAGGCATAACCTGAAACAAGGTGCGCAGGTGTAGCCTGAATTGAGGCAGTATTTACGGCTTTTTTAAGCTCGCTTAGACGTAATAAAGGCAAGTTTTTTAATCTGATGATTTTTCTGACTGCTCTATTATTCGGACGTTTTTTTTGGTCTCTGCGAAGTCCGAAAAATCGGTTGGTGACTGTATACTAGTTTTCGCTGCCACGAAACAAGCTTTTAAGTTGAATTAAATACAATTATGATAGCAACGGTTTTTGTAGCACCTAACTAGGCTTGTTTCGGACACGATATCAAAACTAAGTGGATTTTTCTAATCAGATTTTAAAAATGACAATGATTGTGACCTTGCATCATCTAGAATGGAGAGGAAGAAACTACGTTTGGCAAGCTGATCTCGTGATACAGTGCTGAAAAACGCATGATAAGGCGAACTCGTCATAAAAGAAAAATGACAGATAACTTGTGACAAGCTAAGCTCGTCACAAACTATTAAGAGGTTAGCTTCATTGTCTGCATCAACGGCTCGGACATTTGTTTTGTACCGTGCATCTGGGAACCCTGTCAAATCCATAAAGGGATTGTGGCCGCATAAACGTCTGGGTACCGCTTCGATGTCCGCCGCTGTTCTTTGTTTATAGTTTCCTTTATAGGCAACTTAACTGGTGCTGTCGTCACACTAAAAAAGTTCACGGACGTGGACAGTGCCCTCTGCACAGGCCATCGTGCGGCTGTCTAACGCGGACCACTCAAAAGTACAAAACTATCTGATCACAAAGAGCGGAAGCATCGTCCAGCAAACTACCAACCTGTTTCTCCAGCCATTTAATATATAAAGTGCCAATGCAAAGGTTTATTTGTTCGAATTCACTTTTTTAGACTGCTCGATCAGGGCTGGACCGCATCGCATGTAAGCGATTTAGCGAGCGACGAGACGAGCGACAGCAAGGACGGCAAATTCTAATTAGTCCGGGTAGCTCCGAAAACCGGCGGGCTACCCCGGCGTCGGTGCCGCACCGGCCGAACTGGTCCCGAGATTTGTGGCAGTGGAGCTGCATGGTGGCATTCCTTCGATGCAGGTCGTGCCAGCCGAGCGGCCCCGTGCGGCTTGTGTTTGCCTCGGACCTGGTGCTGGACGAGCGGCAGGCCCAGGAGTGCCAGGCGGAGGAGCTGTTCCTGCACCTGGCCCAGCTGGTGCGCCGCCTGGAGGCACTCTCCGTCTCTCGGGAGGAGTTCCTCGCCCTCAAGGCCCTGCTGCTCACCAATGCCGGTGAGCCACGTCGCTCCAGAGAGAGACGCTGTTGGGCTTCTTGGGCGGCATTAGACTCGTGGTGTCCTTGCAGACATCCAGCTGGAGGACGGGGCCTCGGTGCACAAGCTGCGGGAGGCGGTGCTGCAGGGGCTGCACGACTGTGTGGCGGCCCAGCGCAGCCCCCCGTGCTCCTCTGGGTCGGCCTCCTCTCCCTCCTCCACCCCGGTGTCCACCACGGCTGCTCCGACGCCCGGCGCCCAGCAGCACTGTGGCCGGCTCCTGCTCTGCCTGCCCCTGCTGCGCCAGCTGGACGCGGTGGTGCGCCGCTTCTGGAACGCCGTGCGCCGGGACGGCACGGTGCCCATGAACAAGCTCTTCGTCGAGATGCTCGAGTCGCACGCCCTCGTGCGGTGAGGGTTGTCACAGAGTCCCCAGCGTCGTCGGGGCCGCCGGTCCTTCCCTCCGCGCCGTCCTCCAAGCTGCCCCCGACGTCGTCTCCCGTCGGGTTTTGTTCGCCGTTCCCTTCCTCCGCGACCGGTTCTTTCGTCCGACCTCGGACGAAGTCTCCGGCGCGATCGTCTCGCATTGCCGCCGTAACCATCCCGGACGCTGTCCCACGGCCGTTTCTATGTCCTTTCGGCAGATTCGTTCTGGCCATGGCCGCGAACGGGGTCCTAAACCTTGTCTCGAGTGCCGTCCCCGCATTACCGTGGCCCCCGGACGGTCCCCTCGAGGCGCTCCTAGAGCTCGGCGTCCCCCCCGTTGCTGGGACCGCCTTCCCGGATGTCGCGTTGGGCCCCGCCTGCAACCTAGCTGGGAACCCTGGTTGTCTGGCGCCTCGTGTCGGGCGTTGGCCTAAGCTTGTGACCGACACCCTTCTTCGTTAGGAAATGCCGTCTCATCGTGATTTCGCCATTTATTGTGCTCCTTTTCCTAAATCTAATGTTAGTTTGGACTTTTTTTTTTTTTTTTTTTCGGATGTTAAGGGCGTGAACAAATAAAATGGGTTGTTGCTCACGCGTGGGGCATAGCCAGTGGTGGAACTGCCGTGCCATTTGCACCCAACTGGGCCGGAACAGACAACCTGCTACAGGCTGATCCAAAGGCTGTATTTGCGCCCAGTTTGTGCCGTTTCTGCGCCAAAAGGGCTCGAAAAGGAAACAAAGTGTCTGGTACGTCGCATTGTTGGCAATATTGCTGAAAATGAAGAAAGTACAGTCGTTGCTTTTTCGGATGCCCGAGAACTATGTGCGAAGAATAGGGTTGCGCGAACATTAGAATTTTCAAATAGTAGTTTCGAATAATGCACTATTGAATATCCTCTCCAAAATTAACCGCGATATTCATACTTTTCAAAGCATTGATCGCGGCAGGTTAGCCCCCTCGAGTGCGCTTCTCCCCGAGCATTGGTGCACTGTGGAGAACCAACACCCCCATAGCTAACACCGCAATCTCACAATTCCCTTCGCTGCAACGGAGCCGCGCACTTAGACGAAAAATGCATCTTCAAAGTGGCCTGGTGCACACGTGCGCCTAATGCATTAAAAAAAAAAAAGGAAGCCTCGTGATTGTTGATAATTACATCGCAGTACAGTCAAAGCTCATTACAACAGACCTGATTACAACAGACATTAGGATATAACATACCGGTTTGTGAAGTTCGGTTGGTTTTCCTCTACATATTACTGACTCAACTTCATATCTGCATACAATATACTCCTCTTACAACAGACCGAAATCTTGGTCAAAATCAAGGTCTATTATAACGAGCTTAGACTGTAAAATCTTCAAAATTTAGCTGTGGCTATTATGCCCGAGTATATGTTAGACAGCAATGTTCTAAGAACCTGTCATCGTTATTTGTGCATGTTTCTTCTTTTTTTTTTTAATTCGGAATCGAAGAAAACATTTGCATATACCAAGAATATTTATAAAGACCCTCAATTAGGTAAGGCTGTCCTCCTTCGTAGGTCAAATCTGTCGTTTTGCTTGCCATCCCAATGTAGGTGTTGAACTTAATGAGGCCACAGTCTATAAATATAGCTCGCAGCAACTATTCAACATTCGATTAAAAGATATTCGGCCAAAAACACTCTACACTTTAAATTTGCTTCATACCCAAATCCATTATTTGCACATGCCTAATGAAAAGTATCAGTTTTTCTGCGAATGATACTCGCATCAAGGGCAATGAATAGCTAGCGCTATTCATTCTCATCGGTTAGAGTAGCTACTCTACGAACAGTAGCAGGTGGAATATGAGCGAGAGCAGCGCGGTATAAATACCGGCTGAAGGCGCCATCGGTACTCCTAAGAGGTTGATCTGTTTAAGTAAATCCCTAGCGGCCGGGTCCCCCGTAGGTAAGACAGTTTAAATAGTTTCCCAACACTCCAACCACTGCACATTTTCCACGGGCTAACTTTCAAAAAGATTGTACAAAACTTTTTTACATGAAAGCTCAATATTCTCTGCTCCAAAAGCGGGAATCTTTGCTCCAAACCCCATTTTTTTCCTGCTACAAGAGCTGCTCCAAATCAACACTCGTCAGTGCCACCACTGGGCGTAGCATTAAATTGAAAAGAGGGGCCGTAAAATCAGCCGATTTTGCTTCGCTAGAAATCGCAAGAAATGCCATTTCCCAAGGGCTGACAGATATTGCAGATTTTACATTTTTTATAGCTCTCGGTAGTACTTGCATCGTAACCAAACCTCGATAGTTTTTCTACGGAACCTAAAGCATATGCGTGCCAAATTTGACCGACGGAACAAAATTGGGGCCAAAAATACTCGCACGCAAGCTGCAAAGATGCCATCAAGTTCCCAAATGAGAAAACACTCTCAAATAATGCGGGGTAACACTCTTTCGCCGCGGGAAAGATTTTTTAGTTATTATTTTACGCGAGAAAAGGAAGGTACGCAATGTTGACGACTAGGAATAGTTCCCAAAATTGACGCTTGCCTGTCGACGTGTGTCTTCTCTGGGTCGCCAAAGATACTAATTCGACAAATTTTGCTATTTTACCGGGGTCCGGATTTTTTTATACGCAAAAGGTGCTCCAACAAAACACGTAAAGCCGAAACGGCAATAATGCGGAGGCCGGCCCGGATCCGGTTGCGCGAAAGCTCCCGAACGAGCTCCCGGTCGAGACGTCGGTTGTGAAGCCCAAAATCGTCCGGCTTGCTCGACGCGCGAGCGTCGTTACGGCACGCTCGGGGCGTCCTTAGTCCGGGGGCACTTGGTAGGACGTAGGTGGAGTGGACGTCTCCGCAAGGAGCCCCCACCGTTTTCGACTCGGTCCGGGCGGCACCTCGACTGACGACGCCGGCGTTGCCTCAGTGGCGCCCGACTTCTTGGGGAGTGGCAGCGTCGCTCGCGTCCGTGGACGCGTGCAGCAATCTTCGCCGCTTCGGCTTCTTGGCCACGGCCGGTGCACCTGCTGGGAAGCGGACGGGGCCGCAACTGCCGGTTCGCGCAGGCACGATGCCGGGAATCGATCGACGGTCTACGAGGACGACGGGCATTTTGAGGACTTCCGTCGAACTAGGATCCGGCTGCGCCTACCTCGATACCGCCGTGGACCTTGCGAGGACGACTGCGGCGCGACCACTCTCTGCGGTGTCGCCGCCGCCGGCTTCCCCGAGTGCGTGTTTGTGTGTGCGTGGGTGTTTGTGCTCGCGTTGGGCCTCCTTGTTTTAATGTGCGCGTCATTTGTTACGCCACTTTTTTTTTTCGTTACTGCCGGATGGTGCTTGTTTGTTGAGTGGTACTGCGTGTGAGTGGCGACCCGCTCGGAGCGTACTTCCCGAGGCTGCTCGACGGAAGAAGGAACTTCCCGTGGCAACGCATTCGACGCGTGCTCTCGTCAAACGACACTTCCGCAGTGCACAA
Organism: Ixodes persulcatus; assembly: GCA_013358835.2. NCBI lineage: Eukaryota > Metazoa > Arthropoda > Arachnida > Ixodida > Ixodidae > Ixodes > Ixodes persulcatus. Next base: position 410,596 of record JABSTQ010009543.1, on the reverse strand, counting down.
TGCGGACCGACTACAAAGCACCTGCTGTGGTGGGAACCGGGCGTAAGACGTTGCGCGTTGTCAACATTAGTTTTTTTTTTCGAGGCATCGTTTTTTCTTTGTTTTATTATTGTTAGGTGGTAGCTTAGGAAAAGTTAGGCAACACAGCAGCCGGCATTCGCTTCTCTCGAAGTCCATCACCTCGCATAGTCATCGCCGGTGTAATTCTAAGTCCTGGTCGCGTAGTCGGGTAAGTGGTAGGGTTAGGTTTCGTTACGTTTCTTCTCCGACCTAGTTTGCTTTCGTCGTTTGCCGTCGGGCGCCTCTTTCTTACGCATTCCGAGACTCGACGCCGTCCGCCCGTCGAGCTCTCGAGCTGTAGGACGCAGGGGAGCCCTCGACCGCTTTGAGCAAGATCCTCCCGACGGCCTCACGTCTGAGTAGTTCAGGAGCCTCGCTGCAGATGCGGGAGGGTGGGTTGAGGCTTAGATTGTGTCCAGACTAGAAACACGTGTAGTTAGGGGCGCCCGACTTCGAGGAGCCCGGTCCAAGGAGACCCGCGGCCTACTTAAATCTCGCGTGTGGCAGGCTTTTCTTTGGCTAGCGTGGGGGAAATTAGAGCCCCTCGTGGAGCGGCAACTCGGACGAGTCCTTTGCCGGGGCCCCGTCATAAACGGGTGTTCGGAAAGTGCGACATTTAGGCTGTAGTATTTGTTCTCCGGGGGCATTGGCAGCGGCATCGATCGACCGTGCAAGTAAGGTAGGTGTTTGCATTCTCGGCGGGGCACCCGGAAAAGGCTCCTGCCGTTTGCGAAGCTGCGAACAGCCGGATTTCTGTTTTTGCAATGCCGCGCCGGGGTTAGGAAATGAGCGGCTTAAAGAGGTTTGGGGTCGCGTTCCAGCTGCACTTGTGCTTGGCTCCGGCTTTAGCCGTCCTAATCTCGACTGCGCGGGGCGTTTCGCAAGACGGGCAGAGTGCTTCTTCGCGACGCCTGTGCCCCAGTTGCGCAAACGCTTCCCCGCCCGGAGAGGCCCTTTTTCTGTCGCCTGCCGGGAACTTCGGGCACCGGGAGTCGCAACAGAAAGTTGCCGTGCAGCGCGTGCGGGGGGACGACCGTTTGGTATCCTACGGCCCATTCGCGCAGTTGGTTTCCGCTACATCATTTTCGGTTACAGTCGCTGGAACATCTGCCTCGTACATCACGCGCGAAGCTACTCGTCGAATGGGTTGATGCGAAAAAAATGGCAAAGGTCCCCGACAGCTTTCGGTAGTGACTAGGCGAGAGTCCTTGCGACCTAGTCAGAAAAGCCGCCACGTGAACGGGCATTTGGAAAGAATTGTGCAAAGGACACGATTTCGAAGTTTCACTTGGGCTTCGAGCTTGGCATTTACCGCATTGAGAATCCTTTGTTTGGAGGCTGAAGCATCATCCGTCGTTTCCCGCACATACCTCCGTAGACTAGGACTGGCTCGTTGCGCGCTCCTTGTGAAAGTAAATGAACGGATTATTTTGCGTAAAAAGTGAGACCCGTACTAGAGCGCATATTGTGCACAAAGTTTGAAACGTCGGTGGATGATCTATCGAAAGGGTCCGGCATACGCACGTAGCATCGGAAAACATTTAGTTGGCACGCATCTTCTAAGCTGCATGCGCGCACCTCGCATTAAATTGAGTCGCTGCGGAACGTTATTCTTGCTCGCAACATTAGTTTGATTGCTCGTGGCGCCACTTTCGGTAGCGGATCTTTTGGCGGCAGAAATAGGGCCTCCTTTGTCGTTTTGTCTGTGCGGGTGGAGAGGGCATACTTTCCCAACCACCACTACATAAGGGCGGCACTCTTTCGTCGGAACTGCATCCACCGTCGTCATTTCTGTCGACTCGGCAGTTTCGGTTTTTGGAGGCGCTGCCCCCCAGTGTTTTGCGGAAACAGCGAAGCACTCTGAAGCAATATTGTCGACCGTCGAGTACAAATGCCGGGGATGCCCATTTTCCAGAGTCTATGAAGGCGTCCATTTGGATGCCGTCGTTATCCCCGTTGCGGCAGCTCTCGTACCGCGGGGACTTCATTTGGTACCGATTTCTCAGTAACGACGACCGTGCACACACGCACGCTCTCTCTCAGGTTCTAAAGGAACACTGCACTGCCAAAAAAAGACGTTTGGTACGTGCGTCGTAAAATGCACCCCGAAAAATGAAAAAGTAATACAACATCTATGCCGCGGGACGCAATTTACACCGAGCCGCGGATGCAACGCGCAAGCCATCCCCCCCTCCGCTTCTCTCTTCGCGTGGAGGCCCAAGACGCAGAGGAGATGCATGCAGTGCGCGTGGCCCCGCTTCCAGCCAATGGCAGGTTTGCAACGTGGCTTCTCTCGATACACCTTTATTTTTTTGTTTCGGGGAAAGTGCATTTGTGACGTACGTGTCCTAGCCAGGCTATTAAGGAAGTGTGTTTTAAAAAGTGCAGCGTCCTTCCCAGCGTCTCGCCCGTCGAGAGCCGGCTGAATGGCAGATTCGACCGTGAACTGCAGGCAATTGACACAAATCGAGAATTCTCCATGCAGAATCTGTGGATTCTCAGACGCTTGATCCAAGGCTTACGGGCGCAAGGAGGATCTGGGTTCCCTTTGGCTCCCTGAGACGTTTGAAAAATCCTCTCGTAGAAATGGCTTTTGGAAAATTCTTGCGATTGCCCAGGGTGCTCAGAACTCAAAGTTCAATCCAGCACATTTAGACGATAATTTTTTCCCAGATTGTGTCGGATCTTGCAATTCCTCCGAGATGAGTAGAAAAATTGTCAACTTTTTGGAGTATCGATATTTGTGTGGAAGCTTTGGGGGAAACCAGCTTTGTCTGTTATCATGGTTTGTGCTTAGTACAAGAAATGCTTCTAGTTCTGGTATTGAATGACTGATGAGTAGCCTCAAGCTTGCTAATGCTCTCAATTCAAAGAATTGTGGTGTGTTCCTTGGTTCCTCAGCTGGTTTTTTAGCGAAACAATTTTTGGACTGGTGTTAGCTCAATTGTGATGTGTGGTTGGCTGAAACCGTGCTTCTTTTACGAGTATGTCACCCTGTAACTTTCTTACACATAGAATGCAATTCCTGAAATTTCTTTTTTTATGTAAGAAACCTTTTGGGGCAACTTAATGTTGCTGTGCCCTGTGTATAGACTGCTGGAAACCAACGACAATGATTTTCTTTATTGAAACGGCTCGTTAATTCTAGCTTGGGAATTAAGGAGATTGGGGTGAAAATAGTGCAATTTTCCTCTTCTGGCAAGAATGGTCTGATTACACTGCCATGCACGGAAGTTGAGGCTTACAAAGGGTTGTCCAGGGGCAGCGTTCTCAAGCGGGGTAACGTCGGGGAATTTTGCGTGCATCGACCGTCGGAAGAGTGTGCGACAAATGCTTGACCAAAGAATACGGGAGACTGAGTGGTTCCGGCGAGGGACCTGACTCGATCCAGAAGAGGAACTTCTTCGTTAGTCCGCTGAAACTGAGCATGTTTTCTTCACTCGTTGCTATTAAACCGAACCTTGCTCGAGTTGGGCTGCTCTGTGATCTCGTGTATCAGATTCCCATTCCTCTGTTTTGGTCAGGAATTGGAGATAACTGAATATTTTTATAAGTCTATTCAGCCTAAAAAAATAGTCTCTGAGCGTTTCGGTGAATACGTCCGGGCGTTTCCGAGTTGTGCGTGCAAGTCCACCGGTTGGTCGTGTGACGACGTCTCTCCGTGCACCGGAAGCTCTCGAGTCTTTCCGAGACCGACTGGATGCCTCCTTTCCACAAAATGGTCCAAAGCCAACAAAATCTTAAACGCGACTTTTTCCTAACCACATTAGGTCTATTTGTATAGCAGTATGTTTGACTCGCCCAGCTTGATTTGCGTTTGCATTTGTGATCTCAGGCCCGTCCGGCTCAAAGAAGGCCAATGGGAGCGCCGCAAGAATGACCTCGATTACTGTGGAGCTTAAACGAAGGCCGGAACGCCAAGAGTTGCGAGGTAGCTTGTCTGGAAGGTCGGAGGGAGCTTTTCACGAAGGCCCGCTCACTCGCACAACAAGGGGCTAACTTGGCGCCATAGACACAGTGCTGACTTTCTGTTGCATCGGTGCTGTATTGGCGCTGCGCAAGACCCTGCCCTGTTCACACACACGACGCAACGCTGGGCGCCAACAGTGGTACCGATGCAGCACTAAATCGGTGCTGGGATGCACGCGTGACCCGGCCTCGAAAACGCTCGGGGAAACCACTTGGCAGCTTATTTCTGCTCACCCGCATTTTGTTTCCACCTTCGCCGTACGCGGCATTTACTTCGAACCCAGAGCCGAGCTTTTGAAAGAAGGAAACGTAGGTATGCACTTCCCAAACGAGTTTTACAGTGCACTGCCAGCGGCGCGCTCTTCGGACGTACTGCCACCAGTTGGCCGTGCCGGCCACCCCCCCCCGTGCTTGGAGGGAGTGTTGCGGGGTGGGTCATTGTACTGTGTTCCGTTTTTTGTCGTTTCAGTGCCTGTCACCACAAATGTAAATAGCGTGACACCACCTCGTTGGCCCACGATATTGTCTGCAAAAAAGTCACTGCATCGTTTTTTTTGTTTGTTTTTTTTCCCCTTTCAAAGAATGGGTTTCTGGTTGTTGATGCTGCTGTCCAAGGGGGAAAATGAAACATAGCTGTTGGAAGCGAATAAAATATATATATATATATAAATATATATATCGGTACATTTTGGCTGTTTCATATCATTTCGCGGACGATTCCTTCTTTTCGACTACTGGATCTCTTTGCGGTTCCGACATCCTCGTGGGGAGACAAATCTCTCGTTTTTCGGGAGCATTCTTCTATGTGCCCGAAAAACTCGGAATCACGGTACACATACTAACAATATAGACTGCGTGCATGCTTTATTAATTACCTATCGTACAATTACTAGCAAAACAATGTGATAGAAATTTGGGGTGTTCTAGGAATTATTTTGCCCGGAGTATTGTAGATGAACTGTTTGTTTTAGGAACGTTGCCAGGTGTGCAAGCCGCTTTCCATTCCTTGGGGATCTCAATTTATCCATCCATCCGATGAATTGGATGTACACATCCATACATCCTAACCATTGTATCGTTGTATCATGCATGCTACATGCTACGATGTATGGTGCAACGTAGCATTGATATTGCTATTTATTTGTGCTCGTGAGTGCAGGCGCCACAGAAAGGCATGTAGCCCGTACAATAATGCCTGTGACGCCTGTCTGGAGGAGGTAATTATGTTAATGAATAACGTGCACTGAGTTACAATGAAGGGCAGAGCAGTGATGCGCCAGGAGAGATGGGGCAGGGTTATTCGCGTGATCGTAGGTGTACTCCAGCCTCGCGACAAAAGCTTCACTATTTCAGGTCTGTCTCTAATGGGCATGCTGACAATTGTTGTTGGCATTCAATGCCATAGTTGTACAGTGCGGACAAGGCGCGAGCCTGCGTGGCGCTTGGTTCTTGCGAGCAGTGGCTCCAGTTGACCGGTACGGAGGTTCCTGCGTGGGACTGTGCTCATGTAGTCATCTTGGGGTATTCCTGGCCCAATGAATGTTTCTAAAAGTCTCGGGATGGCCATGTGTCTCCTTGTAGCGAGGCTTGTCCACCCTGAAAATCTAAATAGCTGGCTCGTCGAAATGTCTCTTGGTTAGAGACAAGGGGTCGGGGAACTCCGGGCGTAGACCACCCCGTATGCGGCTTCCTGCTGGATCCGCTCCAGAATTTCTTGTGCTGGCGTGGATCGAGGGTACCAGATCGGTGAGTATTCTAAGATGGGCAGAACAAGGGTGGTGTAGAGTTTCACCATCAAGATGGGTCTTAGGCCTTGTATGAATCCCAGCAAACGGTGGGAACGCGCTGCAATGGAATGAACATGATTGGAGAAGGTTAACCAGGTGTCCAGGGTTACTGCGAGTATTTTGATGTCACTGCGGTTGAGAACTTGGTCGTTGATCCTCGAGAGGGAAGGTGGCATGGCACCTTTGTCTGGGTTGTGTAATACACTGGTTTAGATTTAGAGGCACTGAGGGGTAATTTGTTTACGGTGGCCCATATGTGTACCCTGACAAGGTCTTGCTGAAGGTCATCATAATCTTTTGTCGACTTGATCGGTTTAACGAGTGTAAGGTCATCGGCATATAGCGCAGTAGTTGAGTTTATATGGGGAATGAGATCGTTGATAAACAAAGAGAAAGTGTAGGGCCAAGAACACTGCCTTGTGGGATTTCAGATATGACAGATTGAGGTTGTGAGGTGGTGCCGTTGTGGTACATATGTCTGCTGGAGATGAAGTCCGGTAGCCAAAGTAGAAGTCGATCCTGAAAACCGGCTCGCGCAAGTTTCTTCCATAAAAGGGTGTGGTCAGCTTTCTCGAAGGCCTTTGTAAAGTCCAGCTGTACGAGTTCGCATGACACTGCGCTCTCGAGCCTCGCTGATCCTGTGTACTACTGTGAGGTTTTGCTACTTCTACTGGGACGAAAGCCATGCTATGCTGGCGAGAGCAAGAGATGGCTGTCGAGGTGCTTCTGTATTGCCTGGTTTATGACACCACCAATGTGGTAGAGATGGGCCGATATGATTCCAGATTGTGAGCTGGAGCTCCATTTCCCTTGTACACAGGCGTAATATATGCCATTTTCTACGTGCATGGAACCCTTCCAGTGTTCAGACTACTGGAATAGACGTGCCAGTATAGGTGAGATGAGTTTGCTGCTCGCTTTCAGAAGAGCAAGGTGGATACCGTCTGGACCTGGCGACTGCAATGGTTTCATCCGAGTTAGGGCTTCCTCCACGTCGGATGTGCTGATAGAGATTATGATCAGAGTGGGTGGGACTTGATCAGCTTGGGTATCCGAGACTGGGTAAAGTGGGAGCTGTTGATCTAGTAGGGCTAGTGTCCAGACAAGCGAAATGCCTGCTCAAAAGTTCTGCAGTCTCAGTATCGCTCTAATGCATGTGTACTCCTTTTGTGTTTTCTTACATATGCCAAAAACACCTTTGGTTCCTTGAAAGCACGTTCTGCAACACTGAGGGCGTACTTCTGGTGAGATTTCCGGATCTTCAGGTCTCTTCGTGCAGCATGGGCAGCGCTGAGTGTACGGCACATCTGCTGTTCTTGGCCCTGGCGAGCAGCTGACGTTTTTGGCGGGCTAGGTGCAAGATTTCTTTCGTGATCCAGGGGCACGGCTTTTGTTCCTCCGACGGACTGCTGGGACGCACTCAGTCTCTATGGCATGCATAATATCTAGCCAGAGACTGTGGGCATCTTCGATGTTGTCTCCCTGGAACACCATTCCCCATGGAGTGAGGTGGAGAAGCGAGTTGAGGTGCTTGAGATAGAGCTCAGCAAAATGTTTTAGTTTGCTTTGAATGCCTGATTTCGGGAAGTTCATAGAGGTTTCTGTCGCAATGGCCCTGTGATATTGGAGCCGGCTAGGCTGGTTTCTGTGCACCAAGGGTGGGGTTTGATACGAAAATGGTAAGCCTTTTTATATTGCCCTTAACTTATTTAGTAATTAAGTTAAAGTAAGAAGTGCAGGCGAGCTGGTTGAGTGTAGACATTATTTTAACCCTGATGAGCGGGGACAAGGAGGACAACCAAGTCGGGCAAAAAGCGTACTCGGGACATAATTTGATAAAATGTTCGAACTTATTTCGTAGGCCTTATTGTACCACACATTCTGGTGTAGAGCTTCTTGGCAAATGTTTCGTCACATAATAGCCGACGCACAAATTTCCTGTGGCAATCTCAAAACTTGAAATTTAATATGAGGATCTGAAAGAGATGTTCTCTAATTGCTTGGCGCCGGTGATCAGAGGTTCTGTCACGCATGAGATCGGTAGACTCATATAAGATAAAACTGATCCCTTATGCTACGTTTCCAGAAACTCTACTTAATTTGCATAGTTTTGGCACAAAGTAGCATATAGCAGATGGTGTTTTGAACCACAGGTTGCGTGAGAGCTCCGTAGAGTTAGCGTCATCTGCGAACATTCTAGGAATGTTCGCAAGCGAACGTTCCAAGAACGTTGCGCATACGAATTTTCGAAAGAGAACGTTCGGAGAACATTGTGCATATGAATGTTCGCCAATGAACATTCCTAAAATGTTGAGCAGCTTGGAATGTTCGCATATGAACATTCTTAGAACGTTCCGAATGGTATTTTAACGTTCCTTCAACATTCAGAACATCCAGGGAATGTTCGCACAACATTGGGTGCTACTTGGGCTTCTCTGGGGATCCTCTGGATCCGCCCATAGGTAAGGCAAAGGAGTGTAGGCGGGTTAGCTTTAGGGGCACATGGTAACCGGTGGCAATCAATTCATCGAACGACGTTTCATCGGCACGCAATGTTTCATCAACAGATTGTTTCATCGACAAATCGTTTCGTTAACAGCTCGGATGAGCTTTTTTCTGTGACAAGCTGCATGAGACTGTCGCAGCGTGTACGGGTCAGTCAGGTGAATTAACATTTTCGTAATGACCCGCCGCATATTGTCGCCACGAAGCGGCATGAACGCAGGCGGGGGATGGGTTAACGCGCACCGCAGTGATGCACACGTGACGAAATGTCCCCACAGCGTGCAATTCACGTAACGAGTGTCGATGAAACTTTTATGATGTCATGAGGCTCTCTGATCTTAGAAGAGGAGGACATCCAGTGAGCACGCTCGCAGGAGGTGGCACGCGCTGTTGCGTTTGGAACTGACGAGCAATCGCCATAGCTGCTGCGTTGATCCCGTATGTTACTTATTAAACAGTTTGCTTAAACCATCCTCCTGAGCATAACTAGCAACATAACATGGTGTCAGAAGTGGGATGAGCAGCTCAACGTCCCTATTTTTCATTTAACAAGCAACAGCAGCAACAATATGGCATCTGCTTTCCTACAACCGCCGGCTCCGTTCCAGCCTGGTGACGACCCAGCAAGAGCATGGGAGGAGTGGAAATCATCCTACATTATCTTCGAGGCAGCCTGTGAATATGCATCCAAGCCTTTCGCAACTCGGAAAGTTTTTCTGCTCCACTGCCTTGGACCTCAGGTAAGACGAATTACGCAAACCTTTCCTCTGCAACCAACGGGAGATGGTCAAAGCGGGCAAAGAGAGAATGCAGTAGATTACCCTAGCAAAAATTCCGATAGAGATTTGTATCGGACCAATAGAGATTTCTATAGGTCCGATAGGAATTTCTATTGGTCCCATAGGAATCTGTATCGGTCCCATAGAAATCTGTATCGGTCCCATAGGAATGTTCTATTGGTCCCATAGGAGTGTGTATCGGTCCCATAGGAGTGTGTATCGGTCCCATAGGAGTGTGTATCGGTCCCATAGGAGTGTGTATCGGTCCCATAGGAGTGTGTATCGGTCCCATAGGAGTGTGTATCGGTCCCATAGGAGTGTGTATCGGTCCCATAGGAAAAGTATGCACCGGTCCCATAGGATTGCCTATCGGGCCTATAGAAATTTCTATCGGTCCAATGGGCATTCCAATTGGTCCCATAGGAACTTAGACTGGTCGCATAGAGACTTTATCGGACCATTAGGAACTTTTATCAGTCAAACGAAAAGTTTTGTTGGCCAAATAGGAATGCCTCCTTGACTAGTGGAAACCTCGAATCATTCAATAGGAATGTCTAAACCAATTGTGCATGTCTATTTGAGCAATAGGAATCAATTAGACATATGTCTGTCAGAATAGTTTGTGTCAGAAATACACCGGCCCATTTGATGCATGTGTTATGTAACCTGGGCTGTGTGATGCAAATATCTATTCCACGTCCCACGGATGTGTCCACACTAGAACAACATGTATAAAAGTACATTAGTCAAGTTAATTATGCGACAATGTTGCGCTTTTTTTCTCTCAATATTTTCGAATGGCAAAAAATGGTTTAAGCCCAGGTTACATAACACACCATCGTTGTACATCAATGGGTTATAAAAATTCATATAGTTTTGTAGCTCTAAATTAATGCTAGAATAAGAGGCTCGCATACAGTCACAATTTAGAGGATAATTGCAGATTGAAATGCTTGCTTTTCTGAATGAATTTAAGGGCAATATTCTAAATAAAACTTGGGAGCCTGGTGCGTTAAAATAATTTACTAATAAAATACTGTAAGGAGAGTGTAAATAAAAGTAATCTGCACGAAAAATGAAGAAAATATCTTGATGGGTTGAAACAAGAAATCTACTTCCTACTCCATTTCACCCGAAACAAATGGAAAGTCGGTACTAGTCATGATTTACATATTTGTTTCCTGTGCTTATAGCAATAGTTGTATTCACCCTCTTTTATTCCTAAGTTTGTAAAAACATTTTTACGGCACCCCTCTATCGCGATTCGGTCAGTTTCGGTTTCGATTTTGTAAGGAGCTCGTATTGTTGAAAAACAGCACGGCTGGGACGAGTACAAAAAGACGAAGAGAACACAGGACAAGCGTTGTCCTGTGTTCTCTTCGTCTTTTTGTCCACGTCCCGGTCGCGCTGTCTCTCAACATGAATTCTCACCAACTTGCCCAGTTATCTATCCATATCGAGCTCGTACTAGTTACAGAACCCCATCGCTAGCGACAGCCGACTTTTTTTTTTTTTCCCCCGACATTGTTTTGTCGTGTGTCGGGTGCGTTTCTGTCGCGGGATGCTTTTAGACATGGAAATGTGCTAATTTATTCAAGTTTATTTATCTGTGAAGTTTCCTCTTACGTTGATTATGTTCGAGAAGAGCGTGAAGAAGGCCCAGGACGCGACAGTCCAGCGAGCAACTCAACACAGTTGGTAAGCATGCTTCTTTTGGTCTTTGTTTGCATTGTAGACTCGTGGAAGTTATGAACATTAGGGAGTTATAGAAAAACGTCCGCAACCTCAAAGCTACTGCGAATGCGCAGACCCAAAAGGAGCATTGGGGCTTGGGCTTTGGGGCCCGTTATTTCTCGGAAATAGCGTGGGTACCGCAAATGGCGGCGCCCACGACATCTCCGTTGATCGCGTCTTCGACGCCCGCCGCCCGCTCGGGACTGCGTGAGTCGCACTTAGCGACCGCGACCGCGGTTGGTATAGTCAAAGCGTATTGAAAATGCCACATTCCGCTGGATTCAGAGCTCAAAGCTATCAAAGCGCGTGTACTTACGATCGCGGCAGAAATGTAAACATGCCGGGGTAGTGGTTCGTCGTGGCCTCGGAAGTACAACAGAGCAGCTTGGCAGTGACAGAGGCATACGGCATTGAGTATAAAACAACTATAAAAATGTTATTCCAGACGAAAAGCTTGTTTAATTTTAAAGATATAACATTCTAACTTCATAATAAAAGCTATCGCAACATCTTGGTGGCGCTAGAAGTGCGAGATGCTTGCGTTTTGAGTCCCCGGCAGAGAAACGCTTTTGCCGTCCGTATCGCGAGATAAAGTAGCGCCCGTTATTCTAAAACTCCCTATTTTCTCGGCACACTTTTGCTTGTTAAGCTAATTTTTTTTAACTAGTTCTCTGCTTGCTTTACCTGTTCTTATGTTTGGAACTGTGCTTGGAAAGTGTAGCTTATGTCAACAGAGCACACTTATTGAATTCCTTAATGCTACCTTCAATCCGTTCCTTTAGGAAATGTTTTACTGGTCTAGCAGTGGACTGATGTGGCCCCACTATAAATTGATTACATTGATCATACTTAATTTCATTTAAGAAGTTACACTTCCATAGTATTCGGTTCATGCAGAGCCACTATGCCTTTGCAGTCAAAATGATTCAAAAGGATAGCCATCTTTTGAAACACGTGACAGCATGCGACTAGTTTTGAAGTTCTGGAAGTGGACTGGATGGTACTGTTAAGGCAAACAGGGCAAACTTTGATCCCCTGACCTTCCCGAATCGATCCTATGTATATGTTGTCCTAACTAAATGAACCGTTGTTAGGAATCCCACAAACATAAAGATGATATCAATTTGACATTATTTAATTTCAAGGTTCTTCAGAAGGTTGACGCTTGATAAGTTTTGAAGGCAGTTAGGCTCATGATGAAGACAGAAAACGATGGAAATCCAGCCTCTTAATTTTATTTTCTTCGGTCTGAAATTTTCAGCATGCTCCAGTCATCTACCTCATCGCTTTAGCCTTAATCACTTTCTGTGGTGACATCATCCTCCACCTTTGCCATGCCGCCGATTAACTCTTTTTGTTTGTTCTGCTGCTCATTTCAGGATGTCAAGCAAGAAGTATGCCATTATGCTCTGGCACATTCAAGACTCAGTTTGTGACAGTGTTCAGCATCCAGATGCCTTCATAACAGGAGCAAGTGCACCCCAAGACCCTTTTTTGCATAATAAAATGTATAAAGGGACCACCATACCCTGTGTGCTCATGCAGATGGCCTATATGGCAATACACCAATAGGCCAATACACCAATAGGCCGATACACCTATAGGCCCATACACCAATAGGCCCATACACCAATAGGCCCATACACCTATAGGCCCATACACCTATAGGCCCATACACCTATATGCCCATACACCTATAGGCCGATACACCCATAGGTGTCAATAAACCGATAGGCTATGGGAATTCTCTATGGGAATTTTTGCTAGGGCGAGAGTTTCCCCCCGTTTCTATAGGCCCCTAATGCATTTTGTGACTTGTTTTGTGGCGTGCATAACATTCGCTTCTGCTGTTTTTTTTTGTTTTCTTTTTCTCCAGCTATAATCCGGAGCCGCGTGGAGAGCAACGTGGCGGACATGGAGCGGGCCATTGGAGCTAGATTACTTGGCTGGGGCCCCGGATCGCGAGGGAGGCGGGGCTGAGAGGATGGCCAAGGAGATTCGGGACACGGCCATCCTCTCAGCCCAATTCGTCACTGGCCTGCCCAGCAGCCTGTCAGAGAGCCACCTTGACATCCACCCCGACATCCTGAGCGACAGCTGACACACGTGATTGCAAGCGTGGCAAAAGCCAAAATTGAAAATAAAGAAATAAAAGAAAAAACATTGTTCTGAGCCTTCTTTCTCTTGCATTTCATCCACAAACTTGTAGCAAAATTGAAATTGCACACTTTAAATTGTTTTGTTCTGGTGCGATTTAGCAACTCATGAAGACGTTGTGAAAAATCAAATTCAACTAGGTAATTGCAAATGGGTTTTGTCCACTATCATATTTCTTGATGCAAAGACTCATGTAATGCAAGCTTATTAAAGGGTACAAAATCGGGCCTCCCAGGATGCTTGCAAAGGTTTGCCACAACTAAGTGAAGTGCGTTTTTGGCAATGGACTGTGTTTATACTAAGCTCGTTCGATTTACCTGCACCTTTTGCACTGGTGCAGAAAAGTGTAGGGCAGTACTACTGGTATGTGTATTGAGATATCACTGAAAGTACAACACCCTGCACGTTTCTGCGCCGGTGCAGGTAAATCGACTGAGCCTACTGTACAGCTGAGATTGGCTGATGATTGAACTGCCGCCCTGGCCCGAGCTACATTTTTACTGCATTGCCAAGCTTGGCCGACTGCTGAAATGCCATCCTGGCCCAGCTTGTATTTACACCATTTGGCCAAGCTTGGCTGACCGCTGAACTGCCACCCTGTCCCAGGCTGCATTTAGACTGTTTTGCCAAGCTTGGCTGACAACTACATTTTTTTACAAACAAGATTGGGATTCATTTTTTCTTTCGGATTCGGAACCCGCTGCAGTTCACGCCTGTTAGGCTTTGCAGCTGGCACTGCTTTGTCCTACCCTTTGTGTTGGAGTTATCGTGCCGTACTAGGCCCCGGCAGCTCTTCGTTTTCGTCCATGAATTTTGTTTCTCTTGGGTACGCATTTTGCCGGATCGGGCACCGGCGAACATCGCATTTTCATAAATATTGTAGTGTTTCCGTTTTTTCGTATGTGGCATCGCGCAGTTAATCACGTACGGGCGCCTCGTGGCGGAATCGTAAGAGGGGTTAGCGCTCTCCAAGATGGAATTATAAAAAAAAGAGCCTGTCTGAGATAAGTGGGCCGGTCAAAAAGCTTTAACGCGAAATAAGTCGTTTCAGCCCTCCGCATTGATTCATGGTCCACAACAGTTCCAGATGTTGGGTGCCTTGGCGGGACAGCTTGTTTATTCTCTACTTGTGACTTACCGCAGTTCTTTCCTGTCTTTCTTTTTCCAAGCCGTACTCCGTGCATATAGGCAGAGTGTATGCTAGAGAAATGTTTATCCACCTATGTCCCCACATGTTGCATAAGGGGCACAGTCATTGAACTTCGCACAGAAGCTCGAGCGCAAAGGCGTTATCGAGCGCATAAACGCAGCATAATGGGTATCCCCCATCATGGTAGCCAAAAAGAAAGATGATAGAATTCGCATGTGTCGATCTGCAAGCGCCGAACCAGGCAGTTGTAATAGACTTCTTTCAGCTCCACACATCGACCAGAGCGTCCTGGTTCCGGAAGGATCTTTTTCCCCCAGATGCTGCAGATGTTGCCCCACCTGCAGTCCCACTGGCTCTCCCGGAGCCGTTGGTTTCTGGTCCTCCCAGCCCGGACACTACGCATCCGGATCCCGAGGGCCAGGATGCAGCCTTGGGCCCGAGTTTCGGGGGTTCCCCTCCTCTCCCCAAGGGTCCTCCAGCGGATGGGGGTATTTCTTCCCGTCCCAGAGGGTTCTTTAATAATATTAATAACCGTGATCGTATGTAAACCTTTCCTCATCATCTAAATTGTTTTTCTCTGCAGGAGTGCAGGCTTCCCGTCTATACACTGATGCAGAAACCCAAACGAAAGTAAACTCTGCATGCAATTGCAAGTCAAATGACATCGAGCGAGGGGACGGCGGTGACAAAAATCAGCGCAGATGAACCTGGCACCCACTCAGAAGATGAAGAGGAGGGTCAAGATCTTTCGGAAGATTGACATGAGGATTACGATCCTTTGGAAGAGCATGAGAAAAGGTACGCTCAGCTTGTGTGAACATCAGTGATATAGAAATGGCCTGATGCAGTATGGTAAGACATGTCGACTAAAATATGAGCATGGCAGTTCTGTGCAGCTCACACACACAGCTCTGGCCTTTACATGACCATTATTCTCAATAAGGAATGCGGAACATGACTTTGGCCATGGTGTTTTCAGCGGAGGAATCAGACCACCCGCCGGGTACTCTGCTCTTTTTCTTTCTGACTGTAGACATTACTTTGCAGGGAGGCACAACATTACCGAAGGAACACTCATGTTTTTATAAAGTACCTAGTAGATCACACTGCCACCCCACATGTGTCACGATCCTTCTGGAACGTGGACGAAAGGGGGCCGAAGCACCCGCCGAGAAGAGACGACTCGCAGCCTGGTTGTGAGGGTGGACGATGACTGACCGGGCGGCGTACGCTCCACGGTGTTTATTTGCGCGGTGATCAATGTTGCCCGCCGAGCCTGGCAACCACAGACGGGCGGACTGGAGGGGGCGCTACCTACAGGTGACATCCCTCCCCCCCAGTTTGTTCTTAAAACAAAATAAATGAACAACCGACGTACACGGCCGACACCCACTCGGCGTCTGGTCGTGCCAAGTCCTGACCGGTCGACGGCGAAAGTTACCCCGGCGAGTAGCGGTCAGGTGGCCTTCGCTGCCGCGTACTCCGCCTGGTCACCGGTGTCGACGGGCCAGGTGTGGCAACGCCGGGCGCTGCCAGTACCGGTCGCACTCCACCCAGTGGAGCCGCAGGGACCGGATTTGTGAGTGGCACCGGTCCAACTGGTGCCACAGGACTTGTGACGCTTGTCGCCTCCGTGGTGGGTGGCGCTCCACTGGCAGAGACTGGTGCTGGCGCTGGTTCCCCTGCGGGCTGGTCTCCCGAAGTGACGGCCGAGGGTACAAGCCCGGTCCCGAGGCGAGGCCTGACATGGTCGGCGTGCCGGAGCGAGGTGGTCCCGTCGGGCATGCGGACGAGTAGCGACGAGGCGCTCGCTGGCGAAACCACATGTCCGGCAGACCAGGGTGGGCCAGGACGGAAGTTCCTGGCGTAGACCGACGCTCCCGGCTCCGGCAAAGGCCCGGGACGGCACCCTCGGTCAGCAGCCATCTTCTGCTTCAGCTGCTTCAGGAGCGCCGTGGACCGGAGGTCTGGATGCAAGACGTCCAAGGGTGTCTTGACCATCCGGCCCAGCAGAAGCTCGCAGGGGGCACGGCCAGTGACCTCATTGGGTGTGGTCCGGTACTGGAACAGTACCCGGGCCACCTGCATTCGGAAATCCCCGGGCTGACTCCTCTTGAGCTTGTTCTTGATGGTCTGGACCACCCGCTCAGCTGCACCATTGGAAGCAGGGTGGTACGGCGGAACCAGCATCCGGCGGATCCCATTCCTCTGCAGCCAGTCCAGGTACTCGGCGCTGGCGAAAGCGGGACCATTGTCGGACACAATGATGTCCGGCAATCCCTGCGCCGCGAAGACCTGCCGCAGCGCCGCAATGGTCGCGCTTGCCGATGGAGTGGTGACTGGCAGTGCCTCCACCCACTTGGAGAAGGCGTCCACTACCACCAGGAAGTAGTGGCCCTTGAAGGGTCCCGCAAAATCCACGTGCAGGCGGGACCAGGGCCTCTGTGGGAACGGCCAGGGGGTGATCTCCACGTGGCTCGAGGCTCGTTGATTCTCCTGGCAGACCTGGCAGCCTTGCACCTGGTGAGCGATGTCCTGGTCCAGGCCAGGCCACCAAACGTGCGACCGTGCCACCATCTTGGTCTTTTCCACGCCAGGGTGCCCCGCATGCAGCAACTACAGGACCTTGGCCCGGAGACTTTGTGGAATCACCACCCTGGAACCCCACAGCAGGCAGCCCTGCTCCAAGCTCAGCTCGGCGGCCTTGTGGCTGTAGGCCTGATGACGCAGCTCCTCCCCTCGGGACACCGCCTTGACCACCTGCGACAGGACCGGATCCCGGCTGGTCGCCTGCGCCACCGCAGTCCTGGTGAGCACCCCCGGGTAGGCCCGCTTCAGCAGGAAAACGTCAGCTGGCTCTGGAACGGCAGCAGGCACCTCCGGCAGGGGCAGGCGGCTCAGGGCGTCGGCAGGTCCCAGGTCCTTCCCAGGGCGGTATACCAGCTTATAGCTGTAGGCCGCCAGCGTCAAGGCCCAGCGTACCACACGAGGCGATGCTTGCACTGGGACAGCCTTGTCAGGTCCCAGCAGCCCCAGCAGCGGCTTGTGGTCCGTGATCGCCTCGAATTTCCGGCCCCACAGGTACTGGTGGAAGCGCTCAACCCCGAACATGAGGGCCAAGCCCTCCTTGTCGAGCTGGCTGTAGCGTTGCTCTGCCGCATGGAGACGACGAGAAGCAAACGCCACAGGGTGTTCCTGACCATCCTAACCCCGGTGCGACAGGACGGCTCCTACCCCGTACGGCGACGCATCTACGGTGAGGACTACAGGCTTGGCCGGAACGAAGTGCACCAGCACTGGAGCCTTTATGACCAACTCCTTGCTGTGCTGGAAGGCCAAGTCCTGCTCCTTCTTCCAGGCCCACTGCTGACCATCACGCAGCAGACGATGCAGCGGCTCTAGATGCGTCGACAGGTTGGGCAGGAACCTCCTGTAGAAGTTGATGAGGCCGAGGTAGCTCTGAAGCTCCTTCTTGCTCTTGGGCTTCGGCGCCTTGAGCACGGCCTCAATCTTGCGGAGTGCCGGGGCCAGGCCAGCCTGGGAGATGATGTGTCCCAGGTACTCCACACTGGGGGTCAGGAACACGCACTTGTCCAGCCTCAGCTTGAGACCGGCGTCCTGCAATCGTGTCAGGACCTTGCGCAGGTTCTGCAGGTGGTCCCCATCGTCTGTACCGGTAACCAGGATGTCGTCCAAGTACACCGCCACGTGCCTCATGCCCCTGAAGAGGTTGTCCATCTCCCCTCTGGAAAATGGCTGGGGCTGAGGCCACGCCGAACGATAGGCGCGTGTACTGGAAGAGTCCCGTGGTAGTCGAAATGGTGACATACTTCCGGGCGGCATCCTGGAGCACCAGCTGCTGGTAGGCATCTCAAAGGTCGAGCTTGGTGAACTTCTGTCCCCCGGACAGCGCCGACCAGAGATCTTCGATCCGAGGCAACGGGGACTGAATTTATCCAGGTGGGCCAGTTTTTTTACCGTTTTTCAGTGTTTCTGTGCCACCACGTACGACGCCATTGCCTGGCCGCTGAGGCGGTAGGGCAAGCAAGGCCCAACGTGTCGTCAGACCTTTTCGGAAACCCCCATTTTCCGTCGGAAACGTACCAAGCCTACTCTAGCGCTAAATAGAATTCATACGAGTTGGAAGAAGAAGCTGTGGCCGGACAAGTTCGGCAGGGGCACAGGCTGGTGTGTCAAAAGGAACAACAAGAAGCAGGCCGACGGTGCAATTGAACTGGCAAAAAACCAGCAGCAGGGGCAGCAGCAGACGGCGGCCGCGTCGACTACGTGGACCTTGACGGCTGCCAACACGGCGGCGAAGTACAAAAGCAAGAACGCCTGCCACGTGCGTCAGATAGCCATGGCAGGCTGGATGCCAGACCTGCCGACGAACGACTAGAGTCGTCGTGCACCCACGAGGCGGTTTCAACGTGTCCAACTGCAAGACGGACTGCATCTACTGTTACCTGTGCAGCACGGCAGGAATAGGTCGCGAAGCAGCAGAAGAGGACAGCATCTGCATCAACGTCAAACAGAATGTCGTGGTGCTTAGCACGCCATCAGAAGACCCGAGCCTATAGACACGGAGCCATCAGCAAGCTCCGCATCAGAGAGTGGGAGTACACTACTCATTGAGATTTTTAAATGGAAAAGACCTGGTTAAAATGGCCAATACAGTAACAGTGAACTGCAATCAGGCGTATCCTTCGGCACGCACGTTATCACAACAGAACTGCAGCTGTGCATTCCGGAAGTGCTAGACTTTGTCATAAGTAGGCAGGGCAGCAATTAATGAACAAATATAAACAACTTCACCGTCCCAACGATGCCTAAAACGAAACAAGAACCAGCCACACATTCCGCTTACAGAGCTGTCTGGGCAGCTCCAGCGCAAATGACAGCTTTTGCTTTCTATCATCTAACGCATGGTGTTCTCAAACATCCTGATTTTGACAAATGGATATTTCTTTTGATTGCTGGCTGAGGAACCCACTTTGGTCTAGTCGTTGATGCAATAAAGCAGTACAGAAAACTACAGACCTTGGAAACAATGCACATACTAGGGAGTGCTTGGCACATACTGTACTTATTCGAAAATAGGTTGACCTTTTTTTACCAGAGATGTTCTCCAAAGTTAAGGGTCGACCATATTTGTGGTCCAAGTTGGCAAGTGGACCGAGCGATCAGAATTTCTTCGTCGCATCTGCCACTCCTTAATTAGGCCTGGCATCAATGTACATACATACATTTGTAGCACAGTCTCTTTGCACTGAGCATATAAAAAGTAAAGTCCAGAAATGAAAGAAAGAAACAGCTTGAACAACAAGACCACCGCACTCGCTGTTGGCCATCCGTGCTCTACACGATCTGTGACTGAAGGGACCGAAGCGAGCTGATGTAGTGGCTAGAGGGCTAGACTGGGTGCCTGGGTGCAGCACTGGGTGTCTTCAGCTGAAACACGCCCAATGGGGAGTAACGCCACCTCATGGATGAAAAGAGATGCAAAATATGAAACTAGCAGCGTGCTTGGCTGGCTTGGCATGCTGCGTTGCGTGCCCGGCCGAATGCCCCCTACCCAAGTGCCCCCCCGTCTCTACCTCCACTTGCTCCACTTCGTGCTTCGTCGTTTCGTCTTCCCACGCCTTTTTCTCAATTTCTGCTTACTTTTGATTGCAGCTCCTGCCATTTCGCGATTGTTTTTCTTCCAACGCGACGTTTTACTTTTGCCGTTGTTCCGAGGACATCACGACGGATGAGTTACACAGCCGAGTTCAAGCGTCGAGTGATAATCTTTGCCAAGAGTTCCAATAACTGCGCCACTCAGCGAGAGTTCACTTTTAATGACAAGTTGATTAGAGGATGGCACAAACAACGGGACATACTTTTCGCATGCAGTGGACGGCTTTGTAGCTTTCGTGGCCCTACAATCGGGAGGCACAATGCCCTAAGAGAAAGAAGTGAGACTTCAAGTGGAAGAAGAGCGTGCAAAAGGGCTTCAAGTGTCCTGCGAAGATATTCCGATAAAAGCTCGGCAGCTGGTGCAGCGATAGGATCGACCGGTCAACCTTCAAAGCGAGTCGGGGCTGGGTCCAGAAGTTCATGCGGCGAAACGGACTCTCCCTTCGTCACAGAACGACCATCTGCCAACGTCTTCCAGCGGAGTTCGAGGAGCGGCTGGTGCAGTTTCAGCGCTATGTGATCAAGCTTAGGCACGAAAACAACTAGCTTCTCGGCCAGATCGGAAATGCAGACCAAACCCCCGTCTATTTTGACAAGCCTAGCCGCACGACGCTAACAACAAAAGGGGCGAAGGACATCTGCCTGTTGACGACAGGGCATGAGCACAGATGGTTCACTGTGATGCTGCGCTGCACAGCTGATGGGTGGAAGTTACCGCCATACATTGTGTTTCACCAGAAGACCATCCCCAAGGGTGAGGTGTTCCCGAAGGAAGTGATAATTTGGGCAAATGAAAGAGATTTATGAACAAGGCAATGGGAAAGGAGTGATTTAAGGTGGTCTAAATGGAGCAACTGGGAGCAGACTTGAAACTTTAAAACATGTTGGTCGTAGACTCTTTTAGAGGCCATATTTGCCCGGGAGTGAAGAAGGCCAACTAGGAGGCAGGCATGGACCTGGTCGTTATAACTGGTGGTACAACGTCTCAGCTGCAGCCCTTAGATGTTGCTGTAAACAAGCCCTTCAAGGTCCACGTCGCTGCGTCCTACAAGAAGTGGCTGGCGAGAGATGACGCCACCAAGACCCTAACGGGACGCTGCAAGAAGGCTCCCCTCGGCGAAGTTCCGGCTTGGGTGAAGGACACGTGGGGAGACCTGCCAGCGGACATCGTCGAGACCGGATTTAAGAAATACTGCATCTCGAACACTGTCGACGACACAGAGGACGACGTCGTCTGGCGCGCCGAGGACGGCGGCAAAGACGCCGGCGAAGCATCCTACGACGACGACTTCTCTGCAAGTTCTGACGACGACGCAGCGCGTGGCTTCAATCAGCGAAATTGAAGCGACAGCACTGTTAATAAAGGTGTCTTGATAAGTTTTCTCTCTTTTTCTTAATAATTTAGGTCAACTCATATTCAATTTGTTTTTTTTTGTTTTTTTGCGAGTTGAAATTAGGGGGTTGACATATTTGTGGTCAACTTATATTTAACTAAATACGGTAGTTCAACATCAATGGGTGGCTTAGGTCTGCCAAAATAGTGCTGAAACAAATAAAGTTCTTTTCTTTGAGACAAGTGCGGTCTAGTAAATTTGAGAGCTGGAGGAACCTAGGAAGGCATTTTGGGTAGCCCATGGGTTCTTAAGAAGCCAGTTTGAGACCACAAGTACCTATGCTAAAGCTTAACTGTCCTATAAATATTTGTTAATGTTTTTTTTTTATTTCATACTGTGCAGATCTTCCTATGGATGAGAAGGAGCATCACCTTGACCAGAGTGGAGCCACAGCTGCAGAGCTCTCCTCCGCAGTGTGCGGACAGTTCAGCTATGCTACGGGTCGCAGCTACGACCTAGGTACCTGCCTGCGCCGGAGGGCATTTTGGGAGTGCTAGAAAAAGTGCTAGGCATTGAGCAAAGCATCTGGGTAGCTCACATGAACCGAGAATCAACTGCGGAAGGAGGAGGAGCACACCCTCCGCCTCAAGATGATAACTAAGGAGTAGAGTGTTATTTTAACAGCGCGTAGTTAAAACAACCTGGCCGACCGCTTACAGGTTCAGTGGGCATGGGAGACACCCTGTGATGCAGATGGCTCAGATTATCGGCTTATTCTGTGTGCAGTTGATGATCAGCATATTCCTCGTCCAGCGAGTGGTTTCCATCAACACGGATCCAATCGTGCATCCTACGCCAGCGATATGCAGTCTACCAGTTATTGTCAACAACGAAATGCCGCTTCATCCATCATCGGCCACACTGACCTTCCTACCCCATTCGTATGAAAAGCCAGTGGCATCGTCAACAATATCTGTGAGGCTAGTAGTTAGAACAACCCGGCCGACTGCCTACACGTTCAGCAGGCATGGGAGACACCTTGGGATGCAGATGGCTAACGTCATCAACTTCTGTGTGCAGGTTAGTAACATAGATTTCTTGCATGCTAGAAAATCAAGTAAAGTTTGCCTTCTGGTGTTCCCATGCCCAAGGGAGTTACTTTCGTTAGTTTGTCAGTGCTTTTCTCTTGTAAAGTTGCTGATCTTGTGCGGTGATGTCGAGGAAAATCCAGGTCCCGACACACGAAACAAACAACCTGACGACGTGTGTAAACTTTTTCAGGAAGGTAAGCTGTAAACGAAATAAAGGTAAACCAAAACAAATGGAAGATCACTGATATTTCTAACAGGCTTCAAAATGTGAAGCTAAAGCTAATGTCCTTGGAAAGTTGGAATCTGAAGCATGCACCATCCGTGAGGTTCTTGAAGAAGTCATAACAGAAAACGTTTCTCTGCGTGCTCGTCTTGATGAGCTTGAGAATCGATCTCTGAAAGATAACTTAATTTTTCATTGTATAACCAACTCGCCTTCTGAGTCTTGGGCTCAGTTAAAACAATAATATGCAGGGTGTCTAGCAAAATATTATCTTGAAATTCCCTGAGTTTTCCAGGTTTTCCCTGACAATTTCATGTGAAATTCCCTGACCACTGTAGAGGCGTTCGCGCCCGCACAGGTGTGGGCCAGGAAGCATGAAGTGAGGTACTGCGCCTTCAACAGTGCCATTGGTAGTGTCGTCCCAATATTCGACAAGCACATCCATCTGTTGCTTCTGAGTCACTTTGTTGAGAGACTCGTCAAACGAAACAACTACGAAATGCACACTGGCGAGGTTTGATAGCAGCTTATTCCAAAAGTAGGGCACAATACCATGGCAGACGGTATATCCTACCTTGTCCTTCGCTAACTGAAGTTTCGCAGCGACTTCCCACGCGGGAAACATGAGGACGACTGAGGCCGATGCTGCTGTAGAACAAAGGGATCCGTGAATCGCTATCGAGTTTAAGCACCAAATTATTTCGGCCTTTGTCACAGCGCTCTTCAGTAGAAAGCCGCTCATCAACGTCTTCACACTTCTTGTGGTGGCTGCAGGCTCCTCAGGGGCACATGTGCGGTCTCCGCTACATCCGGCCGAAACGTTCGTTGCTGCCGTAAAAAATGACAGAAGTCCAGATTGGGAACGGATTGACTGCAACTTCAAAGCAGCAAGGTGCTTTTTGCTCGACGCGTGACTGGAAACTGCCGTGTTTCCCATGTTGCTCAAAGAAAACATTTTGCGGCACATTGAGCACTGAGCACTGAGCACTGTGAGGATCACTTTGCAAGGGCTTAATCCCACTTGCATATTCCGATACATTCGGATTCGTCCAGTCCGGATTAAACAAGCACTTTCTTGCCGCCGACATCGTCAACGAAGAGGCCACTTCCGGAAACACGACGCTCAACGACACACGTCAATAACCGAATGTATGGCCGCATGGCCGCCAGATCGGCCAGATGCGCACCACTGTGATGCGCACTTTCGGATACTTTCGGATCGGATTGGATTGAATTGCGGTCTGCGGCTTTCCAATTTGTTACTAAATCTAGTGGCTTTAACTGGAGCTAGCCTAGTGTCGTGCCCTTTATCCAATCCAATCCAATGCATGGCTTGGATTGAATTTGTCGGCTGTTCCCTGTGCATCGGGTAGCACGCACTACATCGGGTGAGCAGAGCCCGCGTTCCGCTCTAAGCAGAATTGCCTACTTTTCTGCCCCCCAGTCGTCGAGCCTTTGCTCAGGGAAGTCTATGGCGTTTTCGGCTCATTTTCCCTGACTGGGCTCGCTTTTTGAATATTTCCCTCACAGTTTCCTGATTTCTCCGGGACAATTACAATTTCCCTGACAATTCCCGGTTTTCCCTGTTTTCCCGGTCGCTAGGAACCCTGAATATATTTATTACTTTCAGATCGTCCTCAGTTAGGGGTTGCAGATGGCACCACAAAGGCCAGTTCTGGCACCTGCAATACCAGCGTTCATGAAGCCGCCCAGCACAAAGCGAGTAGGACGAACTAGAGGATCCCACATTTGAGTCATTCGTCAGAGAAAGCATTGTCGAGTAAGAATGTTTTTTTTCTTGGATGGAACAGACAAGGTTTAAAGCAACATTTAGGACCTTGCTTTATAGTATTGACTAGCACAGCCACTACAAAACATAATGTATTGAAATTAGGCCAGAGCAATGATAACAGGCCCTGTGCCACAACTCAAATCAACATGGCCTTGGTAACTATGGTGTGACCTATTTATATGAAGCTGTTGTGGTACAAAGACATCAAAACTCCATTAAATTTTGAGAGGGACTTGTTCTATTGTTAGGGCCTCGACATGGAAAACAGGGACCAGCGAAGGTTTAAAAGGAGCGTTTAATACACGTCTGGCGGGTACGCCTGCCCAGCAAAAAGAACAGTGCGCCACGCGGGTGGTGGCGCGAGATTGGGGTCAGTCGTCGTCTTTTGTGGCGCCGCTAACACTCGGCCATCTTAAAATTCAAGTGTCGTCACTTGATGTTTCTTCAATGTCAACATCAAATGTGCTGAGTCGTTTCAGCTTGTCGACAGGTGCTGTCGATGTGTAGAAACGTTGCGTCCGCTTGTGGCCAGGTATATCCTGAATGCAGTAGATGTCAATAGAAAGTCGCATAGATTTTCCGCTGCGAGTGCGACTTCTTGTTCTTTTTCTTCTTTCTCGAGCCTCCGCCGTTGCTCACGGAAGGTTTGTTGTCGTAGCCGCCGCCGTCGTTATGGTGCTGGTGATTTGTATTGTGGTGAGGTCGTTTCCTTGGTTGTCTTCTTGCCAACGCGTCTTCGCTGTCCACCCGTTTGCGGCTGCCCTTGCCTCCTTTCTGCTTGTTCGGTGGTGCTCGCGAATTTCCTCCTGACTGTCTACTCTGATGTGGAGACTCGTGAGGGTCGTCGTAACAAATGATGCAGGCCGTACCTGGATTGCCCCTCTTCTTCATGTGGCAATTGTAGCAGTAGCGTTCCTTAATTGGCCGCGTCTTGAAAGGCGCTCGCACGATAGGACCGTCCTCTGTTGTAAGGTGGTATCTCCTACACAGATCAGGGCAAAGCTGGCGCAAGCTTGGGGTCAGTAGTCTTCTTTTGCGACGGCGCTAACACTATGTAGATATTAATCCAATTTTACTAAACACCTCATATCACAAAAGTACTTTCATGCTTAGCTGGCTGCAGCTTTGTCTTGCCTCTCAGCAGTCTTGAATCTTTGAATTATATTTGAAACTACTGGTGGTTGATGTTGAATGAATTGCGATATGGAAGAAAGAGCAAGTTGCTCTTTCTTCCAAAAAAAATAAGCAAAGCACCCGGTGATTATGTTAATGAGTACTCAAAGTTTCACCCATGTTTGGATTCATTGTCTGTCGTTTACAAGCAATTTGTAAACGACAGACAATTTGTCTGTCGTTTACAAGTTGTAAATTGTTCGGGAACTAAGCTTAACGCTATGGTTCAGCGGGAATGCGCTCCTCCTGTCGGGGGTGACATTCGCGGCATACCTGTCGTTCGGACTGGACTGGGCCGTGTTGAACGGTTTGCTGACAATATCATCTGAGATGGTAACGTCACTGAAGAAGCTTGTGCCGGTGTGCACCAACCAGCGAGTGCTCAACTGCACCGACAACAAGCGTCAGTTGTACCTAGAAGGAAAGAAATGGGCGGGGTACGACAGTGCGACAGAAAAAGCGTCCACAAACGCAACGCCCAGAAAGTTGAAAGATGTGAACGGCTTCCCACTGCCCATGTTCATCATCAGGGCAGTTGTTGGAAAGTTGGGAGTGGAGTTGTCCAGGCCATCAATCGAGGGGACATACTTCGACCTGGATGAAGATGAGGACTCCGTGGCCGTCGGCGTTGTGACGACCGGCCAACGGAATTGGATCTTCGCACCCTTGGTGTGTGATTCAATAGACTTCGCCAGGTCGAGGTTCCAGGTGTTCACGAACACGCCGACCGGACGAGAGGAGAAGGAGGTTGAAGTCGGCGTGTGGCCTCGAGCATGGTGTGACAGCGTCACAAGCTGGGCGGCACAGGGTGAAAGCGTTGAGATGGCCACCCGAATAAGGCTGATGACCGATGCCGTGTCAGGCAAGTTCTATGCCGAGGGCTTTCTCAAAAGGTCGACTTACACCTACGTGACCACCCCAGCCCCATCTGGAACCATCAACGGTGAGGCGAGCATCGACCTGACGAGACCAGACCCGCAGATGGGGTTCTGGCAAAAGGCGTGGACGACGATGAAGGGATGGATCCCGGGAGTGGTGTCAGACTCCTCATCCCGTGGGCTGTCGGGCATTCTGCCTGGCGCCGCCCTTGAAATCAGTCAGGGATTCTCCGGACCAGGACTTGACAGGCTGCACAGGAGGAAGTCGGAGTACACCGACCCTGGAGTGTTTGGGGTTTCAAGCCCAGATGGTACGAGTGGGACCGACTCCCGGCCTGTGCAGCCAAGTCGCCAGGCAATGCCGGCAAGCAGTGCTGCTGATACAATCGCAGCAAGGACAAGAAGCGCCTTACACACATCAAGGCCACCGCCTGGCAACGGCGATACGATTGCCGACTCAGCACAAGCTGCTGGGTCACCATCAGCCGCTACTGAGACCCCGTGTCAGTAGGTGGGCCGGCCTCAGGCCCAGACAAAAAATTGAGGCTTTCAGAGGAAAGAAGGGTGCAGGGGGGCTGTGGTTGGGACCGGACTTCAACCCAAAAGTATGAATTATGAGCATGAAGCACCATGATTCATAAGGGACTCTACAAACTGTAAATTGAATTTGAGATCTTAGTCGTTATGATATTTGTGTGTTCATCTGCAATTATTTTTCAGTGATAATCACGGTTTGATGCGTCCACTCGAAATAAAACGAGAAAATACACAAATTTTATATATAAAAAAGTAAAATGAAAAAAGGCTGCACACTATTTTTATAAACACCCAAAATCTGCAGCCTAAATATAATAAAATAATGCTCAGTTCTTTGATAAGCTGAGCACAGAAATGAGTACTGAACAGTACACATTTGTAACTTTTACAGGAGAAACACCACCACAAGTGCGGAGCCAGGGGCGCCAGTGTACATGGAGCGAAAGTTTGTGGTGTTTGAGAGCTGCCTTCGACAACCTTTTGCAGTATGAAAGACCTGTTACAGCCCCCGCAACATATCCATCAAACTGATTGGTACGCTTGTCTCAGTGTACACCTCTTTTCCTGCTGGTCACATGAACCACTGAGACAGCCAGCACTCCATCAACGGCAGGGGGACTGGAAACCTACTCTTGCTGTCACTGGTCTTGTTTACTGGTGCCTCTCCCACCAAAACGCTACCCCTTTTCTCGATGATAAACATCCAGGTCTTCTCCAAGAAGACATACTTCAGCTATCAGCGGGCGATTTTGGTTCCAGCTGTTGAAGAGGTGATTACGATGCCACTTGTTTTTTTTTATCAGACATATTTTCACTTGCCAATGCACTACTTCACAAGCACAAATTATGTCAGTATCAAACACTTCAGTATTGCTTCTCACAGGTGTGGACAGAGAAGCAGAATAACCTGCTGGACGAGCTCAGCAACTAGCCCCTTGACCTCGCTGGCGACGAGAAATGCTATTCTCCTGGCTTCAGCACCAAGTACCTTACATACTCCCTGCAGGTGCCCCATGTAAACAAAATCCTGCACTTCGAGCAGGTGCAGGTTAGAGAGGTAAACAATGGATGCAGCCACCTCTTTACAGTAGCTTTTGTTTGGAACCTATAAATCTGGGACGAAGAATAGTGCACCCAGATACACAGTGAAACGTTCAACTATAACTAATGATAGTGACTCAATGCTCTTGCGGCAAAAGGCACAGGTTCATTACTTTTTATTACGCGGAGCGATTCTGAAAAATGCTCGCTGCTAGCTATTCTTTTAATTCAGATTTCTCTGAAAAAAATTCAAATATCATGTCTGACACTACGACCATCCCTCTGACTGCTATATACCTTTCCTGTCCTTTGAATTGATTTCAGCATTTTTGTCTAGCATGTATCACTATGGAATTTTGCAGACCTACCAGGTCTATGGAGTTCCCTAGAGTTACTGTGTGGGTTCCCAGAGTAATGCATTCCTTTTCTTTTTGGGTTTTGCCGACAACATACTCACTTTAGGCGATCATGTTTGCCTTGGTGAGCATCATTGGATGGTAGCGATCATGTGACACAAGAACCGCTAGACTCACCTCCATCAGCGCTTCAAGTGGAGCTAATCGCCACCATCTTGGGTCCAGCAAACAACTGCACACACGCACGCTCTGCTGCTCACCGAATGCGCGTTTACGTGCAGTCTTTTCCACGCGGTTACCGACGTCAAAAACAAGCAGGTTGTGTACTTAGTGGCACAATGCCTCCTTGTTGCGCTTTTGGGTGCAGCAGCAGGTCGGAGGATGGAAAGAGACTCTTCCGGATCTAGTTTGGAAAGAACGCAACTGCAAGACGGAGGAAGAAAGCTTGGCTAGCCATAGTAAAACGTAAAAATTTGGAGCTCACTGCAACAAGCAAGCTTTGTAAGGTGAGTGCCGATTACAGCTCGTTCATTCCGCATATCACGGAATGAACCAGCTCTTTCAACACGCTCCAAGTCATGTCACTATTGCCTTCATACCCCCGTCGATGTGTGGACCCAAGATGGCGGCGGCATGGTTTCGGTTTCAGCGCCGCGCCGCGGTTCTAGAACGAACCTTCGGAGTTTCTGTACTCTGGGAACCCATACAGTGACCCTAGAGTTCCCAATGCTATAGGGCAGTGGTTCTCAACCATCTATGTTTCACGGACCCCTTGTGGATCGGCGGAGATGATGGAGGACTCCGTTCTTGGTGAAGAGAGGGGAAAGGTATATGTTAAATATAATAATGATTCAATAAATGGATATAACTAAGGACTAGTGTGAAGTAAACTTCTCTTATATACATGCACACGTAAAAACTCGCTCGAAAATGGAAACATTTCTTTTCGATCTGAAAAAAATACAATTTTCATTGCCGGGATTTACTGATGAGGCAGGGCTTGGCGGACCCCTAGAATACCTTCGCGGACCCCCATTTGAGAACCACTGCTATAGGGGAAGACATATTAATGAGGCAATGGTCTAAGATTGATGTCAAGCTCTAAAATGAAATTTCTGTCCAGAGCTAAAAGATTCCACCTCTTCTATCTAAAGAGCAAATAGTTTATAACTCTGAAGGCTGTGGAATACTTGAATATATATAGCAGACGTGATAATCATCGCAGCAACTGAGAGGGACCTGCTCCACTTTATGGTGATTATGCAGTGTGAGGTGGTCCGCTGCAGTTGTAAAGTTCCGGGCATGGGCATGTTTTTCCAATGGAGCCTTTGCAAAGGGCACCGACGGAAATGTGACTTATGGTCTGTGTCGGGCTGAGTGACAGCTACCGCCTGAGGGCCGCCGAGCAAGGAGGTCCCTGACAGACGTCGACAAGGACCCAGCTGCGCTAAAGGGGCCCGACACTGTAAACCCGAACAGTACCTGAAGCGGGACTCGCGTCTGTGGGGGTGTTTTCGACTGGGGAATTTGGGGCCAGTGACCCCAGATTCCAAAAGGACAATTAAGGGAGCCAGGCAACACGCAAAGACAAACGACTCTGGGGTCTTGACGGCTTTCGCTTTTGGGGACTAGGGAGCCCAACATAAAGACGTAAGGGAAGGAGAGCGGGATAAGAGGGCGACAGTGGAGGTGAAAAAGGGGACTTGGATGAGACGTGAAGATCGGGAAGACTCTGAAACAGAACGAGCTTCGATGGTTGAGGGGACGACTGCAAGACACCAAGTTGCCAAGTCTAGGCAAGATGACATCGCGCCGTTGCAGCAGGGACGTGCTCCCTCCGGGGCAAGACGCCGGACGACCCCAACTCCCCTGAGACACCTCATTAGCAGTGCCGATCTTTACCAGACACACCTCGTCGACTTGGCCAGCATCGTGGAGTGCCAGCCTGCTGCAGCCCCGAGACGCAGCATGTCCCAAGCCAATGTACCTGTCCAACAGGGTGAGCACCCGCACCAAGCTCTCAGACGGACAATAAAAGTTCATATCAGAATTCCAGTCTCGCGGTGCTTCTTCCCCTCTACACCCCAGAAGGGACCCCAAGAGTGGTTGAACCACTACTTTCCTGTAGCGGTCATCACATTGGTGGCAGCGGTGGGATTGACTCATATTTCTGGATCCCCTTTGCCAGGGAGAGTCGGAGGAGGGCTACGCCGCTTGAGGCACATTTGGTCAGGTTGTATTAAGGGGAATGGAAGATCTGAGAAGTCCAAAGAAAGTGTTGGTGCAATGGGGCCTATTCTTCCTGCATTAACCTACCTAATCCCCTATTTTGGGGGTGACGGTTCCGTTAGAGAGTTTCTGACTATTGTGGAGCAGGTGGCTATTATGAGGTCGTGGAGTGATGCCAACACGCTGTGCTTATGTAAATGTAAGATGTCGGGGGGGCCGCGAGAAAGTTTGTATGGAATGACACACGAGCCAAACTGGCTCCGACGTTCACGGAACTCAAACGGGTTCTGCTTAACCGTTTTGACACTGAGCCCCCTACGATTCGTCAGCAGAGGTTCATGAGTACGAGGCAACTTCCAAGTGAGGACAAGCGACCGTTTGCGACTCGTGTTCAGATACTCGCTCAGGCTACGGTTATGGATTCAAACGGCTGCGGGGAGGGGAGATCACAGATGAAGCAGGAACTGTTGGTCCAGCAAATGCGCTCGCAGTTTGTTGCCAGGCTCCAGGATCCTGTTTGAAAATTTGTCATGCCACGTGACCCCAAGAGTTTTGTAGACGCGGTTGGTGTTGCTACTAAGGAGGAGGCAAACGAGTCGTTGAGTGCCGACGTCGCGGCAATTCGGATGGTGAGTAAGGGCAAAGAAACGGATAAGACAGAGCTGAGTACTAAAAGAAAGGCTAGGCAACATCGAAAGGATGGTAACGGAACAAACGCGATTGCTGTTGGCGGGCAGGTGCACAGGAGGGTCGAGAGGCCCTCTACCCTGTTATGCGTGCAGGGAAGTCGGACACATCGCACGCTACTGCCGACAGCGTACCACGCAGAGGGACTCTGAGACTTCTCCAAAAAACGCATAGACGTTCCATCTGCCAGAAAGGAAGAGGGGGCGAGTGTTATCCCACGGGATACAGGAAAGGAAAGAAAAGGCGAAGCAAAGACGAGGAGACAAGGGGAAAACCACAAAGGGAAAGTGCCCGGGGGAGTCACAAAACCGTTAGGTGTGATCCGGTACTCAAACAAGCCTTGTCGATCACGGGTCAGCTTGATTCGTGAGGCTGTGTTTCGTAAGATTTCTAAGGTAGATAGGGAGGTGTTGACCATCCCAGACATGAATCACAGATCCTTTGTAGGAATAACGGGGGAAGAAATCGACATTAGGGGGTGTTTCTTGCTGCGGTTTGCTTTGGGACAGCACAAATTTGATCACACATGTTACGTAATTGCGGATGGTCCACCAGTTCCCGTAGATGGGATTTTGGGGTGGGACGTTCTTTCCGGTCAGGGAATCGACCTGCTCGCGACACGAAAAATGTTGGAGGTCGGTGAAGATTAGATTCCCATTTGGAATTGGCGAACTGAAGCCGCGGCTGAACATAGCGTAGGCGTTGATCCTCGACAGAGCGGTCCTGCTGGTGTTTCGGCGCGCCTCGCCAGCCCATGCACGATACCGGCGATGTCAGAAGTCATTTGTTGGGCAAAACTGTCCAGCCCAGTACCTAGGGGATAACTGGGCATTGTGCAGGCCAGTCCATTGTCTATACACAAACTTGTGGGAACTTCAGCGCTGGTTCATGTATCTGAAAAATCCCGGGTACCACTACAACTGGCCAACTTCACGCTGGAGGAGTTGACCCTGCCTCGTAACAAGAACGTGGCGGTCCTGCGCAGCCCCGTGCTGTGCTTGGCCACATTCCTCAAATTGTCCCCCACCGAGCTGGCCGACTCCTTCGCAGACTCGCTTTTCAAAGCCCCTTGCTCCCCGTGCCCCGGGAACACCCCCCCCCCTCCCCCATGTGGTGGACGTTTGAAGCACCAACGGCATCAGACATGAAAGCCCCCGACGCAGAATTCCGGCTGCACGAACTGCAGCACGCCCTCTGATCTGCCCTCCACCCACCGCACGGCACCAGGCCCCGACGGAGTCGCCGCCCAAGCCCTCCAGAACCTGGATGAGGGATCCCTGCATGCACACACGTCTCATGCATGTCTAGTGTGTTTGCCGCATGTTTCAGTCTGAAAACCTTCCTGACCAAGCGTGTTGGATTTATGGCCCGCTTCAGGCACTTTTTGGGTTTACAGTTTCGGGCCCCTTTGGCGCGGCCGGGTTTCCGCTAATGCCTTTGTCAGGGACCCCCCGGCTCGGCGGCCCTCAGGCGGTAGCTGTCACTCAGCCTGACACGGGCCATAATTCACATTTCCGTCGGCGCCCTCAGCGAAGGCTCTACTGGAAAAACACGCCCATGCCTGGAACTTCGCACAGTAGGCATACGGAGAAGGAAGGCCAACTGCGTTCTGTTGCCATCACAAGATACCAAGAGCTCACGGTGCAGTCCCTGAGCACTGACAGACAGCGCTCCATTGCCCAGCACCTGAGGGAGAAGGAACTGGCCATCCATCACTTCTTTGATGTCTGGCATGTCTCCACAAGTAAATCTCATCTGTTATCGACCACTTCAGCTCTGCAAACAAACAACCTACGCTGCTCGTCAACATATTCGGCATCCCTGAGGAGCGAGTAATAAAGTAATAATTAAGAGTTTAAGTGTAATAAAATAAGGTGTTTTGGCCATTCAGCAATGTCCTACTTGTTGGCAAACAGACCCCTTTGTCGTTGGGTGAAAATGTTCAATGTAAGGAAGCTTGCTAATAAGGTGAACTTGCCATGTATGGGAGCAGTATTTGTCTAGTATCACAAGGCCTTTACATTTTGCCATTTGGATACAAAGACATCTCTTCCATTATAGATATTTCTCAATGAAAAAGTGAAGTGGCCTTAAATTTTTGAGAAATCACTTTATTCTTGACTACTTTACATCCACAATCTTGATTTTCATTTATTTATTTTCCCTTTTCTGCATTTTGAACACAATGTGTTAAAAATAGAGCTAGTACTATGTCCCTGTATCAGACTACTTTACCATCTGTACCAGTGGTGCAGCCAGAAATTTCTTTTAATGCTAGTACCCGCATGACAGAAAAGCTGACGGCATACGTCTGTGGACAAAACAGTGGAAAGAGAAGCGTGCCGCATAGAGAGGAGGAAAATAGCGAAGGACAAAGGCAAGTGGGCGGTGATGTCATAAGGCGGAAGCCAATGCACACGCAGCGCGGCACGACAAGGTCAGAGAGAAAGGCGATGTCACGTGGCGGAAGCCAATGCGTTCGCAAATGCCGGGGCGAATCTGAACCTGCAGGTGTGCGGAGCGAGCATGCCACTACAGCATCCACATTTTTTTTTTTTTTGGTGGGAGCAGTGAAATGCATGGGTATATTATAAGGGGAGAGGGTGGGCTGAAGCAATAAGCCCCTCCCCTAGCTACACCACTGCCCTGTACTTCTCTTGCTCGCATTGCATTCTACTGTGCTCGCAATGCTGGGCAGTTGGTACTCAAAGCCCCAAATAATAAACAGAATCCCCATTTCCAATCCAAATATCAGAAGCACTACTAACAAAAAGCATGATTATACCTTTTGTGGGTGGTGCTAAATATTTCATGTAGACCAGCTGTAGAGCAGAGGCTACTGCTGACTTTGTGCACTCCTTCAATCGCATGTGTCAAGAAGAGCCTAAATGCAGCAGGCAAGAGCCAAGACTGTGACTTGATTGCTGACTGGGCTCAGCCAGCTGTCAACCACATGTACTGGTGCACTGCAGCAAGTCACGGCAACAGGGACTTGCTCATGGAAGCCTGGTCGAGCATGACCAGCCACATGATCAATCTTCATGAGGGCCACCCCGGGGGCAACACCAGATGTCCCCACGTGCCCGTTAAAGTTGGCGAATAATTGATGCCACGTGAATGGACATTCCATAAAACTGACGGTTCTACATGGTATAAGTGTCAAAGAAGACGGCCTTCGATAAATAATGAACAACAATGTTTCCTAAGCTCTTGAGGTGAACATACAAAGTATTAATCAAGTGCATTTTCCTACAGCAAGCCCAGATTGCGTTTTATTTTTGTTCTCGAAACACCTGCACATGCCCGATTCATGGACTTGGCGACAAGTCCTTACTGAAGGACGTGTGCCAGCTGTCCCCGGACAGCTGGACATATGCTTTGGGGTCATTCCACTCGTTCCTCAACGGCTTTGCACCCAAGTGGGCCACATTTCGCCCAAAAGGCACTGCTTGCCAGGTATGTCAATGTAGAAATTATTCAGAAAAAAAAAATCCTTAAGTGCTACATCATGACAAAATATAGAAGGGCTACCTCGTGCATTTCGGCACATCGCATGCAATTTAAAGATAAAACATAGAGATAGAATGTAGAACACTTTCAGTTCTCTTGTTGCTAACCGATTCATACGGATTACTACAGTCTCACTGTGCTACATTATATTTTGTTGTCTACTGCTAATCCAGGATTCTATTTTTTTTTTAAAGCACTCAAAATTATGTTTGCATTACAATCGGACGCAAAAACAAAAAGTGAACGAAAGCCTAGAACTCATTCAACGTTGTAGGGACCCGCTCTGCCGCCGCCTAATTGCTACCAGACGCCGGCGCTCGAGGACGGCTCAGGGCGAGCCGTTGGCACCCTCGGTGGGAGATTGGACCTTGTCGTGGCCGGTTGGTGGCAGCGGCAAACGTCCGTAGCCCCCCCCTTCAAAGGAGCCCAACCTCCAAGGGCCTGGACAGGCTGAATAATGGAGTCAGGACACCCACGTCGGGAAGAAGGCACCCGTCGGCCTGACACCGGGGGACAAGGGGTGCGAGGAAGAACCGGCGGTGCTCGCGGGGTCGGTCGGGACGATAGGGAGTGGTCGGGCGGACTCTGATCGAGACGGACGTGTGGTGTGTTGTGGTGCAAGACCCACAGAAAGGACGACCCATGCAAGTTACTAAATGTTCCTATTGAAAGTGGTGTTGTGTCACTCAGGGTGGGCGGAACTGGACGGGGATAACCCAACGTTGGCAACATACCTTAAATTTTGACCCCAGATGGTGCAAGCGAACGCCTGCTACAATGGCTAGTACCATACATGCATCGCAGGTTTCTGCGTCGCCATTTTTTAATTTCTCGTCTGCTGCCCACGACTCTGCAGGCTGCATGTTGTTTATTTTGGTTTTGCAAATTAATGGTTTTCTTTTGATGTGCGAACTCCAGCCCACGCTGCTCGCCTTTTGTAGTCCGTTATTTATGCTTGCATACTCGAATTTCTTCAGACACCAATGTGTTATTGAAGGTAGGAAACGCACGCTGGAGGCGCAAGTTTCCTACCTTCGAAAACACAGCAAGCAGCATGTCCAAACACACACCACCTGTGGGAGCACCACAACCTGCTTGACTGCATCCTCTATTGTAGGACCCATGTAGCAGTGCTGCACTACAATGAGAATGGCAGCAGGGAGCAGGCCATTACCTTAGCGGGGCACACGCAATGGAAGATCAAGTCACCGAAAGCCAGGAAAGGGAACCACACCGCTCATCCAGAAAAGACCAAAGCCACATGTGGTACTCTAGAAGTCATTTTGCTCTGTTGTGCTTTCGAGTGTATTCAAGCCTTATGAGAATATTCTTGATAATAATTACTACCATAAAATACAGGGCAAACGCTCACTCAAAATTTAGAGATAATAGCAAAAAAATGGGGGATGGTCACTTTTCCGGTCATCAATTTTAAATATCAATGTCTGTGATTATTTTCAAAGATCTTACAAATTTGGGAATGGGCGCTTAGTGTGGAATGGGCGGATGCGCGGTGTTCTACGATAAGTGATTACTATGTGCACCTTGTAATCATTGCATGTTGCTCACTACCCACTTCGACATATTCACAGCAAGATTATCTAGAATAAATAAATTTAACTTCTGGGATCCCGATACCACCTACCTTGTCGACTCACTCGAATCCATCCAGAGCAAATCCGCACGCTTTATATTGGCTAATTATAACCGCACAGCAAGTGTGACAACAATGAAAAACACTTTACTTCTATTTAGCCTTGCACATCGCCGAGGAATCACTAGCATTTGTATTTTTCAGAAAATATTCCCCCACAACTCCGCACTCAGAAATCAGCTAATAACCCCACCATCATTCATCTCAGCTCGTCTTGATCACCATCACAAAGTAGGCATTCCTTTTTGCTGCTATAACAAATATTTTGCCTCATTTCTCTCAAGAGTTCCAAAAGAATGGAACCAGTTGCCTGCGTCAACCGCATCAATTTTTAATTTTGCTCTTTTTTTGTTCAAGTGTCAGTAACCATGTTTTACCTTTCTTAACTCTTGTTTATTGTTTGTTTTTGTCGTACTGTTTTATTTTTTTTTTATCACTCCCCTCAGTAATGCCTCTGGCCCTGAGAGTAAAATAAATAAATAAATAAACTAGATCATGAAAATAAGCTGCATGTACAGAGCAAGAGATTCCGTCTTGTGATCTTGCATTTATTTTACAGAGACATAACCATGTATCTTCTCTGACAACTATGATTTTGAGTTCTGCATTGGCTTCACGGGTTTTCCTTTTTTGTGTTTGTTGTTTTACCATTTCTGTGACTTGGGGCCTCATTTGTTGTTCCTGGGACCTAGACAAAGTGAGTCATTTATTGTCAGATGATACACATTTGTTTTTAATTTTCTCTAATCGCCATGAAAGAGACAAGAGCTCCGATATTCATCGCCAGAAGCTTTCCCGACTGCTACCCCAGCATTGGCAGCAGTGAGAGTTTGGCAGCTGTGCATAACTTCTCCTCTAAGCCTCCATCCGAAGACCATGTGAGTCTGTTAGCAAAGGGACTGAATTAAGCCACTGCCCTGCGGAGAGTCCCGACATGTGATATGATCGTGGGGGTCGAAGAGAGATTGCGCCATATTAATGATACGACTGGTGTCAACTTAGCCCGTAGCCGCATTGTAAGCATCTTGGCG
Organism: Ixodes persulcatus; assembly: GCA_013358835.2. NCBI lineage: Eukaryota > Metazoa > Arthropoda > Arachnida > Ixodida > Ixodidae > Ixodes > Ixodes persulcatus. The sequence continues at coordinate 373,240 of JABSTQ010009543.1, read as the reverse complement.
AATGCCAAAAGTACCTGTACAAACCTTAGTATTGGGGAACGTGTGGCTTAAGTAGATCTTAAAGCAGACAGCTCCATCGTTATCCTTCCTACAGACAAGGGCAGAGGTACTGTGTTAATAGATCGGAACGACTATGAAGACAAAATGTATAAAGATCTGAATGACCCATTGCATTTCGTGAAGCTGAACAGTGACCTCACAGCGAAATCCGAGAGGCAGCTGGTTGATCCTTTGCAAGCGCTACAAAACAAAGGACGCCTGGATCAAACATTATACACGTTTGCAGGTGGGGCTCCAGGGTGCTTCCATTTTTAATGCTTTTGAACGATGCTGGTGCCGTCTAGCGTGCAGCGTGTGTCTGGCAAGTTTACGGACACACGCTGCTCATGTACAGAGCGGTACTGCGAAGTGGGGCACACACATTTATGCTCTTTTGAGGCTTTGAGTATTTTTGCCTTATTTTCCAACAGTGTGACCCTGATCATAAGTCTAGATTCATTGTTTTGTGCACGATTGCAGTGGAAGAGAACATTTGTATGTTTTTTAAAGCTAGATTTTGACCATCTATCAGTCAACAAACCCTGGATTCGTCTAGTGACGGTGCGAGCCCGTGTTTGTTTGAAAACTGTGCCGATCATCCAATCTTGGGATACATGTGGTGTCCTAGCCCCCTGGATCTGCAAATGTGGCCACTTCCAGATGTGCAGAACAAACGTGTGTGCCTGCCAATACACAGTGGCAGTATTGAGGAGTTTGCTGTTTTTTCTCTTCGTCATTCCTCTTTGAATTGGCATAATTCTTGTCTGTGCTATTTTAAAGCAATCTATATAACCTGTGTAGGACTCATGTGTAAAAGAGGCATAATGGCAAAGCTTCTGCACCAGAAATTGTTGTTGCTCAAAGTGGAGTTGCATACGATTGTGATATCAGTGTAAAATTATTTTTCGTTTGCTGCTTCGGACAGGAGGTTTCACTAGTAAGATTTGTGAAAGAAAACTCTGTAGGAGTTGTACCATCCAACTGGGTAGATGGAAGCGAATGTCTGTGGCCAGGTGGAATTCGAAAGCCAGCACTTGTGAAGGCTATTAAGCAAAGAAGGAGCCTGGACGAGACGTAAAGTCAGTTCGCCATCATTGTCTTGTTTTCTGCAGGTACGCATTGACAGCACTCGTGCAAGTATGACCGAAATTTGTTTTGTATAAAGAAACTCTACCTTCAATTTCAGACAGCTTCGAGAATGCACGAAAAAAATTAAAGAAGGCAGAGAACACTGGTGCCGTGGAAACAACAGAGAATGAAAGAGGGGTGGGCTGCAGAAAACGGGTGTAAAGGGTCCTGACCCTCCCCACCTGTTTCTCTTCGAAATAGGAAGGGCAGAACTCATGGCGAATGGCTCTTGCCATCGCGCTGTACGGGCAATATAAATTCTGTAGCGAAGTATCAATCGAGCGCGCACATGCGGCGGCGCTCGATTTACTAATTTACTCTTTAGCCCTTTGCTTAAAGGGGCACTCAAGTGGTTTTTGAGTTTGTGTTTTGATGATGACAGCTAAATTTAGACCCCCTAAGTATCCCTAAAAACCAAAAAGTGTAGTCATACGGTGATTATTTCTTTAATTAAAATGTAATTGAAGGCCGCCAAACCTCGGATCCACCCGAAAACGAAACCACTCTCATTGGTCCTCGCACGCTTATCAAAAGTATCTCGGGCCAATGGCGTTGGACGACGTTCCGTCGCGCAGTGATCCCGAGGTAGCCGCATCGGCCGAACCTCTTTGTCATTCGAGCTTCGATCATGGCGGAGTTCTCTACGCTCGAGGACCTGACGCCGTTAGAGGTTGAAATTCTTCGGCGGACAGCCGACCTGGGGATGATTTCCTATGACGCCACTTCGACGTGCGATGTGGACGATAGCAGCGCTTCGGAGTCATGTTCGGGTTCCGAGGACGGCGAAACGTAGACCTTTTCGGGCATTCTTCGATTTGCGGTTGGGGCAAGTCGTAACCAAACAAACGTTTGACATCACAGCGTTACCTCTGGTATGTGATGTCAAACGATGTCGCCACGTTGCCTTTCGCTTCGGGAGGACGGGGGAAAGGCTGGTTCAGACATGTGCAACGAGCGCGTACCTACGACTGCGTTTGTTGCGACCGGAACGACTGCTCTGCGCCGCGCGTACACACACCTGCAACCACTACAACAAGCGCAGCAGGTCGTCAGCACGGCGACCGCTTCTATACGCGGCCGTCAGCTGTTTCAGCGGCCCCTCTAAAAAGGGGACGCACTGCTACTCAATGCCGTAACCGAATATAGACAGACAGTTGTCTATAGCCTAAAGCTTTATTATTATTTCTTCTTGATAGGCTTGCAGGGTACAGTAGATGAAAAAAAGAAAATAAAAAGATGCAGTATGCCGTCTTGGACGATCACGACTCTAATACACGACATTGCAATAGTACAAATATCGGTGGAGGCCTAGCACACCAGGAAACAGGGTTTCACAACTTCGATTCAGCCAGATAGACCCCTTCGACTACCAAGTGTGGCAGCCCCGTCTGCGCTGTGTGCCAGTTTCCTTGGCCCCTTCCTTGGCCTCCTCCTCGTCGTATCGGCATGCCTCCCAAACCGACAAACGACCCTAACGAAAACTCCGAGGACGACGAATCACAAGATGCGGCGGCATTGTGCGGGCTTTGCATAACCACGCTGCTAGAGTGGAGCAGCTCGTTGCACAGGACCGGGAGCTTGCGACACAACAGTTTCGGGCTCTCATCCAAGAGAATCAACGCATAGCTGCGGAGTCGCAGTCAGCTCTGGCTGACGCCCTGGCCACAGCCGTTGGCAAGGCCATCTCCCAGAATATCCAGGGAGTCTCCGCGCCCCAGCCCGGACCGTCCGTCCAGCCCCCCCCCCTGTTGCAGCCTTCGGAGGATTGCGACTTCACGCCGCAGTCGACACCCAGCCGACGTACCCCGCCTCTACCTCCGACGCCTGGCAGTTGGGCACTAGCCAGGAATACCAACCAAATCCCGCAACCCACGCCGCTGCAGCAGCAGCCCCCACCATCGGTGAGCCCCGGGTCTTCGCCCCATTCCCTGCTGCCCCGGACCCCGGGCGCTTTTTTGTCCCCCCGGAGTTCTCCTACAATCCCTACGGACAGTTTAACCCGCAAGTCGCTGGCCGACAGCGGGTTTTCACGGTTGGCGACCCTCCGACAAAGAGGGACATTGCGGAGGCTTTCATTCACATCCGGCAAGTCGCCAGAAACTCGCAACACATCGGACGACGCGAAGTCGCCGAACTCCAGTTGTTGGAGTGCTTCGTCCAAGTGTGGGACTGCCGCTGCGTTGGGCTCTCCGCCCGGGACAAGCTGCGCATCTTTGATCGCGTCCGCTTGCTTTACCACGTCGCGCAGTCCGGATGGGGAGCCGCCCTGGAGGGCTACGCAGACCCCTCCGCCTCTCTCCTCCTTGGACCGCCAGTCCCCCCCAGATGACCAGCGGCCACCCTTGCCACCTCTCCTGACCGTGGAACAAGTCCACCCCGGACCAGCCGCCCTAACACCCGGTCGGCAAAACAGGCCAAGTCCCCGAAGAAGCCGAAAAAATGAACTTCAACTTGACCTGGACGACGGAAACGGTGCCTTCCCCAGTTTTCCTACGTCCCCCTCCTCGGACTCACGATCGCCTGTCACCGTCGGCCTTCCCGACACCCACAGTCGCCGTGAGCCCGCACTTTTGCCTCCGCAATTTTCTTGTCCCCCCGAGTGTCTCGACCTCTTGGCGTCCCTTGATGCGCCCTTAGGCGTTCCCCGCGCCCTTGACGTCGTCCTCGGCCCCGCCCGGCCATGTGCCGCGCTGGTGGACGGTGTGCCAACCCTGGCACTCCTCCAGGATGTCCTCCTCCCGGAGGACCTCCTGGCGCAGGCAATCCGAGAGGCTGGCCTTCCCACCCTCTCTTCCCCCTTTGTGCCGGTCTCGGGGCCTTCCCTCGCTGCCGGCTCTTCCGGGGGCTCTTCCGTCTCCTCCCGTCATCGGCGGAGTCGGATGGGCTCTCCCCGGATGGTTCGTTGGCGGGGCCTTCCCCCGACTCTGACACCGAGGGTGACCCCGAGGGTGGGGAGGACAGCCTGGCGGATGCGGCCCTCCGCATTCTGCGGTGGCTCGCTGTCCACCAGCCCTTTCCCCTCCCGGGCAACGCCGAGGAGGACGACGACGGCAGTTCCGACAGCCGTCGCCAAGCGGCCTTCCCGCCTGGTCCTCCGCATTTTCATGTGCGTCCAAGCGAACCCCCCCCTAAAGTGAACTGGACCTTGGTCCAATCAGTCTTCGGCTATGCCCCTCCCTTCGTTCCCGCGGCACTTAATTTTTTTTGTAAGACACGTTCCGTGTTCAACGCCAGGCCCCCCCGTCCTCCCAGTTGGAGGTATTGCGCGCCGCGGTCGCATCGATGCTCGATGCGGTAATCATCGAGCCCACAGTTCGTGGTCCCTACGTATCCCCCATCCAGGTGGTCCCGAAGACACCCACATCCTCCCGCTTTGTGTTGGATTGTTCACATTTAACTCCCCATTTGCCAAGTCCTCCCTTTGTTCTCCCGGCCTTGCCTAAAGCACTCCAGATTTGCCCACTTCCAAGGACCCCTTTTTTTACTAAAATAGATCTCAGGGATGCTTTCTACCATTTCGCGTTGAGCCCCCCCACCCGGGCCTTGACCCGCTTCAGGCTGGACGGATGCTACTACCAGTATAACGTACGTCCGTTTGGCATCCGTCCAGCCCCGTTTTTTATGCAGTCCCTTGCGACTGCTTTTGCTCGAGAAGCCCGTTCCCGGGGGTTGTGGGCCTGGACCCACTTAGACAATATCCTCCTCGCGCACACGTCCTTTTCCTTTTTGAGAGACCAAACCCTACGTTTCGTCAACGACTTGCTGCATTGCGGTTTCAGATTAAACCCCTCGGACTCTCAATACCATCCTACCCAAAGGATAACTTTCCTCGGGTTCCTTCTTGACGGAGCCACTGAGCGTGTTGCGCACATCCCCGCACGTTTTCGTGACCTGACAAGGACTCTTGAAGTCCTCACCCGACCTCAACCGATTAAGACTTACCAGCGCCTCGCTGGACTTTGGACTTTTTATTTTTCGCTTTTCGGAGGCCATTATCACGCCCTCCGACCTCTCCATGTCGCCACAGCCACCGGCAGGCCAGTGGACCCTCAGTGGGTCGAGCTTTTTTCTTTTCTGCTCCTCCACCTGCCGGCAAGCGTCCCCTTCCGGACAACGACAGTGACCTCAAGTGTCTACGCCGATGCCAGTGGCACCGGACTTGGAATTTGTCTACCAGAAGGCAACCTAGCAGTGATGACACCGACGCCACACGGCATCTATCGACGAGAACTGTGGGCCGTTCTCCTGGCCATACTGCTCTCCCCACCTCGCACCCTGGTGCTCTCGGATAACCAGGCAGTCGTCGCTGCACTAATACACGGACATGGGCGAACTTTTGATGTTTGTGAGGCCTTTGCGGCCACTTTACTTCTTTGCAATAAAGAATCCTGGGTAGCATGGCTGCACACCGACTCCAACCTGGCCGACGCCCCCTCTCGACTCAACCGCACACTCTTCCGTGGGCACGAGAGAGGGCGCCGCTAGGGGGCCGCGCCTATATATAGGACGGCTCTCTAGTCGCCGGGTCAGTTGGTGGAGGCCTAGCACACCAGGAAACAGGGTTTCAATATAATTGCAGTATCGCGTATTCTAAACTAGAAATATTTTACGTCTTTTGAAATTATCATGCACAACATATTTAAATGAACTGAAAATTGTTTCTTTAGCGAAACTTTACAAAGGCCGCCAAAATTTTCAAACATACGATAATTTCATTGGTCCTCGCAAGTACAGAAAAGAGTCCGCATGCATTTTATTCCTGCGTGATTAATAGGCGGTTCTGCCTTCTAAAACTGAAGATACTCATTCACTAACACTTCCTTAACGCCATCGCACCAAAAAGTAGCTTCTCCAAAAACTGCTTGAGTGCCCCTTTAAGAAACCTTGAGCACTTTAACATTGGTTCAAACCCATATCGCTTGCAGTGCTATGCAAGATGTTCACCACCCAAATTATTGCGTACGGCAAGCTTGTGTTCCCGCGCCCTTTTATTAAAATATCGGCCGGTCTGATTGATGTAAACTTGGCCACTACTCAAAGGAATCTCATATACCACCTAAGTCACGCATTCGGTGTATCCTGTTACGTGCTTTTCGAGCATGAAACAAACTTTTGTTTTGACATCGTTGAGCATATCTTTGAAAGTTTGCACGGGGCCGAGAACACCACATTGACTCTGTGTCTAGCACAATAACCCTATGAATCAGTTGGAAGTAGGCACTTGTCCATGTCGTACGTGTGTATTTTCCGTCCTGTTTCAGTTTGACCTTTTAACCTTTTAATCGATATATACCAACTAGCCCCAACCTATGTTTTATTCCAATTTATTAAATTGTGAAATTAAGCTTCAAGAAGGTGTCGGGCCGTAATGTACAACAAAGGTGTGAACAAATAGTGCATTCACTCTTACTCAATAAATCTGCCACTTAATTACACCTTTCTTTTAAATTGCAGCCTCATGCATTCACTGAAATGTCTAACGTATGTCACTGTAGTTGTGTAGTATATGTTGCTCAGGAGTATACAACTCTATAGAGGTCTCGTTAAAGATGTCTGGTATACATGCCCCGCACGTGACGTCATTTGGCACTGTACCAGCCGCTATTGCTCCATACCGTGATCCTTTGCCCGTACCTTCTGCAGCATACGTTTCGGATCATTGAATTTCTTCTTGCCAACCCTTGCTGAGAAGGACAAATTCAATGGTGCCAAATGTATGCTGCAGAAGGTATGGTCACAGGAGACATAGTATGGAGCAGACTCGTGCTCCTTACTTGGAAGATGTAATGGATTACAATTACAAATTACCGAGCCTCAAATGTAATGTATTACCGTTACGAATGACTTTCGCTGAGAACTAACGGATTACTTTACTCGTTACATTACAAATTACTTTCACGTTACTTTTTCCGTACACTTATCCAGAAAACAACAGAAACAATTTTGATATTTTTCAGAAATGTTCTGCAACACTACTTTTCATTTTTCCTACGTCCGTATTATGGTAGTCCCTGTAAAAATAAAATATTGTATTTAAGAGAAAGAGTGTAAGTGCACTCCATTAACCTGTAAGCTGACAAGGCACCAAAAGCTGCAACCACACCCGCCATCCCGCTAGCTTACAGGCTCCGGAAGTGATCCCTGAAATTGTGCAGACAAAGCTAGCGGTGCACATGCTCAGTAGCAGCGTATACCTCCGCTACGAGATTCGGAGCTAAAGAAGCGATCTACAAAAGCTCCCTCTTGACTCGGGTGTTCTGCCTATTATTCACAAGAATAGAAAAACTTGGTTGTAACGTTACAATGTACACCCAATGCAAAATGCAGGAGTCCCAGTATATCTTGATGTGGTTCAGTAGATTAGAGTTTGTTGTTCTTACTAATAAAAGTCTGTTCTTTTTTTTTTGTTTGGAAAGCAAAGTATGCACTGAAACTTTAGGTTTCCGTTCTCCTTAATGCCCTGAATTTCGAACATCTCATTAAGAGATGGCCATGGAGACGACGGACACTCCATGACCGAAAACTCGACCAGTCAGAGAAAAAATGGGGTTACGGGTTATTGATCGTTCATCAGTTCTCACTTTCCTACCAATATTCGTGGAGGCCAGGGGAGGGCTTAGAGTTCTCTCTCTCTCTTTCTGTCAGCACTCCTTAGATGGCCTAACATCCCCCCCCCCTTTTTTTATGTTGACAGTTGACGGTAAAGTGAGGAGTGGACTCGACCACCATGCCCAGAAAAGTAAACCAAATGAAGTATCATCCGTACCCTCGAAGACAATGCTCTTAGCCTCTCACCGGGCGCTTTTCAGCCGTGCCCCAAGAGCGTGCTAGAATAGATTAGCGCGCAAACAAAAAAAAAGAGAATTTGACCCCCTCGCGCGAGGCTACATCGTCTGTTACGCGAGCTGTGAACCCGCAAATCGAGGGGGTACAGACCAGCGTTTGATGTCTCTGCAGGTGGCAGGCGACGTCAAAGAAGTTGGAAAGGGTGAAACGGTGTAAAAGACAAAAGAAAATAAACACGAAGAGCTTTCTCCTGCCCGGGAGAAGAAAAACACGATGGAAGGCGACAGAGAGCCTACTCGGCGTTGTCTTACTTGATATTTGTCTTTCGTATATTTGTACATGCCTTGCCCGTTTTTCTAGTGGTTCTAGTGACTGGTCATACAAAAAATTGTGTTTTCTTTTCGGCTATTCTGCCCATCCTGTGACGTTTTCTATTTTGTTGAACTTTCTCTTTATGCTGCTGAATGTTCTGCTCATATTACTCCAGTTACTGCATTATGCTCATACTTCGAAAAAGTAACGAGTAATTAAAGTAATCCGTTACCAACATTTTGTAACAAAATTACATTACAAATTACTTTAAAAAAAAAGTAATGTGGCAATTACAAAATTACTTTAAAAAGTAACGAATTACAAGTAATCCCTTACTTGTAACGGATTACTTCCGAAGTCTGGTATGGAGCAATGGCGGCTGATGTGACGGTAATGCAAGCCATGTATAAGTCTTTCAAGACGCCTTGCAGAGGTTTCTAGTGTGTAATCTTAACCTGGGATACGAAGCGCCTAGTATACATCTCTATAGAGGTCTACAATATGTCGTTGAAGACGTCACTTATACGTCTTTCGAGACGTCTTGTAGAGGTTTTTAAGTGTAACCTTACCTTAGAATACAAAACGTCTTGAATACATATTTATCTTGTATACAACTTCATTACGACATTCTCGGGACACCGCATACATCTTGAATTGACATTTATAAGACGTATAGTGTTCATCTTGGTGTTACTTGGGTATAAGGTACTAAAGAAATAAAAATAGCTTTAGCTTGCACGGTATTTCATTAGGAAGCGCTTGATATATTGTTTTCAAATTTTAGTTAGAAAGATTTTAAAACCACGTAAGAAATTAGCTAACTAGATTTAATTTATTTTGTCGATAACTTTAGACAAATAAGAGATATCTGAAATCTGACTACAGTTATGAAATCAGCGTAACAAACTGGACATACATGCAAAATGTTCACATAGGCCAAGAAACAAAAGAAAGTTTTTTTTGTTGAGCCCACTTTTGGTGCAACAATTTTCAAACTTTGCCCAAATAATTATGAGTTGGTCTCCATCCCTTTTAGAACCAAGAACAGAAAACCATTTCTGCTAGTGTGTGCTAGTTTTTATTTTTAAAAAAATGGCAAAGATTGAAGTTTTTGGTACCTTTCAACTCCCCCATACATCAACTTCAGAATACTTCCAGAGTCACATGCGCAGTGATATAACTGGAGGATCATGTTACTACCGCATGGCCTCTGTGACCTCTGACTTTTGGTCCTCCAGCGCTCCTGTGATTCCTAACACTGTGTCAGCCGTGTTCTCAACCAACATCGAGTCATGGCGTGATGAAAAAATGACCTGAGCAATGTGGAGCGGAAGATGCTCAGTTATAGCGAATCAATCGGACTTGTCGCTTACGTAAGCACGCTGTTGAAACGGCAGCGCTGAAGGTGGTCCTCCTATGGGGGGCACTCGGTACCTCTGCCTGAGCAACGTCCGAACCCAGAGGGTTGGCGTCTTACCACGACAGAATGGTAGTAACTATATGTCACATTTATTAACTTGCGTAGGCTATTTCGACCTTGCTTTTGTACAACATTTATTTTATTCTAATCACAGGTGCTCTCGTAAGCAGTGCGGCGTCATACCGATGTCACGAGAGTGCGTCTGCTGCCGCGAGTGCCAGCCTGGGGTAGAAACCCAGCTGGAGGGATGTGCGACTAAGCACGCGGACTTTGCGCAGATCTGGGCTCTGCAGGGCACGGGTCTGTACCCGTTGCCGAGCAAACCGAAGTGCGTAGTTCGTCTGAATTTGCAGGAAGATGGTCGCCATGCAATTCTGTGCTCTACACCACTGGCGTGCACAAGCGACCGCCGGTTTTCCCATACAGCTGAAAGGCCGCATCGACTGCTACTTCATAATCAAGTGTGTCACAGTCATAAGTTACAAATTTTTGCATTTCAATCATTTTGCAGGCTTCGCTTTGTGGCATACAAGCAATCTGTTCGCTGGATGTGGCAAAGGCTGGGGAGTCACAACAGACATGTTCTGCCGGCCTGCGTTGTGGGGAAGAATTCTACACGAATTCCCATCGGGGACTCACACTGGGTTTCCGGATCCCAAAGTAAATGTTTCCAACTACAGCGGAGCACCCTTTAGACATCACAATATCCCTGCATGCATACTTCAGCTCAAATCACTTCAATAGCAAATCATTTTAGTTATGAAAGCAACTTGATGAATAAAATTATGCTGATGTTCTGCACCTAAAACCATTCTTCTGTTTCTGCGCTCAACAAAGCTACTACTGACGGAGAACACCCTACAGAATGTAGCTTCCAATTTCACACTGCACACTAACCTCCTTTACCTTGAATGTCAGAAGCTAGAGCTCCTCTCACCAATTCATGCGTTTTACCAACTTTCTACAATATTGAAATGAAGTCTGTAGCGTGACAGGATGAAAAGAAAGGTCGTGTTTTTACAAATCTTTCTGGTTATGAGCACATCAAACTGTTGAGTGCCTGCCCAAGAAACTTGAAGGTATCTTGCATGGTGACACAGAGCAATCAATCATCGCTGCCTGAAAGGCATTGTCTTCTGGTTCACATCAAAACGAACGCAACGGGAGGAAATGTGGAAGCGAAGGCACAAACGTTTTTTGGACGTTTATTGAACTTGAAAATGCCACCTGAAGGGGTATAGTAAAGAGTGGGACACACCCTACATTCAAATCGTGGCTCGCCACACTCCATCTAAGCACGTCCAGTTTGAATTGCTGGGATAGTTTTCTAGCCAGGGGCCGGAAAACGAGAATGACATACTACAAACACTGTACTACGGCAAATCAAATAAATCGAATCCCATGGCCGATGCACTGAAGCTTGTGGAACTATCAAAAGTGGTTTCAGAACGGACAGGGCCCTGAAATTATCAAAAAGCGGACAATGGCGATTGGAATGAAGGGAGGGGGCATCAAGGGAAATCGAAAGGAACGGTCGCCAGAGAAGCATACCTAGATAAGATGAGCGCGGGAAAACTTACGATGGAACTGAGCCGTTTGAGAGTAAACGCAACAGTAAAATGCGACCGCATAAACTATGCGAGATGCTGCGTGAGGCAATGCGTAATGCTCGAACATTGTGATTTAGGCTGTGTTCCAAAATTGACTCAATCCGAGTCTGGAGTAACTGTTTCGTATCATAGCGTTTCAAAACTTACTCGCGCTTACTCTATGACATCAGAACTCACATTCTAGAGGAAGCTTGATTAGTACAAAGTAACTAATCATGCTACCCTCCTCTAATCTATGGCTGACGTCAAATAAGATTGAGTAAAGACGTCACATGATCTGTTCACTGTGTGCTCGTCATATGCTTTCAGCGCTCACAGCCACCAAAGCTTTTCTGCTTCGTTGACTTTGGTGGCAGACCTTCGAAATGGCAGAGAATGAGGCGCAGTCATTTACCGTATTTACCCGAATATAGGTCGACCACGAAAATAGGTCGACCCTTATTTATTGAACCCACCGAGAATAAAAAAAAAATAATTCGAATATAGGTCGACCTTTTTTTTTTATGAACAGGGGAAAGGTAGGGAAAAAGAAAGAAACAAATCTTTATTTACAGCACTCTCGGCTAAATCGCAGGGCGATGTCAAAAACTTAATCATCGTCAGAACTTCCGGACATGTCGTCGTCGTCCGAAGCTTCGTCAGCTAGGTAGACATCCTCGCAAATTCGCAACAATACACAATACCTCACTGACCCTGTCCGTTGTAAAATGACACTGCGCAAGACACAACGAAGGAAGGTGGAGACCGGCGAAGCGACGAAAGACCAAATACAAATACGCGTGCAACGCCGGAGTCGCCGTGAGCAACACGCGAGCGGCCGCAAGCAACAAGCTAAAGTAACCTCCGTTGTTTCTTTTTCTCTTTTTTTTTTGTTTTTTTGTTTTTGTGGGCATTTGCAAGGGAGAGGCATGGAGGGCAAAGTCCATGGCGCATCTCGTTCCTCTCCCTCCCCTTCCCCAGCGAGGGGAACGCTACAGGCGCGATTTCGAAACCCGAAGCCCGAGGGATGTGCGCGAGCGGCGGCCACGAGGAGGAGGAGGGGGGGGGGCTTTTGTTTGTTGCTGTTGCGGTTGCTCTCGTGCACCAAAAGCTTTTGGAAACAAGAAGCGGTGCGGAACGCCGGATGCCCTGGGTAGGGTCGCAAAATTTGGTCGCGAATATAGGTCGAAATTCTTTGGTCACGATTATAGGTCGACCCTTAATTTTTGACAACATTTCCGGGAAAAAAAGGTTGACTTATATTCGAATAAATACGGTATGTGTGGTTATTGCGATTTTCTGTTTCCGCAACGCATCCAGACCGCTCACCTTCTGCAGGAACGTATACTTATGTTAGTATTAGAGTGCGGACGTACACAGGAGCTTCTCCGCATCCTCGTCTTCGGCGTTGGAGTAAACACCATATTCTTACTTCAAGGCTGAAGATGTTCGAACGCAGTAGATGATGTAGAAGTAATTTTTTCACAGAGTGTGCCTAATGAGAGGATAATGCATGTGAAGCATTGAAGGTTTCAAAGATTTCATGTATAATATCAGCCAACAACCATCCCCCCTTCCCCTCTCCCTCTTCAAGAAAATGCCTAAAGTGGTTTTGAAGTTCTTTCTGTGATTTTGTAAACATATTCACGTTAAAGCAAACGTAAGTTACAAATCACTTTTAAGAAAGCCCCCTGCACTGTGCTACTGCACCATATGGAAGTGGATTCCAAATTTCTGCAAAACGTTATCGGTGCAAATTACGATGCGAGGAACGTATAAGCTTAGGGCACTGTGTTATTTCATTTTTTTGTTTAGTGACCTACACTACCCAGATGACGCCACCGGCCATCACTGCAGCCCGTAGCCTCAGGTCGGCCACCCCCCCCACCCCCGGGGTGCGCGGCCCCATGCTTGCGGCCCTTTCAGTAAACATTGTGGCTTGAACTTCCGTCTCGGAAGTCCTTTTCTTTCCGGCGTTGGCGCACTGGTCCCGGGCCCAGCCGGCTACCGCAGTCTTCGGCATGTGAGTACTTTGCTTCCCACAGGCCCGCGTGGGCTCTGCGCCTCTTCGACCTTCTATTATGTGGGTCCTTTCTTTTGAATTTACATTTTAACAAACGAGGTTGGGTTTTTTCTGTTTTTTTATTTTTTTTAGCGTTTGGAGTTTGCTGTTGGTGCTGCATTGCCTTTGTCTTGGCGACGTCATATTGAACGCGGAGCTAGTTTGCCGGATTGGGCCCCGGCAACTTCTTTGTTTCGTTGCAATGCATTTTTTTCACTCGAATACGCGTTTCTCCAGATTGGGACCCGGCGCACACCGTATTTTCGTCAGTATTTCGGAGTTTTTCGTTGTTTTTTTCGTCTGTTGGCGTTGCGCAGTTATTCCTGTACGGACAACCAGCGGCGGTAGCTTAGAGGGGTATTCACTCCCTCCATTACTGACTGACGACCACGAGTGATATCATTATCTTGGTCAGAAAGCTTTAACCCTACAATGCATGGTGTATCACATTTATCTAATCGAGAACAGGTCATCCAGATGGACAATATGCATTGAAAGGTGCAACCAGTGCTTTGTGGTGTGCCACAGGGTAGCATATTAGGGCCCCTACTCTTCAATGTTTACCTCAACGATATTGTAAATATTAGCCCTACGGCCAAATTTATAATATATGCAGATGACACTAGTATATTTTTCTTTGGCCATGACATTCATGAACTCATAGATGGGTGTAATGATACAATGAAAACACTCGAGAACTGGTTGGCAGCTTATTCTATGCAGGTAAATGAAAGAAAAACAAAGTCGGTTATATGCAGAACCAAAAACAAGCCCCTTCCCACACATGCAGAAATCTTCCTGCATTCACGTTTTATAGAAGAGGTAGATCATTTTAGGTGTCTAGGTGTCATATTTTCTGCCGAGATGTTGTGGGACGTTCACATCTATAACGGTCCAATGACTCCTAAAGGAATCAATGTTCGGCACATCTATAATGGTCCAGTGACTCCTACAGGAATCATAAAGGCCCGTTCACACTCTTGCAACCGAGTACGACCGAGAGAGACGAGGCCCGTTGAAACCTCTTAAAATTTCTTAGGAAGAGGGAACACGCTGGCATTCTGGCGCCATCTATGCGGTGACCCTGGAACTGCATTTCACAAGAGAGAAGATTTTGCGGGATTTCCGAGGTCAAATGTGCGTAATACCTATAAGAAAGGCTCGTTTATAACATTGACAAAAGTTTTTTGAGCCAAAAAAGAAAGGATAATGCGCGAGAGAAATAGAAAATATGCCGGACCGCAAAGTTTACACTGCCACCTAATAGATGGCGCCAGTGTGTCCTCTCGTTTAAAGGTTTCAAGGCGCCCAGTTCTAAGAGGTCACAAGAGTGTGAACGGGCCTTAGCACATCACAATTTTTTGGTTGTGAACAGCTAAACCGAAACCATTACTGTACCTGACCACCGATGCGTTGAGTATTGGAGTACTAAAGTTGGTCACTAGATGGCGCCATTAAATGGCCGTTCTCGTTCAGTTGCAAATTCGTCCGCAAGTTCGCGTTCGCAGGAATTTGGGTCCACGTGGAGAACTGTCAACTTCACAGCAAAGGTAAGCGGTATCGCAGAGATCTGTAAAAATATGTGTATGCACTTAACCAATTTAAGATACAGCACATATTATTCTAGAAATATTTAGAACAAATATTGCATTACTTAAGCTGTATTGTTTTAATGATACCTGCACGAGTGATACCTGCACGAGGCGACGAGGAGACTGGCCTCAGCGATTCATTTGACTGTTCTGACAGACCAAGATCAACTCGAGATGTACGAGTACAGAGGACAGGAGGTCGCAAGAGGAAGAAAAGATCTACAAGGAAACAGAAAAGATCTACAAGATGTTTGAGCACTTGGCAGAGCAGACTAACCTCTACTGTGTGCAGAAGAGTGGGAAGTCTACCAAGACAGACATAGATGAGATGGAGCAGTTTGTTCGGATATTTTTGATGACAGGACTGATTCCATTCCCACAGTACCACTTCTATTGGAGTGAGAAGTTGCAGTTTATACTGGTGTCTCAGACAATGTCAAAGAACAGGTTCAAACAGTTCCGAAAGTATTTTTACGCTGCAGACAATAGCAAGATCTTGCCAAAAGAAGACCAAGGCTTTGAGAGTCTTTGCCAGTGCCCGGTTACTGCCATAGACCCAATGGAGTCGATTTCTGGGTAAACTGGGCGCTCAGCAGCGCTTCCGTGGTCGGAGGCGCTCATTACTGCAACGAATCGGTGACTCATTGCTCTATCGATAAATTGCGAAACTAAAATAAGATGCAAAAGCCGTGTTGATAAAATACAGGGCTAACGTTTTAAATAAAACTTTTGACGCCGTCGAGCTAGCTTAAGCGGCTTCCTAGCCGTTTGCGAAGACGAAGCCACTCAAAATCCAACATGGCGCAGCCCCTCCACCGTGCTCTGCCGCTGCTCCCTACCGCGGTACCGCCGGTACCGCGGTGGATTTTGTTTCGAAATTTACGGTTCGCGCGTGCCATGCCACTTTTCATGTCAAAGAATTGTAAGTTCTGCTTGCCTACCTTGTATCCAGCAGTTGAGAGTCCGTTACTTGTCGTCGGCGTCTTCCAAGGAATCGAAACAGATGCAGCATTTTTCGCACTCGTTGACGCATTTATTCAGTCATTGGCATGACAAAGAAAAACAATTTACACTGTCACTTTAAACAAGTGTTGCTATGCAAAAAAAAAACAAAAAAACATCCATGCAGTATCTACGTTAGCAACAGGTGCTACAGTGAAGATACAATGTGCGACATTTAGCGCGATCACGACATAGTGCTTTTTCACTTTCACTCGTAAAATCAGATGCAACTATGGCGCGAAAATAACTATGTCTCGCTAACATGGTCGATCGTTTCGGTCACGCCGCTATACAAGTCATTTTTTCGGGGACTGATTTGTGTTCCCATGCAATTCTAACTCGCCACGTTAAATAAATAAATTTAAAAAAAACGGAGTACGGACTATGGACAGCTGGCTTGGGAACGAAATGGGTAAATACATGTTTTTATATTTTTATTGTGGTCTCTGTGAAGGCAAACAAAAAAAAATAATAATAATAATGTTAGTGAGACAAAAAAGCTTAGTAAAGCTCTTCGGTTACAGAATTTACCCAGAGCTTCACCATTGTCAGATAAGACAATGATGACTGGCAATGGTTAAAATTTTCAGGGGTTTCCAGCCTGAATCATTTGCAGTTCTTTCCCTATCCCAGTTGCAGATGACAAAAATGAACAACATACCACCTTTAACCTTTAAAGTTTATTATTTGTGATTGTGGCATTGATTCATGATTATGGATGACTTACATTATGAAGAATTGTTTTGGGGGCTGGAGATCTCCATATTAAAGAGAAAATACTGTAATAGCAAACAGAAATGTTTTTTTTTTCCGTGGCATAAAAACACAATTATAGTTTCCGATATGTGTTAGAAGCAAACCCAGTATGATGTAAATATGCAGCCCTGCTGGAGAATTGTATGCAAACAGCCCTATCGGTGAGGCATGTCTAAAAAGATTTAAATGGTTATTGGTTGTGGAATCTCAAATACCAAACTGAAAGTATATTACGATAAAACATCAATTGTTCAACCTGTGTAATAAGACAATAATGTAAACTTTTATGGGTCAGATATTGTCCAGCAAAACTCGTAATCTCAAAGAATGAAACTCTCCAAGTACTATAATTTGAATTGTAGCTCCAAAGGTTGTGGTATCACTGGTTCAAAGCAACAGATCCCCCCCCCCCCCCTCCCCCCTAAAAAAAAGAACTGCCTAAAGGCTGTTGGCCACCAGCAGGCTAACAACTTGTCTGAACAAAGTGGATGCTCAAAGGCTTCTGTCATGCAAGGAGCAACCTGGAACAACATTGTCTCTCGAGGATCTCAAGAAGCACAGCCGAAAGATCTCATGCCCAGCTGAAAGCTCGCGTCATTCTGACTGGTCCATGCAAATAAAAAGTTAACACAATGCATTGTTATTCGGGCAAACTTATTTGTTGCTTACTTAGACGTGAACCAAAATCTCTATATACATATTCCTTAATATTGTGTAGACCTTGCTGCCTATAGACCAGATTGGTATTTCTCATTTCCCTTGGCTTCTTGATGAGCTTCCGATACCTGTCGCTTGCGCCGTCGAGTTGAACCATGAGTCGAATCAGGTTTTCTTGATGTGGGCCACCGAGATCCTATGATGCCCATGGGATGGACCAGCCACTGCATTGTTGGTTCTCATTTTTGCTGTATGTGTGTTCTCTATCCTCCCAGGATCTGCACAGGGCAATGTAAGAACACATTAGTTTGTATCGTCGCAACACATACACTTGCAGAAAAGAAACATCCCATAGGGATGCTCCTACTATCCTTTTTGTTTTTGTTATCTTCTTTGCCCCAGCCATTCTCGTTTTACATTACAGTTTACCCTAGATTAGACTGCATAGATTACTATGGTGGAACCTAGCATGCTGATGGTTGCATATTCAGCTTGATAGGTTGGCCAGCAATCAAGTGCACTTCACAAAAAAGTGAACACGGACATTACCTTTTGTTTATTGGGGTTCCCTGTGCCTGAGGCTTGTTGGAGTGATTTTCATGCCTCGAGAATCTGTATGGATACACAGAAAAGAACACATCAATGCAAATATTGCTATTTTATGTGCAACAAACGAGAACAAATGCCTAACGTGAGTTTTAATTGTTTTGAGGGGAGTGCGTTGGTAGGCGAAAAAACTTGCGAAAGAATTATACATAGAAGGACGGATAGCACATCTCGCGATCAAGGTCAGCTGTTTGCATTATCCCCTTCTATGCGTAAATCTTTCGAGATTTTAAAAGTGGCTTTCAAAATTAAATTATTTTACTGTCCAGCTTTCTATGTATTTCTCAAAGAAATAAAACATGGCTAACTAGTTGCAGGGCTGTAAAAGCATCTACACGAGATACATTAATAAAAAGAGGCACATAGTATAAGATATGAACTCTGTGAAATATTATAAAACTGGCAGAAGAATATTTATATATAGACTACAATTTACTGGACGGGGATCTACACTGTTGAGCACGAAATCGACGGGAGGTAGAGGAGGTGAGATTTCGCCAACAGTCTACAGATCATAAAATAATTGCAGGACGGTCTTCATCCACAAAACTACGCGCTAAAAACGCTCGCCGAAATGTGTGCATCGCAACAAAAAAAAAAAAAAAACCGGTGGCATTTCGTGAATTTTAAAGATAAAACCATATATTCACTTAGCTAAAACAGTACAAAACCCTCAAATAGTGCGATTTGTGGCTGGCAGTTCAGCTTAGGAAAAGTTTCGATTGCGGTGAAAACTTTCAAACTCACCGTCGTCAGTTGGGATCCGAACGAACGGGTGCTTCTTGTCTCCGACGCTCCTTGGGCACCACTTTGCGTAACCGCACGATTGAGGCAGTTCAGAGACACGAAAAGCCTTCCACTTGCCCGAGAGTGCGAGGCTCGCGCAGTACGATGATCGAGACGCCGACGCTTGACGCACCGAAGGCGAGCGAAAGCCGCGAGCAGACTCAGCAGACTCACGGACGCCTCCACAACGGTCCACCGATTTTGGAGCGAGCAGAGCGCAAGCGCGCATGCGCACAGGCAGCGGTTTCGTTTTAGAAAAGCAAAAAACAGAAAAAGACAAAATTTCGAGAGCGTGATCCTGACACGAACTTTAAAAAAATTATGTTATATTTTTAGGAATACGCACTTTCTATTTAGTGGAATAATATGCAGTTATAACTAAAGCTAAATGAAGTTTGATTCACTATTGTTTTGTTTAGTTTTTAGTAATGAGCGCCTCCGACCACGCGAGCGCTGCTGTACACCTCTATGGTGGCGCCATCCGTGTTCCGGCCGCGCAACTCGCTCTGTGTCCGGGGGTTGGTCTTTGCAAGCTGCGTCTTTTTCTGGATGCACTGCAGGAAAAATGCTTGGGTGTGGCACCAAAAGAAGCACAAACTATTGATGAGTAGATGGCACCATTCAAGGGAAGATCAAGCCTTCGCCAGTACATAAAATACACCATCTTCCCGAGGGGAACCATGGGGTGATGCGGAGCATCGGGGTGGTGCTGACGCTTGCTTGCGCCAACCCACTAACTGACGGGACTGTTGCTTCCATCACACTTCATCGGAAGAACGGAGTGAAGTGGAGTCAACAGCGGTGAACTGATGTAGCACGAGTAACTTTGAAAGTCTAATCAGACCGCACGGTAAGGCGGCGCAAAATGCCCTAACAGCGCTTGCAGGTTTCCTCGTCGAGACCGGGCTGGCCGGCGAGATCTAGGCTGCAACAGACGCGAGCGGTCGGGAAATGCTAGCAGACGACAGCCGCGGAGTTGCGGGGAAAGCTCACCCCACTAGAAAGGCCTGGCCTGGCGCTGCGACCCGCGCACCGAAAACTTTCTTCCTTTTCCTCCTCCGGGGAAAAACGGTTTCGCCTCAGACCCCGCCCCGGTCACGTGATGGGGAACGCGCGCAGCCAACACCTGCGCAGCGCGCTACCGCTCACACTTGCAGGAGAGAAGACTAGAGGAGGAGAGTTGCGCATGCGTAGTGTGAGTACGGACTACGACGCCGACGCCGCGGGACATAGACCCGAGCAAGAGATGCTCCGCATCTAAAATAAACCCCATAAGTGGGGTTTTAAGATTTTTGTTCAGGCTGGTATTTCAGGTATTGTATACCGGTTTGCAGTGTACACTGGAGCAGAGACCCTAGAAAAAAACCAAGACTACCAGCTTGGCTTTGGTGGCAATGTCGTTATGGCATAGTGTGATGGGTTGCCCAATGCCAGCAACTTTGAAGTGACATTTGATAACTGGTTCTGTTCCACTTAGCTCATTGAAGTTTTGAAGAGAAGAGGGATTTTTTCCTGTTGTACAATCCGTGCCAACCAAATGAGGAACCGCGTTTTTGGAGTCCAAAAAGATCTTCGAAAGAAAGGAAGAGGCTCCTTCAACTAGAAAGTAAAAAACTCGAAGGATGTCGTTGCGGTTCGATGGCTGGACAATATAGCTGTCCAGCTTGCATCCTCCTACACAGTTGTTGAGCCCGAAGGTCAAGTCAAAAGGTGGAGCGCTTCGGAAAATAAGCACATCCTGGTTGCTCGCCCAGCGATTGTGAAGACCTACAACGAAACAGTGGGGGGCGTTGACCTTGCAGATCAGCTGATTGAATACACAGGATACCAACACGTTTCTCAAAATGGTACAGTCGGCCGCAAAATTTTGCGGGACATGGGAGCGCCAGCCTAACTGCATTGCCACGCCGGCTCGTGGCCCGTTGCCTGGTGTCAAGACCCGCACATTGCGCATGCACGGCCTTTCATACTAGGAGGGTTGTCCTGTTTCCTGGCTTCCGTCCGATGCGCTCCCGATTACCGCAACCGGCGCAAGGTGCCGCCTTGCAACCGCTATGCAGCGAGACTGCTTCAGCCGGCGCGACGGGCAGCCAAGCTCGCTTGAACCCTCTTTGCGGCGCGGTACACCTTCCACATAACATTTCGCTGGAATCTCAGCTACAGGTTGAGCAGCGAATAATCTTTATTTTGGTCTCTTCTACGATCTTGCAGGTTGCGCCCTGAAATTGACAATGACGCACTTTCTTCGATGTTTGACAATGACCGCAATTGTTTTTCTTTCTTTTTTTTTTTCTTGTAAACCCGGGCTGTTTTATTGGATACCAACATGCAATAAAAGATATATAAACCAACTCGCCTTGCTAAGGCTTTCTGTTCTGAGAAAATGCCACCCAGAGCTCTAATCAAGGAAAGAAGGTTGATTGCAAGACTTTTCACAGAAGGAGTTCCACAGCGGGAGATCTGCCACTGTATGCAACGATCGAAAACAGCGGTAACTAGAATTATTAAAGCTTTTTGCAATGATGAGGAAAGACTCTCTGACGCAGAGCATTCTAACCGCCGAAGATGCAAGGAGCAAGAAGCCGACATGTTAATTGTAGCTGCAACAGTAGCCGGACCCTTTCCTAAACGCGCGAAAAATTCGTGAAGAACTGGGTCTTAATATTTTGAGCAATACGATACGTTAACGACTCAAGGAAGCAGGGTTGGACAGCCGTGTTGTGGCTGTTCAACCCTGCTTCCTGATGGAGTACCACAAGGGAGGTGACAACACCAAAGCAGGCGCACTGTACCGTCTGCCTGTTCAGGACACCGAAGACTGCACAATGTTTCCAGAGTAGGTGGTCTCCATTGTCTGTGCCTCGCTGAACCAGCAAGACTTCTAGGATGCCACAGCTCGCGACCCCATTCTGCTGCAGGTCATGCTGTACATCTCATCAACATGGACAGTGCGTCTACACCCCGACCAGAGCCTCCCGAGACCCAGGGTGCAAACGCCTCTACTTTCCTGCAAGAGGGTCGTCCGCATAGGTCTCAGCAGCTCCCAGATCGGTTCAAAGACTATTTTGTGAACTTGTACGATGACAGCCCTATGCTGAAGAAGCTTATGGAGTGATTTTGACGAGCATGAGTGGAGGCATATGATACGAACTACTGGACTCCTTTAATCGGAATCAATGTCAGTGTTTTTCGTGGTGATTGCAAAGACAATTTGGGATGACGTGGTTCTTGTTTTCAGTGTTTTCCGTATGTCAACGAACTTCGGCTACGGCCATAAGATAAGGTGTGCAGGTTTGTCTGTGATTTTTTATGCTACGGCTTCTGTGTTCAGTTTCAGCTGTGGCTCGAGAGACTGAACAAAGTCTCTCGGGCGATGTCGAGAGGAATCAACTGGCCATTGTCCGAGGTGGTAGTACCCAAATTTACTTAGAGATAAGAGCTCTTTATGTCATGTTTTTCTGGCGTATGGGACACTACGCGCTACTTGCTCAGGAAGGTTTTGCTGCTTTGTTGATGTATTGGTTGCAGTGCAACATAGCCATTCGTTTAAAAAAGTATGTTGTTTGGCGATAAGTGATAAAAATAATAAGCGTTTGCTGCCATGAACTTGATTAACTGAATTGAATTTCCACTCTCGTGAAGAAGGAAGACCAGCGGAGCTGTACTCGATACACTGTGTGCTTCTTCTTCGTCGTCGTCTGTTTTTCGCGCTAATTCCTACAATGAATTTCCACCAACGCGCCCAACTATCCATTCTGCTATTATAGCTGGAAAGGTTGTCGACATCTACGAGCGACCGCGGAAACCAAACTGGTTGTGCGCGTGCCGCCGTCGCTTATAGATGGCAGGAGCTGTCCAGGTAAGTTTGTGTCGACATACACGGACACGATCCTGAGGAACCTAGCCCTTAACAGCTCCGCTGTAAAAACAAAACATAGAAGATTGAGGTAGATATCAACTCTTTCAAAAATAATGTTTCCCTGCTATTGTTTGCAGTCATTTTTTTTCCCACCAATAAAGTAACTTTTATGCTGTGTAATCTTGAAAGAAACAAAATTCCAAACAACACATTATTGGTTTTGTAGGCAATACTTTTTGTGAGCATTTGGTTCAGTATGCATTACATTGCTACTGTGAACTGCTTTGCCATGTCGCATCATTTAGTGTCTAGTCATTTTATGAGAGTTATTGTTTATAAAGCATCTGTCTTTCCGAGCAATACTGACATTACTAAAGAAGTGTGGTCAAGTCCCCCGTTGCGGGCACGCAAGCTTGCCCGCAACAGTGTATTCGTCCTGCAGGGACCTTGCAACACCGCAAGGCTGTCCAGGACAACCCTCTCAACTTTATACATGAAGTGGGCCTTCAGAACAGCATCCATATCCCACAAACCCTACCACTTTCCCTAGAGGTACACGAGCCACTAGCGACTGAATTAAATATTACAGGATTAAAATTATTTTCAATCGATCAACCTACGGTTTTAATGAAAGAATATCTTTTATGAAAACAGCAATAGTACTGAATGCCCCAAGAGCATAATGGCAAGCAAAGGTACTGTTTTGATAAAGCCCTCTTTGGGAAACTCGAGAAAAATGGCACTTTGTTCCACGTACCATGTTTCTCGTATAAAACCTCCAACAACTGGCATGGGGACCATGAAAGACATGAGACAATAGAAAGTTCCAGGCAAGTGCCCACTCCATCTAGGGAGCCTCCTGCAGTCGGAAGGTGCCATGTCACTTGCCCATCACTTTCTCACTGCTTACAGAAAAGTTAAATTCCAAAATAAAATGGTTGGCAGTAGTGATGTATATGAGATTGATAAGAACTTGGAAACCTTACTCATGATAGCATAATTTAACTGTAGAAATACAAAGACAGGGACAATTGTAACAGTCCTGGCAGAGTATCCAGTTTATGACATACAGTGCCAACATATCTATGCAACAGATGCTAATCATTTTTTATATTGCAATCAGCACCTGCAGTGATGGTGGGTCAAGCTGACTGAACTTTTGGAGCAGTCAAAGGCGATTACATTTGTGCCACCACAAGAAAAAATTAGCTAAGCAAACTCAATTTGTTATGTTTCTTGCATTTGCCTCTACATAAGAGAACAAATGTTTTCATTTTCTATTCCAGCACAGCCACTTAGGTAGCATCATCGGAGATGCTTTCAGCTTAATTCTATGAGCTCCAAAATACTGAATTAGCTTTAGCTGTGCATACAGCACCAGAAATAGCAAAAGGAATGATGTGACAATAATGTACCCTTTCCCTCTATTTAAAAGTCACATCACAGTCACCACTTATTTAGGCAATGTTCTAAAACAAACGCTGATTGGCAAAGAGTATCACGTAGGCGGGAGGACGTAATGCGGCCACTTTGACTGGGGTGGCCCTTGAAGATAACTCTGGCATATGTCAAAAACATGTTTGCATTGATGCTTGTTGCAATCAATGACAGCTGGAGGATACCAGTCGGATTTTCTCGTAGGTGCCATCAACGGCTCCCCAGAGGTGTAGCCTTGTAAGTCAGTGCCTCTCGTGTAGGCAACCGCTCGCCGCCAACGCTTGCAGCCAAGTTTGTTATTGTTTGACATCAAGGCGGAAGAGAAAGACTCGTGATATTTTTAAAAGCAAAAATGAATATCTAGTTTGTATGTTTCTCAAATCTAAAACTGTGTCGAAAAGACTATCACGGCTCGGAGAAACAATTTTAGGACCAACATTCCACAAGTCAATCATCCCTCCAGCCAATGAGAGCTGAAGAATGGTGCATATTAAACTAAGCAACTTTTGCTGTGGGCGGCACCAAAAGTGGGGCCACCTCAATGTATATTGTGTCTCGCAGCGTAAATGCTGCACTAAGTTTGTTTGTTTTTTTTCGTGTGAAATATTTTTTAGACATACCCGTCCCTACTAGGTCCTTTAAAAAAAGTTATTTTAAAAAAAGGTATATTTTTTATTGCAGTGGTGCTTTAAGTTATTCAAAATTACGCTTCTTTTTGCAAGACCCTGAAGCTTCACAAATCCTTTATACAAGAAATAACTAAAATGCATTATATTGCATTCTTTGACAATGCCACAAATTTTCTTGTTGCCATTTGCAAAGTGGCTAGCTCAAGCCCGTCTTAATGGCTATCTCAAGCAAAATTACCCTTCTCCAGCTCAGGTATGGTTAATCTGGTGACACGCTGAAACTATTCCGTGGTGCTCCGAGATCACTATTTAAACTGGCCACACCCAGATGTGTGGCCAGGCTAAAGCAGAATTAATGAAGTTGCCTTCTTGCTTGCAGGTTTCGACCTCATAATCGGCAGAAGTGTCGAGTGGATGAACTGTGTGCTGCAAGGAGTCTCAAGGCTGATGAATGAGCTCATGTTCTCTTCGTCGAACTCAGACAAGCGTTTCTACATAGTTATGGTGCACACCCGCTATACCTCTTGTGAGCACTCTCTTTTGAGCTCTGAGAGCACTATCAGGTAAACCTTCTTTTGATTGTGAACTGCAGGAACAGCTGTCTCTTTGACAAGGGTGAACAGCAAGCTTCTCAGCATCAAGCCTCCACACTGTATTACCAGGCTCCCTCGTCCAGTATGTGAACGCAGTCACTGGAAGGCATCAGAGTAGCGACACTGGCTGCTGTTTTACATGCTCCCGTGTCTACAGGGCATTCTTCCTGCGGAGTACTAGAAATATCTCATGAAGCTTTGTGAGGCTGTACATATTCTCCTGCAGGACAGCATCACTCTTCTTGAAATCCAACAAGCAAGTAAGTTGGTACTCAAAAAAAAAGAAATTTTTGGAAACTTGGATTTATTTTGGGGTGACAACTGTGTCATGGCACGTAAGTGCAAACGACAAAGTCCTATTGCAATCAAGTTAAAAAAGTGCAGAGAGTAAAACAAAAAGAGCATCCATCAGAAGAGTATTTTTGAGTATATTTCCATACATCCCTCAGAGATTGCACAAAATGAGCGAGTCAATGAAAAATTACACCATCTTCCCGAGGGGAACTATGGGGTGATGCGGAGCATCGCGGATCGTTAAACTGACGGGACTGTTGCTTCCATCACACTTCATCGGAAGAACGGAGTGAAGTGGAGTCAACAGCGCTGAACTGAACGCGCGCAGCGCGCTACCGCTGCTTATATTCACACTTGAAGGAGAGGAGACTACAGGAGGAGAGTTGCGCATGCAACTCTCCTCCTCTAGGGTGACAGGTGGTTTACTGCGAGATTTTTCTTCTAGTAACTGCAATCAATTATCAAGAGCCAAAACATTTGAGATGTGTTTCGATGACTTATAAGCTAATGTTGATACTTTTGATAAGGTTTCAATGGCTTGGTGGTGTTTTCAAGATGCACGAATAGACCCAAAGATCACAATCATAGCAGAGATTTCCCTTTGAGCAAAGAGCTGCCACAACCCATCCACTGTAGTGTGTTTCCCGCTATGTGTGAGTGCAGACGAAGCTACGGGAAAGGGCGTGTGGCTGCGAACGATGCTTGTACTGCTCGGATGCGGATGCTTAGCAGATTCACTAAAAGCCAAGAGTTCTCTTGTAGCTTCTGCTGTCTTCGGTCTAAAAACGAAATGGAATATAGCATACATAGATTGAGAGTACTTCACACTGCATACATCTGTGATCTTGAGAATGTTTAGAAAATGGTTTCAGGTGTGAGGTGGCATACTCAGCAAAACGTCCTGATCACTGAGAACAATTTTAAACACTTGAGAAAAGATATCCTTAAATATAGAGAGATGGGTGTGCTTCCCCCATATTTCAGAGCTCTTTCATGCACATTGGGCTGCAACATATCAATTTGATAGCCTAACAAAAAAAAGTAAATGTATCCTTGAATAGAGAGACATGGGTGTGCTCCACTATATTTCAGAGCTCTTTCATGCACATTGGGCTGCAACATTTCAATGTGACAGCCTAACGAAAAAAGTAAATCTATCCTTGAACAGAGAGATGGGTTTGCTCCCCCATATTTCAGAGCTCTTTCATGCGCATTGGGCTGCAACGTTTCAATGTGACAGCCTAACGAAAAAAGTAAATCTATCCTTGAATAGAGATGGGTTTGCTCCCCCATATTTCAGAGCTCTTTCATGCGCATTGGGCTGCAACGTTTCAATGTGACAGCCTAACGAAAAAAGTAAATCTATCCTTGAATAGAGAGAGATGGGTGTGCTCCCCTATAATTCAGAGCCCTGTCATGCACATTGGGCTGCAACATTTCAATTTGACAGCCTAACGAAAAAAGTAAATCAAACTGAAGCAACATAACATTTCAAGAATTGAAAGAACAAAAGGTTCAAATCGTAAGCATTGAAAAAAATGTTAAGGCAATCGAGGATCACTCGAAGGAATACCAGAAAAAGATTGTTGATTCTGAAGATCGAAGCCGCCGTTACAATCTCATGCTTTTTGGTCTTCCAGAGGCTCAAGGGGAAACAAATGACTTATTGTGGTCGAAAGTACTTAGTGATGTGTTTGAGGAAAAACTTGTAATTTATGTTAATACAGCCGAGCGTATACATTGTGTGGGGCGAAAAACAAACAAAAACCAGCCCGTTGAAGTTCAATTTCTCAACTACGCGGAAAAGAAAACATGCTCAAAAAACAAAGGTATTTTAAGGGGAAAATAATGCTAGAGCATGATTATTCTTAGCAGAAAGCAGATACAATCTCTGTTTTAAAACAGATTGTTATCTGCTTCTTTTCTGTGAACTTCTGTTCGTAACTCTTGCGTCTAATTGTATCATTCACCATGTTTTGTGTCATTGTCCTAGTGTTTGTGTACTGCCTGAGCATGTCACAGGCATTGGTAGGGTTTGGCTGCCAAGGACAGTGCAATAACGTCACGGCAGTCTCCCTCTCTTGGATCCAGCGATGTCCCCTATCACCCATTTCAACTGAAAGTGACTCACAGTACATCCAACTGGTGCAGGAGAGGAATGTCGAGGCAGTTGACATCAAGCACTGCTTGGTAGAAAGGAGCTACATCTTGCAACACTGCGGGATGCATTCCCACTCCTCAATGACCTTCAATGGTCTTGTGACCAGTGAAGTTCTCAGGATCCCCCAAGAGGCATGTAATGCCTTACACCTTTATGGGTCACTGCACACTTCTGGGGGTCAAATGCTCACCGGATTCATGGTCAACAAAACGACCACTGCTCCTGTGGTGGAGATGGGAACCACTGATGCAGGGTCGGCAACATGTAGTGGTGCCAGCTTCACGCTTAATGGCGTGTCGTACACATCATTAGTATTTACCGTCATTGTCTGTAGCTTGCGCTCTGAATGGGCTGATTAATTTGGATTTTGTATCAGGTTGTAAATGAGCGTGGTTGCACTCTCAACATGCCTCGTGCTTTAGTAAGCCGGTGATTCTATGGAGAAGTACTCCGAACCAGTACTTCTCATCGATTGACCGGAGGGCTATTGAGCTTTTCACGGATATCTGACAGGCTTGCCAATTTCGACATTGTCATTGTGCGCGTCAGCACTAACAACACCAGCATTAGTGCCAGAGTGTGCACCAAAAAATATCATTGGCTAGCTGCTCAAGTCCGTGAACGCAATCCGATGATGCAGATTGCCTATTCTGCCGTTCTTCCGAGACTAGAGAAAAGGTTCTGTTTGAACGGCAGCGCAGTCACGCTGCCGAAATGCAGGCTTTGAACGACCACTACCAGGAGGTAAACTCTCTGCTGCGCAAGTTTTCTCGCAGGGAGGGGTTCGAGTCCCTCGGCAACTTGGCCAACGAGTGGCAGCTGTGGATCAGTCTCAACGGCGTCCACCCAAGCCGGATGGGCAACAAGGTATGGCGTCTGTGCCGACGAGCACAAATATAAAGACGTCGATCACAAGGATGGCTGTAGTAGTAACCGTAAAAGTCGGCGTCTGTGCATATTAACTTTGAGTGTACTTAAAAAAAGAAAAATGTTGACTGGGGTGTTTACAATGTGAAAGAGGCTTATTGCAGAAAAGGCACCTGGTAAAGGCCTGTCCAAACAGGAAGCTAAGAGGCAACATGACTCCGGCAAAAATCCTAAAAGTTGAAGCGTCTGGCACTTTAAAGTCTGCTTAACACCACCGAGCCAAAAAAACGATTTTCCTCCTCACTTCCTCCGCTTTCCGGTGCTCGCCAGACTTGACGTCACATGCCACCTGTCAATGCTGTCCACTGGTCCTGCCAGGCCCTCGTACCCTTGGACATGTTCCCCAATTTACTCCATCTTACTCGAGGGTAAGGGTTTTGTGCCTTTAAGTTTGAAAACCTACCCGAGTCTAGCGTCGCTCTATCTGAGTTTTCACGTGACATGACCCACCGGAGTCGCTCGGATCTATTTGGGTAAGATTTCGAACACAGCCCTTCCCTTTCCCGTTTTCGGGACCTGAAGAAAAGCGGAGGCCCAGCGCAATTGACCGACAGCCAACAGAGCTTGTGAGTGACTGTCCGGACCAACGTGATGAGCATGCTCAAGGCCCCCGTGGAAAGCACAGGTGAAATTTGACAAAAGAAACTTTTCAACCCAGTCAAAAAAAACTGACCAAAGCGAACCATTGTATGTTTTATGTCGTAGTCGTGTCGCCTCGCAATTCCTGTTTGGACAGGCTTAATGTGAGCTTTCGGTTGCACGACAAAAGATCCCCAGGTGGTCTAGATAATCCCCAGCCCCTCATCGCGTTTAGCACGTAAACCTCAAAATTTTAAAGTTTAAACATTTTTTACTTTGTGAGGCTGTATGAAAATTACAAACATTTTTATACTCGGTGTTTGCAAGTACTTAAAGTACTTTTTGGAGTAGGCCTTCCTACTTGTACTTTAGGTGAAGTATTTGTTTTTAGTACTTCGCAAGGAAACTACAACTTCCTACCCAGAGAATGTTCCCCAAACTTGGTCTTACTAAAGTTGCATCACAAAACGATGCTAGGTCAACTCGGAAGAAATACTGCAAGGAATACTTATATTCTAGCATTGCTCCATATTGTCTTTGAGGACAATGACTTTTTCCTCGTTCTCAGAACACACAACAGAGTTTCAGAGAACCATGTTTCAACTCAGATTTTGATATGATTGGCTCAGCAGATATGAACTGCACTGTGATAGGTACGTGAAAATGTTGTGTCATAAATAATGAGAACGAGACCGTTGGCTTTGAGAATTGTTTAAACAAAGAAGATATAAAGAAAAATATTTACAGCAACGGTATTAGCAAAGGTTCTACAAAAACATTTAGAACAGCGATATCAATAGACGTTACACATGCGGCTTCCACAGTTCTTAATGGCAATAGAAAAATGTTCGTCATACGTTGGGTCTTTGAGTCTTCTGTCGTTGCAACAATGGAGATGGCTGAGCGGGCGGAGTCTTGGGTTCCAGGTCTTCAGAAGCCGGGACGAACCCAGCGAGGGCGGTGGGCAGGCTGACGAGTCCCTGAGTTCCCGGCCTTGTGGAACCAGGACGCACTCAGCGGGAGCGGTGGCCAGGCAAGCGCATTCTTGAGTTCCCGGCCTAGTCGAATCGGGACGCACTCAGCGGCAACGGTGGCCAGGCAGGCGCATTCTTGAGTTCCCGGCCTAGTCGAACCAGGACGCACTCAGCGGCAACGGTGGCCAGGCAAGCACATTCTTGGGTTCCCGGCCTAGTCAAACCAGGACGCACTCAGCGGTCAGCCAGCTCCTCGGACCGCTCGTCTTCTTCTACCTTTTTTCGTTCTTTTTCCGCTCGTGCCTTTTCTCCGGCCGTCGACGGTATATCTCGTGGCACGCGGAGTCACGTCATGGCAAAAACATCTGTAGTCCGGTGATGGTTCTCGGCCGCGCACATCACATGCACATGGAACGTGGGCATGCGCATGTCATATCGTTCTTAGAGTTGAAAAATGGTTCCTTTGAACTCTGTTAACCATACTCTGTCTTAGATATTTTGTGCAGCTCTGGGAAACATGCAGGGATGAATGCATTGGTCTAAGCACTGATTTGTTTCACGAGGGCTCAGGAAAGACTAGGCTCTTTCAAAAGCCATGTGCCGATGTCCTTGGCTTTCTGAGTATTACCTACAAATTCTGAAGTAGAGAATAAGTTTGCACCAATCTAACAAAAAAACTGGTAAGCTGTTATCACACAGAAGTGCTGATTTCCTTCGAAACCTCTTCTGGCCATTTCTCTAAAAGGGATGTCAGTTATAAGATTGATGCAAAGAAGTGGCTTATAACTTAATGTTGATTAATATATGCTTTGCATGCGACGTCATTCCTACCTGTTCTTGTCGAGAAGAACAAGCTTCATGGTGCGAAATTTATGCTGCAGAAGCAACAGGCACAGGACCGTGGTACGGAGTAATGGTGGTTGATGTGATGAAAATGCAAACCATGTATAGCTCATCGAGGAGAGAAAAGAAGTACTGAGTAGCCTCTTGGCCATGTGTGATATTTGCCGCCATTACTGCAAATAATTCCTGTATTACACACTCAAGTACCCCCCAAACTATGCGTACACTGATTTGAAAAACACTGAAAGTGGGAATGAAAAGTACCATCAATAATTTAGTTTACTTTGAAAAAAGACTGCATTTCCTGTACTTCAACTGCATCATGTCTAGTATACTTGCTACTCAACTTGAAGTACACAATCTCTCAGTTTGTAGATATGCTTTACTTTATGAAACACTGCTTAAAATTTTGACCAGACACTAACTCGGGCAACCAAGTTAATCTGACAGGCAGGTTTGGTGGTCTAGTGTAGAGGTTAATAGTTGGGCACTCTCAACCTACTGACCAGGTTCTTGCCAAGTTCATAGACCAGCAGGTGCAGAACACCATACAGAAGATGGTCAGGGCCAGGATCCAGCAGGAGTACAAGGGGACGACAATGAAGGCCTGCTCGAGCACTGGCTGGACCATCAAAAGTGCTCTACCAACCATGCAATGTGAAGTTGAGTTTCCTCCGCTTTGCTCTCCTGCTGCTTCCGCACCATCTCCCCAACTTGCTTCTGCTGCTCTCTCCATTGAGAGCACCAGTGCACCTTGTGAAGCTGCTGCTGATCAGGAAGCCACAAGGACAAAGATGTCAAAATCTGCAAACTCTCCTGTCCCAGGTGCCAGCACGGTCTCTGAGCTCTGTTTGGACAGAAGCCAACGAGTTTCCGCATGTGGAAAGGATGAGCGGAGGCACAAACGAGGCATGCCCTCTGATGTGCTAGTGAAGCAAAGTCGTGGGGCTGGGTTCAGGCTGTTTGGTGGTGTTCGAGTCCGCAGCAAGGACAGTCGGATATGGCAAACCTAAGAGAGTATGCCTATTGTCTCTCGTCAGCCCTCGAGCAGATGCATACCTGTTTGGGGAAATGTTAGGCACAGGCCGGAAAGATAGCAACCTTGTGAGAAGCCTACGAAGCTGGACCGAGGTGAAGTCACCACTGATGCTACAAGTATAGAGGTTCGTGCAGAGGAGTGGCCAAAACTCACTTCCTAGGGGAGCACAGCTTCTGTAGAAACCGGTGAGCGGGCAGCCTGTGAAGTGGCTGAAACCAATGTAGTCTACCCTATTATAAGTGCTGTGGGTGGAAGGAAGTGGCATGTGGTGAAGTCTAAACGCAGGAAACGAGGGTCTCGCAGACTGCGTAAGGCACTAAATCATACTGGCCCTATGCATCCCCCCCCCCCCCCCCATTGTTTGGGATGTGGGAAACTTTGCAATAGGGTGCCTCTCATTCCTCCCTTCTCTACCTGTGTCTGATTATCCATTTTCTAATTTCCCCTAACGACAGCCCAGCATGTGCGACGAAGAGCAGGGCCAATGAAGGCAAGCGTCCTTCCAGGGCCCTGCTGCAGAATCGTGGAGCTGTCATGCATGCAGTGCATGACACTGGGGATTCTAGGTTGGGGAACGCAGCCCATCATGTGCGACAAGAAGCAGGGCCAGGGGAGGCAAGCGTCCTTCCAGTGCCCCGCTGCAGAATTGTGGGGCAGTCGTGCATGCAAAGAATGCACTTGCTACCACCCCTGAATACATTGACAGACCGTGCCAGATTCTGTCGACCCTCCAGGCCAGTCATCGCAAGCAGTATACCTCAGAAGACGGACAGCGGTCACAGCGCTAAGCTTTACAACAGACAAGAACAAGCAATAGACGGGCGCAGCTCCCCCTTTTGGGCGACTGGCGCCGGCTCTCAGCGACGGCCAGATCAGGTAAGCCTCCCAAGCTGGCCTGGGCTGGCCTGGTCAGCAGCGCATCAAGTCAAGTGGACGGAGAGAACTTCGATCTTTGTTCGCATCCGCGGCCAGCTCCGAGCAGCCGTCCACGGCGTGACGCGCCGTGACGGTTTGTATGGTTTGTGTCATTGGGTCGCAGCCATTATCGTCATCGTGGCTCAGCTGCTGACAGTCAGCGCTCTTCGCTTCTTTGCTTCTCACCACTAGACGGGCTCGCTTCGGACTCATCGTCCCTGCCAGCATCACAGCAGTTTAAGTGTGCGTTTACAGTTTGTGTCAAACGGGTTACGTACATTGCCGCCATGGTGTTTCTGCTGCTGTCTGCAATGCTCACGCTCTATAGAGGCATGGGCACTTTCTCCAGCGCGATGGATCCACGTCGGTCTCGTCATTCCTCACCCCCGGGGCATTCACAGGGACTCCCCACACTGAGTCTGCGGTTTTATGCAGCAGAGTGTAGTTCAAGCGTGCAAACGGTGTTCTACTTTGCTGGTAAAGAGCTGTTTTTGTAGAAGTGTTGCTCCATCACTTTAATACTGGCCGCTTTGTTTTTCCGGCTCTGCTTTGACCTCTGGGGATAAAAGAGAGTTCAGCACGTGTGTGAAATTGTTGGCACCTGACAGTCAAGGGTTGAAGTGCTCCACCAGTGATCTCTGGTATCATGTGGAAAGTGTAGCGGGGTCAATAAAGCTTCCTGCAAGGGGAGTTCTCGCTCAACCTCCGTCGTGAAAGGTCGTGCTCTTGGAGCTCTCCGTTCTCACCGAGTTTTCTGCTCCGAAACGTGAGCATCCAGACTAAACATCGAGAGACCCACTCCCCGGCCGGCCGCCCAGCTGCATCTCCGGCACACCGCTGCTTCTCCGAAGCTCCCGCCATGACTCCGCCCGTCGCTGAACCATGGACTACCGTGCGTTATTCTACAAAACCAACAAAACATCACCTCACCATCGTCATAAAGCTGACCAACGGGGTTTCCCTATCGGAACTTCAATCTACCCACCTCACCGATGCCGTAACCACCGCCGCCCACCTTACGCCATCGGAAGCGAAAAAGATGTATTTCAAAATCCGTGACGTGCAAAACGTCCTCATTGCCGACACCTACCAACCCTCAGCCCAGGAAAAGCTCCTGCAGACCACGAAACTCACCATTGCAAGCCGCGACTACGCCATAACCAGCTACCCCTCAGCCCACCAACTCCTGCAAGGGCGTCATCCACGACGTCGCGTCTCTCACCGCCCCCGACGAGCTCATCGCCAACATCGAATCCAATGTCCCAGTACTCACCGTTCGCATGATGGGCAAGACCGAAACGGCACTCATCACCTTCGAAAGCAGATACGTGCCCTATACTATATACTACCGCCGCCTCCAATTCCGGTGCCACCCACACAAGCCAAAATCTCAGCAATGTTAAAACCGCCTCCAACTCGGCCACTGCGCGGAAGTCTTCCCCAAGAAAGGCAAGCTCACCGAATGCGACATCTGCTACCAGGAAAACATGACCTCGGACACCCTTCACAACTGCATCCCCTACCGCATCAATTGTAAAGAAGAGCACTTTCTGCAAGGAATTTTCAGACAGTGATGTACTCGCTTGGCAGTGCGCAGCATGCAGGCTGCTCTCGCAGCAATCTTCTGATCAGGAGGCAAAAGAGCCGTCCAAGGCAGGGACGGGCGTGGGTGAACTGGAGCTCGCAAAAATAATGACGCACATTCTGAGCATGCACACGAAGCTAACTGAAGTGCTCAACCGAATCACCCTGATGAAGAAATCGATGGGAGTGGTGTCTGTCAAGCACGATGCCGTAATTGGAAAGCTTACACAGCAAGAAAGCGCATTTCAGGCCATTGAGGTGTTGTTGGTGATGCGAAGCCATCTGTATGACGAAGTCCTAAAAATTGTAAAAACCCAGGAAAACATAATTGTGGATCTAAACTAAACTTCTTTTGTGTCAAACCTTCCACCACCTTCTCAACGAGCCTTGGCGTTTTTAACGCTGTGCAAGATTGATCAGCGACTGAGTGACCTCCAGACGGATGTGAGCTACTTTGGGCTCTGCCTAAGAAAGAAGTTTGTGGATCCCAGCCTTTTCGGCTATCTGACTCAGCGGAGTCTCCCTTGGCGGCACCAGAAGCGGATCCTGAAGGCGTCTCGGAATGTGACAGGTCAGCAACTTCGCGAGCTCTTTGAGCTCTCTGATGTGTTGTGGAAAGGTGTGCTGGGTGAGGGATTCCGCAGTTCTGTGGAGTTCGACAGCTGGAACTTTCTTCGGCTCGCAAGCTTTCGTTCCTCGTGGGCTGCCAAGAAAAGAGAGGTCTTGAAGAAACAAGACTCGACGAAGAAAAGGTCAGCTTTATCGGCTTCTGTGGAACGTTTTTTCAATCCTGAAAGTGTTGTGGTGTCTCAGAATTCTCAAGCAATTTTAAGTGAAGGTCCAAAGTTTTGCCTAGATGTGAAGCCTTCACGGTTTGATTTGTGCTCAAATGTGCATGCTATTAGTACCAAAATTTCTACCCCGGAGGATAGAACGACTTTTGTAAATCAATCCTTGAGCAAGCTGAGTGTTCTGGTGAATTCGTCTTTCCCGGTTGAACAAAGAAATTTCAGGAGAGTGTCGGCTTTGAAAAGGGAGTTGAGAGATAATTCTTTGACTCTGCTCCAGACTGACAAGAGTGGCTTGTTTGCAGTGCTCCCGGATGGTATTTTCAATGAGAAAGCTTTGGTGGCTGTTTCTGAGTTATTTGTGAAGAGTGACGAAAATGTTGCAATTTTAAAAAGGGATGTGTGTAGGATTTTGGAGGAGGAGGAGATCACGGCCACGCTAAACAGAGTGAGGGGCGCTTCACGCTCGTCTTTCGGCTTAAAGGTTTTGGTAAAAGATCATAAAGTAGATTTCCCCTTTCGGGTGGTAATTAACGAAAATGGGTCTTGGCAAAAGTCGCTTGCGGTTTTCATTCAGGAATGTTTGGGTCAGGTCAGTCTAGAGGGCAGTATTGCCCTTAGGAACTCGGAGGAACTAATCGAGGGCCT
This sequence comes from Ixodes persulcatus, assembly GCA_013358835.2. Taxonomy (NCBI): domain Eukaryota; kingdom Metazoa; phylum Arthropoda; class Arachnida; order Ixodida; family Ixodidae; genus Ixodes; species Ixodes persulcatus. The sequence continues at coordinate 337,235 of JABSTQ010009543.1, read as the reverse complement.
TTCTCCCCTGCATCGTAGCCCGTGCACGTTGATGTCCTTGGACATCAAAGATTTATACTATTCTTTAAATAGCGTGTTGCTGCTCCAAAGGGTTAGGGAGCTTCTAGAAGAAAACTTAGTCTCATTTCAGGCCAAAGCGGGTATCTCGGTAGATGCGGTATTGGAACTTCTGACGTGCTATCTGAAGGCAACATTGCTTAACTTTAATGGTGAATGTTATATACAGCGGAAAGGTGTGTGCATTGGTTCGGCGGTGGCTCCGGTGTTGACCGAGTTTTATCTTAACACTCTGGACAAGAAAATAACAGATTTTGTAGGCTCTTTGGGTGTTGAAGGGGTTTTGGTTCGGAGGTTTGTTGATGACATCTTGGTTTGTGCTCCGAATCAGCTTTCTGCTACAGATATCCATGACTTTATTTTGACCGCTGCACCGGAATTGAAATTCACCTCTGAGTCAGTGAAAGACGGGAAGTTGCAGTTTTTGGACTTGCAACTATTGAACAAAAAGGGGCTTTGTTGGTCTTATGGGAGGGAAACCGTGAAGAAAGTTCTTTCTAGATGGAGTGCTCATTCTAAACTTGTTAAAGGGGGGGTGGTGAGATCACTAATTGGCAGTGCACTGAAGAAATCTTGTTTTCATTGTGTCGGGAACGCTTTCGACGTTCAAATTAAACGTCTTCTGTCGGCGGGTTATAGTTTAAATTTTATAGTTTCTAGTGCACGTAGACTGCTTGTGCGCGCTTCGGTGACCGCTGAGAGGGTTCAAGGTGGAACCTTTGCTGTGGTTCCTTATTTTCATGGTTTTTCTCATAGCTTAAAAGCTTTGGGTGCAAAATTTAACGTTAATGTGGTTTTTAAGACGGACTTTCGTTTAGACAGGCTCACCCCGTTTACCTTCAGACGTGAGGGATGTTGCGGGAAAAAACACAGAGATCCCTCAGTCTCTTGTGTCGCAGAGGTGGTATACAAGATCCCCTTTGACTGCGGATTGTGTTATGTCGGTCAGACAGGGCGTTGTTTGAATGACCGTCTTGCGGAACATAAAAGAAATGTAAGGAATAGGGCCCAGAGTTCGGAGTTGGCAAATCATGTTGGTTCTTGTAACAATTGCTCCCCTCTTTGGGGTGAAACTTCGGTTTTGTGTAACGAAAAAGAATTGTTTAGAAGACTAATTAAGGAGACTTTGTGCATTCGCGAGCGGGGGAATTGTGTGAGCCAGCCGTCCTTGGTTATCGGTGATCGGATGAAAGAGTTTTTGCTTGTGTGAGGGGGGCTTTGCAAACTTGAGGTGGGGGGGGGGGGGGGGGAGTGGGGGAAGAAAATTGGGAAGCGTTTGCTTGGAAGTAGGAAATGAAGATTAGGCTTTAGCGTTTTGGAGGTCGCCGGTTGTGTCGACCTTCGGGTTGTTGTTGTTCGGGAGGTCGGCTCCCTTTGCGAAAGTGTTGGAGCCGGGGAGTGGCTCAGGCTGTCTGGGGCGAACTCGTTGGTCGTCTGGTTTTGCGTTTGAGTTCTTCTTTTTTTCGCTTTCTCTCTTTTTTCCCCTTTCTCTTTTTCATTTGTATGAAAGTCTATTTATTGGTCTGTTCATATCAATAAAATTCAGCTGCGTTTGAGATTTTGTTGTGTTCGTCCGTTTTTTTATCGTTCCCCATCTCAGGGTTTTCAAGATGTCAGAAAATGTTGTTGGTGATCTCGAAGCGGGACTCGGAGATTCAGGACCTAAAGGCATCTGTGGACAGCATGGAGTAGTACTCTAGAAGAACATTGAAACACGGTGTCCACAAGAAAGAAAATGAGAACCTGTTGGATATCATTAAAGGGCAGCTCCGCCGTAATTTTGATGGTCAACGATTTCTACAAAATTTTCACCATGGATTTCGATGCCCTTCCTGAGCATGTGTACAAAATATCTCGGAAAAATATTAATTTTCTTAGAAGAAAATGAATTTTGAAATTTACATGTACACACCCAAATCACTTGCTGCCGCCCTACTGGCAACACTGAGCAAGAGCGGCACACGGAGGCTGCCATGATGGCGCTGACGTTGCCGTGACGTCACATGTTGGTCAGGGTGCTTGCTTTGTAGCTTGTTGGTGCTAGGCTGCTAGTGACTGTCTGCTTTTTGCTTATGTTATCGCTTTATACAGCTATGTAAGAGCGCGTAATGGCGACTGGAGGAAATTGGTGTTGTGCCGTAGGGTGTAATAACACCACAAAGAAACGCAGCAATGTGACATTTCACAGTTTTCCGACCGACAAGTCTACACGAGAAGTGGGTCCTGGCAGTCCGACGTGAACGCTGGCTCCCAAGTAAAAACAGCCGAATCTGTTACGACCACTTCTCACCGGATTGCTATGACGATAGCGTGTGGCTAAGGGAATCTTTCGGGTTGGGCGGGACGGGCACAGAAAGAAGCTACTAAAATGTGCCGTGCCTACCGTGTTCGCGCACACACAACCCTGACAGCCGCCGATCGAGCGACGAGCGTTTGCAAAGAGGAGAAGAATGCAGGTAAGGGTGCTTTATGTCGCTCTGAAATAACAATCAAGAATGTTCCGAACTACATTTTTGGGAGTTCTTAGCGTGAACCCCGAAGTGAGCGAGCGTGAGACAAACCGTTTTCAGATGATAGTGCTCCTGACCATGCACGATTTTCAGAGTATGCTTCAAAGTGGCAGAGCGAGCTCCCGCTACAAAGATTGTTCCCTAAAACACGATTAAGCGCCTGGAGGCCTCGACTGGGTCTCGCTGCACGAGCCCGTGCAGCCGCGAGGCGTGATCCAAGGGAATTAGGTCGTGCTTTTAGGAGTACCGCGATAGCCCTGGCCGCGTGTCTCAGAGCATGCTTTCAAGTTGTGCGAACTGCCGATACAAGTAGCGTTCTCTGAAAACCGAATCTACTAAAACACACCTATGCCTTCATCGAACAAGCTCACCTGGACTCGTATCACGCGCGCGCGCCTCGATGCTGCAACCAAGAAATATTTCCATTGGCAATTACGGTAATAGTGAGAGGTGTAACTTAGGAGCTCCCGCGAAATTACTATCAATGCACCAGTGCGCCTGTCGGTTTCCTCGGAGGCGATGCCGGCGGATCGTATGAGAACCGGTTATCGTCATCGTCCTCAAACTCTAGCAGCATATCCTCATCGTTGCTCGATTCAGACGAGCCTGATGAGTCCATTTTTATCCGCGGCACGAACACAAAACAGTGACCTGCTGCCAGGCTGGCCAGGCTCAAACTGCACACGTGCGAGTGTTTATACCATATGTGACGTCAAGTCAAAATGGCGGACCAGTCGAGTGGCAAGTTAGTTTCGGTTTCGGTTTCAGCGTTTTTTAACGATTATAAATTATGTAAACATTTTTTTTAATGATTTAACCGCTGCTATAGGCTAAATTTTTAGTACCCTTTCCGAAAATATGTTTCGATAAAAACGCTCAAATTGATGGCGGAGCTGCCCTTTAAGTGCCTAGCCACCAAACTCTGACTTCCCGTGGGAACAGCTGATGCTACAAGAAAAGCACACGTTGGGTCCACGCGAAGGAAAAATCCCACCAATAATCGTGCGATTCAGGGACTGTTCTGTGCATGATCGTTGGGCTGCTAAATGTATCTTTGTTGATGAGAACTTGACCAGGCCATTGAGGCAACTGCTCTGGAGCGTAAAGCAGCGTGCTAGAGAAAAGTGTTACAAGTATGTGTGGGTAAAGAATGGAAAAATCCTTGTCAGTCAGAACGAGCACAGGGCCACTATTCTTTTTGAAAATGACGGTGATCTGTTAGGAATCTCGTAATGAAGCAAAAATCAAGGAAGTATTATACAGTTGCCGACAGATTATTCGGACTTCGCAGGGACCGAAAAAACGTCCGAATAATAGAGCAGTCCGAAAAATCGGCAGATTGAAAAACTTGCCTTTATTACTTCCAAGTGGGCTTAAAAAAGCCATAAACGGTGCCTCGTTTCAGGTTACACCTCCGTTTCCGTTCGGCAACTTTCTGTTAGCTTGAGAATCGCTGCCTTCTTTTCTAGCGTTATGGTAGAGTACTTTCTGCGCTTCTTAACGACACATCGCGGTGGCAGAACAGACGGGGCCATGACGTCCAAGCCAGCGTTGTCTGAATAAGATGAGAGGCGCAAATCCACGGACGTAAAATGGCGACTGGCGACGCGAAGGAACGGAAAAACAAAGCAAAACGATGATGATGATGATGACGTGCAGCTAAATGGAAAAAAAGGGCTGGCATAGCGTCACCTAGCGGTAGGACTCAAGCGACTCAAGAGTACTCAAGTAGCGCTGCCAAGCCAAGCCAATCCATTTGCAGCCAACAACATAGAATTCAAAATGGCCGCTTCTCCATGGTGTTTTCCGCCGATCGCTCGCGACGATTTTGTCCGAATAATCGAACTTTCGGACTTCAAGCTGTCCGAAACATTGGTCGTGAATATACACTATTTCGATGGGGTAAGTCACGGTTCCGCCTTTAGGTCCGAAATATCGAACAAGTCAGAATTATCGGAGTCCGAAAAATCGGTCGGCGACTGTAATGTTAACAACCGTGTTGGAATCGTTTTCACAGTAGGATAAGTACTGGAAGGATATCTTGGCAGACTCTGTTGAAACTAGAGTGGCCTTAAACTTAGTGCACATTAATCTAAGAGGTTTACACAAGCATTGGGACCAGTTACTGGTTTATTTGGCAGATCGACTAGATGGCCTGCATGTTTTAATACTAACCGAAACTTGTTTTCTTTGGATGGTTTTCCCGAATTTTCCCTATGCAGAGAAAATCAAATGGGAGGCAGAATACTTATGTTCATTAAAAATAGCTGGCTCTCCGAGCAGGTTGCAACCTTTTTAGTCATACTGAGGTTTTGGCTGTTACAATTTTCAAACATGCAGCATCATTTGTAATTTGCACCATTTATAGACCACCAAGCTCAAATCATTTTTTATTCAATGACGAGTTGGAACATTTTTTGAACGGATTTAACAATAACAGTCATCTAGTTCTAGCTGGAGGTCTCAACATCAATGTTATGAACAAATCTAAATATGGTGTAAGCAGAAGCATTAGTTGAAACTGCACAGCATGCTGCAAAAGAAGGTTCAGGCCCCGGAATTGCATCTGGATGGCACGTGAGGGAGATGGCTGACTCCGGAATTGCATGCAGTGGGCATGTGGGAGAGGGTACCGACTTCAGAATTGCATGTGGAGGGCATGTGGGTGAAGGTAGTGGGAAGCCGAGGAGGAAGAAAAGGCACGAGGGGGCAGGAGCGGTGGCCGGCGGCCCGGCGCTCGTGACAGCGCCACGAGAGTTCCAGCAAGGCACGGGCAAGGAACAGTCAGAGACAGCGCTGACACCCGGACGACGACTGGCGGCAGCAAGGCCCACAGCCAAGGCACCCCAGAGAACAGTAAAACGTTTTGAACATATCTTTGCACGTGTGACTTCTTGGGAGGGCGGACCAAGCAGGGACCGATTGGGCAGCAGTTTAGTAGAGCGACCCACAAGGTGCTAGCTTTAGAATCGCATGCGGAAAGCATGCAGCAGGGGGGGGGGGCTCAGGCTCCGGAATTGCATGTGAAGGGCATCTAGGAGAGGGTGCTTACTCTGGAATTGCATGTAGAGGTTTACATGGACGAAGGTGCTGGCTTCAGAATTGCATGTGCAAAGCATGTAGTGGAAGAGGGCATTTCTGCAGATGTGCAGAATCATGGATGTGATGTTAATAATGAGCAGCATACTCTTCATTTAAAACATGTTCTTTGCTCGGATGTAGGAGTGCCATTTTCCTGCGGGCCAAGTTTAGCAACTATCTTGCTTTCCTAGCAGCATTTGAAGACTGGTCCCCCCAAAAAAGGGTTCCATTTATTTCCAAAAAAAGGTCAAAGACATGTCCACTAGCTCAATCTGATGAATTTCAGTACTCCATGGTTGAGTTCACCTGCATTTGCGGACCTCCTCCCTCGCTCATGGGTAGTGGAAAGTATCCCGATCAGACCTACAATTTTACAGACTGCCAAGCACGTCTTTTGTTACTTTTGAAGACAAAACCAACCATGTCATACGTAATCACAATCATGTTGTTGAACACAACCATATTATGGGATGTTACACTTCATACCCAAAAAATGACTTCTGGCTGAATCCGAGACTAACAACAAAAGACAAACTACAAAACCCACAATGCAACTACAATCGAAACTAGTGGTGCTCATGGGACCCTGTTGCTTCAACAATTGCGAAGTCTTGCTTCTGAAAACCCTAATTGGATTACACATTATAAAAAAGATCAAAACTATGAGCTATTATTTGTCTTATTTCAGACATCTGTCATGCGAGAAACACTGAAAAATATCTTGAAATTCTCTTCTTTGAGGGACATACAAAGTTAATGTTAAAAGGCTACATTCTCTATTCAATTCTTTGTGAGGATGGTCGTGGTAAGTGTTGAGGCATTTGCTATGCATTCTTGCAAACGGTAACCTCTGTATTTGTTCCCTCTGTTTCTCAGAAGTTTATAGATTGTAACCCATTTGTACGTCAGCATGTAATGTTGATATGATAAATAAGGACTAGAACGAACTAAGAATTTCGGAACAGCTTATGCGAAAAAGCACCATTCTCCTATGTACATGGCAAGTTCTGAACTCCTTGTCTTTACAAATGAAGGAACTTGCATCTCAACAAAAGGAACTATTTGTGGCCACTAATTGAGCAAATCATGTATGCCCAGAACCCATCCACTTATGATACAAAGGTTGTGAACCTCAAAAAGCTTTCTCCTAAAGATTTCTTTGAATATTTAATGCTCAGCTGTGATTCGTGCAAAGAGATGTGGGTGCATGCTTATCACCGTCCTTCACTTACATTAGGGAATAATACCAACAACCGAATAGAGAGCCATACTCAAAAGCTAAAAACCTCCTTGCACTCAGGAATGCACCTGGCCACAGCAGTGAGCGCTTTGCTAGAGTATGTAGATCATGATCTTATATCACAAGGGTTTGCAAAGCTTAAAGAGGTTAAGCTTAACCTGAATTCAACTACCTTTGACACATTTCAGCTGTATTTAGCTGAAACCTGCACTCTGGAAGCTAGGAGAAGTTTTACGGCAGTATGCAAAGTTCAAATGTCAGCACTACACTGTTACGTCTTACAAAATGGCACATACACAGTTAAGTCAGACCAAACAGAGTACATTATACCAAAGGGCCAAGACAGCTGCACATGCTCGTGTTACTCTCAACATTACTTCCATGCGCCCGTATGTTTACAGCACAATCTTTTCCAAAAGTTGAGCTGTTTGACAAATCAGCTATTCCGCACCGATGGCGTAAGGACCACTTTTTGAAATCTGAAACTAATGACTTTCCAAGCATGCTCAGCGCAAGCCCAGCTGGCACTAACCCACCAAGCGAACTAATTCAAACCGGCCTAGCCAGAACCCGCCCAGCCTGAACCCGCCCAGCCAGAACCCGCCTAGCCAGAAACCGCCTAGCCAGAACCCACCTAGCCAGAACCAGCCTAGCCACGAAACTGGATACCATCAGGCAAGCTTTAATCATGCATACTAACTTTTGAGTGATCTAGTCATGCCAACAGCTAAAAGCTTGGCCCAATACGGTGAATGGAAGCTAAATAAAATATTGGTAGATATTCAGGCATTCCTTCGCAATCTTACAACCTTCCCTAGCAACTAGGTGCAGCTCTTGCCACTGTCGGTTGTACCCTGTGCAGCTCGAGAGGATGTATCTCAGCAAGAGCTAATGACAACAACAATCGAGGGGGGCACTTCTTCCAAAAAAACTGTGTATTAGTTTGATCAAAACAGGAGAGGCAGATCACGAAATGTGCAAGTTACAAAAAAGCGTGCATTTTCAGAAATGGTAAACAACAAAGCACTTTGCCTTAGTATGATAGGGGCAGAGTTAATTCCTCTCTACAGAAGTTATTCACTTACTGATAAAGAACTGGCTTTTGTAAGATCCAACGATTCTGTCTGATAGTGTTATGAATATTGCACAGAACTTAACACATAAAACATTTTCACATTGAGGAGGTTTCCAAGATGCTCGCTAGCTCAGGTACTAAAATTCAAACAAATAAGAGATCCTTTCATTCAAGTATTGTATACAAAAGACCCTGACCATTGGCTCACAGTACCAAACATTGGGGCACCTTCAAACTTAGTTGTATATGATTCTGTTGACAAAGATGTTCTTCCCTGATGCTGTCAAGCAGGTGTGCAGCATTCTGGAGTTACAATTGGCCACTACAAATGTTTTTGTAAAACCTGCACAAAGGCAAGGCGGCACTCCGGATCGTGGCTTATTCGCAGTAGCTAATATGTATTGCAAAGCATCTGGCAAAGACCCTACCACTGTAAGCTCTCGACAACAGTCGATGAGGACCCATTTACTAAACTGCATCCAAAAGGGGGTGATGAAAGACTTTCCCATAACAAATTCCATTGATTCTCATGTGCGACCAAAAGACTTTGCGTATGCTGTTTATTGCTTGTGCAAGCAACCTCTGCTTCGTGCCAGTGCTGTTGGCATTATTCAATATGCAGGTTGTCCATCCCTCTCTCACGAGGAGTGTTTAGGCAGAAACCCCAATTGTGGCATACAGTTTGCATGCAGTTGAGGCTGTATTGTCACTGGAATGCAGAAGAATAGGCAGAGGTTATCCTAAATAATGACCGTTTCAAGATGTTTATTCTTGTTATTCTTTAGCCTTGTTATGTTTCTACCTGCATATTGCTTATTTTTTGATTCTTAGAGTTTGATAGTACAAAAAATGACTGATATATATGAAAAGGCATGTGACCTGGTAATTAGTTGCAAATTTTTATTACAATTGTGTTCAAACAATCATCATGGCCAACAACTTCAATAACAATTGTAAAAAAGAACTTGCTCACGAGAATTGATGAATAATAACGGCTGTACCCTTATACCGGGCGGTAGCTTGCACCACCTAGCCTAAAACAATAACAAACAAAAAACATCACCTCCTGCCTCTTCCCCCCGGCAAGAGAGTCGCCAATTTTCTTCTAGTCAAACCTTGTCGGCGCCACCCTAATTCCTCACGACACCATTGTTGGCCGCGATAAATATTGTAAAACAAGTTTAACCAAATCATTCACAATTCGTTACCAGATCACGCAGCTTTTCATCTGCAACAATGTGCTATGTTATCCTAAGAAGCCCCTCCATTTCAAATACCCTTCTTTTTTTTCTTTTTCACTTATATTAGCATAAAAAAGTACTATGCACAGCTGTTGATTCCTATGGGGGACAAGACAAAAACAGCTTAATTAAATATGAATTAACTTTTTATGCTGCGGTGCATGGCGCTTTTAATGTCTTTCTTTCTGCAATTTAGGTCTATCGCCGGAGCCTGATCGCTAGAGAGCGCGTTCTCAGGTGGCGGATAGAGAAACGTCTTGTGATAAGAAGTTGTGAAAAAAACTTTTTACTACAAGATTGGCACTGATGCCCGTGAACCAACAGGACATTTTTTTTTTCCTCTTTTTATTTTGTATTTAGTTAATTTCATATTTTGTGCTTGTGGATTAAGTCTCATTTTGTTGAAATAAACTTTTTGCACCCATTTCATTTGTAATATTCTTGATTCAAGAACACTGGCAGCAACATTCGTTCACGATAATGCTGCCAAACAGGATACGTTGAAGCAAAGGAAATGTGTAAAAGCGAATGACAATTGAAACAGAATATTATTAAACCCCATACTTCTTGGAAGGCTCACTGATGTGACTGCTGCACCAAAGGCCTCAACCTGCTATATGCTGCTACAATTAACCAAAATATGACGACGCACATCACCGCGACGTCCAGTACTTTCCAGGGGACTATGTCCTCGTTGCATTTCCAAGCCGTCAAGTTGGCAGGTGCGCAAAGTTTCTCCCGAGTTACCGTGGACCCTACCGTATTGTGCGACAAACGTCTCCTGTCAACTACGCAATTGAACAACTAATCGCTCCCACAGACGGCCACGCTTTGCAGTCCGACATCGTCCACCCCGTGTCCCTACTCAAACCCTACGACTCGTCCTAATGGCCAGGATGGCCTTCCTCCAAGGGGGGAGCATATGTGAGCAGCGACGCGAACCTATAAACAGTGAATGTGCGCCAACTTCGGCAAGCTGACTGCGGGCGCGTGAGCAAGACCTAGCTCGTGCTTAGTGACGCGCGAGACCCGCTTCAGCTAAGGCTTGAATCGGACATTCTGCCCAGCGGCGGTTTTCCTGGGACCTTTTCGGAGCAGGCTTGAGAGATTTCAATAAACCTCCTCATAATATGATGAATTTTTGCCAATACTGCACTAAAAGCTCGACTTTTGCTCCCTCCTCGAGAATTACTCAGATCTTGGTACATTGCTGGATCATTATGGTAGGATGGTGCCTGTTCTCAAAAATACAGAGTAAAAGGACCTTCACGCCAAAGGACCGTTAATGTAAATGTCATTTAAGCAGTGCCACACGGCAACTCAAATACATTTAGCGTAAAGGTCCTTTTCGTAAACCTGAGTTCCCGCAACTCCTATACGGCTGGTAAATGCATACTCCTGTTACAAAAATAAATGTAACTGCACGGGACCTACATAGATGGCGCTGGTGGCTCTTGGCGAAGTATACGCAGCAACAACTAGATGGCGCACGGGACGTTTCCTCCTCACCTTCCCTCCTCTCCCGAACCCTTTAATCTCCAAGAGGCTCATATTTTGGTGTCTGGCACCCCTTATAAGGGAGAGCCGATCCCACTGGAGGAGTGAGCGAGCTGACTCCCTGAAAGAAAGTCGAGGCACGACCCGCCAGACTATCTGAACAAGAGCCAGCATCGCCAGCGGATCCCGCGTCGTAGTGGCAGCCACCACGCCTGCCGCCCGTGCAGTTTGGTCCTACCACCGATGTCTGTTTCCTGCGACGCTGATCGTGGGTAGCGTTTGTCGAGGCACGACCCGCCAGGCATCGCTCCCCGGTCCGGCCGACCCGGCATTAGTAGCTTTAGTTTTCTATCGTAACAAGTGGTGGAGGTGCGGGGCAGACGCGAACGATCCCCGCGATGGAAGGCAAAAAGAAAGAAGCCAGGCCAACGACACGCAGGGAACGCCGAAAGGCCGTAAAAGAAAATCTCGGGTTTTCGTACTGCACGCGTTTCGAAGGAGAGGAAAAGAAGAGGAGCCTGCATGAGCGTTTTGAGGATATATTTGCGTTGTGCGAGAAGGAAATCGCGGCGAACAAGTAGCCTATGAACGGATTTGAAAAAACATTAAGGAACCGCATCATCCAAAACGAAACTGGAACTGTCACTATGCCCGACGATCCGAAAGGTCAGAATCTAATGTCACTGCGACCGTTCGCGCCGCCTCCCGTCTTTAGAGGGAAAGCAAATAGTACTTGGAGGACTGGCTCCATCTCTATGAGCGTTATGGCCGATCGCTTGCATGGACGGACAAACAAAAAGCGGACAATCTGGTGTTCGCTCTTGAGGACGTCGCCAGGCGGTGGTACGTGACAGCCCTGCGGGAACAGACGCCCGAGACCTGGGTCAGCTGGCAAAAGGCGCTTCGGGAGACCTTCGCAGGAGACCATGTCCAGGAATGGGCATACATTCGGCTGCAGGAGAAGCGACAGCAACCGGGGGAGACGCCCCAGCAGTACGTCTCAGGCATCCTGCAGCTGTGCACTCGGGTCAACGCAGGGATGCCGGACGCGGAGAAGCTCCGCTATCTGCTGCGGGGACTGCGGCCTGAGATGATGGAACGCGTGGCCATCTCGAACCCTCGCACAACCCAGGAGTTCCTGCAGCAACTCCAGCGCCTGACACACGTCGGGGCCATGGCACGACATGCTCTAATGACCATGCCGACGCATCCACTCCCGGGCCTTCACACCGAGAGCCCGGTCCTGGCGCCCGGTCCCGACCTAGGATCAGCACCTGGCGGAGCTGGGGCCCTGAGCAACCCGACAGAGGTGTTCTACACCCCCGGTCAGGACGTTCCTGACCGGTCCACGGCAGCAGTTCTCGGGGCAATGCAGGAAACGTTGCGTGCCCTGACAGCTGCCGTGGATCGACTTGGTCAACGAGACTGCCGACCATTCCCACCTCGAGGCTCAAGAAACCAAGGAGGGCAAGTCATCTGCTTCCGTTGTAATCGAGTTGGGCACATCATGCGCCAGTGTCCGGAAGCCCCAGCACCTCAAACTCCTGTCCTGGGCCAGCCGGGAAACCGGTAGGCCTGGGTCCCGGAGCCCGACCCGCCGGACAACAAGGGGGCTCTGTTTACGCGACCTTCCACCAGACACAGCTCATCACACTCCCAGCCAGGGTAGAGGGACAAGACACCCAGGTGATCATAGACAATGGTGCTATGGTGAACGTGATCTCGGAAAACCTGGCCGCGAGGCTGGGCAGGACTATCCATCCGTCTGGACTTCTCATACGTGCAGTGAACGGGGAGCTGGTAAACTCATGTGGGGAAATAGAACTGAACATTCGTATCGGACCAAAAGTAAGTGTAGAGACGACGTTTGTGGTGCTCCCGGGTTTCCCACACGAGGTGTTGTGTGGTTTGCCATTCTGCCAAGCAACCAAGATGGTACTAGACTTCCCGAAAAAAGTGATCGTGCTCCAGGGACACCAGATGGCTCTACACCTTGAGGACGGTCACCCCACGGACTCCCCCGACACTGTCAGGCCTCATTCACACAGCCGTTTTTTCTCCCGGCCCGGCGAAAGCGCCGGCCGTCCATTCCGCCGGGGGAGAGGGTGTTGGGACCGGTTTCCGACCGAAATCGGGCCGCCGGACCCGAAATGGGCCGAACGAGGATGTTCAACATCACCGGCACCGGCGAAAAACCGGGAACGCCGGCGCCCCACCCCATCGAGGGACGGCCAATCACAAAATAGAAAACTTTCGCTGAATCTGGCGGATTCCCAAAAGTGTAAGTAAGCCACCGTAGTTTAAGGGAGCATATTCCAATCCAATCCAAGACAGCGCTGAATTTTTTTTCCGCGTCCAAAAAACTGGTCTCTCGATTTTCCACCCGATGACATCATAGAAGTGTCATGCTGTCGCCAGTCGCGACCCTGGCGGTGTCCCAGCAGCTGTGGTGGATGTGGCAGACGCCTGTTCTGCTACAGGCTGCTCTCCTGTGTGGCAGTCCACGGAAGCTACAGCATCCGGAGGTTAGGACGACTGGGACGCAGTCACGACAGCGACACTCGCGTTCGCTTGTGTTTTCTGCCAGCATTTCTACGCCCAACTGCCAGGATTGCGACATGCAACGGCATGACACTCCTGCTTCTGTGATGTCATTTGTTGCCACTTGGGGACTGCTTTTGATGTATGATGGGATAGGGCGCTAAACACACCAGTCCAACACGCGCTCCAGGCACCATAGTTGGGGACTGCTATAAAGATGGCCTCAATTGCACAATGGAACTTCTTTTGCTGCCTGTTTTCTTAAATGACAGCAGCAGTCAAGACTATGGATATTGTTGAATCATTTGATTTGAACTCCTACCGCGATGTTTCATCTCCGAGGTGCAGAATATTGTCAAGTGCGCATTGGAGAGCGCCATTCTAGCTTTCTAGGCTGTCCTGTTCTTGCATAGTAGTTCTCTCTTGACGCAACGCGTCAAACATGCTCTGACGATCTTCATTAAGAACGTCCCGCAACGTGCGGGTATGTCCCGCGATAGCTTCACTGATGATCCCTGGGAGATCATCCTCGTCGAATTCAGAAGACCCCGCCAGAGGCAGAAAGGGGAGTGATCTACCAGGTGCAGTGCAAGGAATGTGACGCTTCCTACATTGGAGAGACGGGACGAAAAAGAAAAACAAGACTAAAAGAACACGCACGGGATGTCGCCAATTCCACGAACGCCACCCGCTTCAAGTCCGAACTCGTCGACCACGCATGGACGTCAGGACACCAATTTGACTTTGACAAGGCATCGACCTTGGCGAGGGATAAAAGGTGGGGACCGAGAAAGCTGCTGGAATCTTGGTTCATCCAGAACGACAAACGCGGAAGTGATTCATCGCTGGTAAACAAGAACCGAAGCCCCCTACCGGAGGTGTACACAAACTTTATGCCTAAATAGCCTAACTTTTTTGTGCGACCCTCCCTCGCTCTGTGCTTTACTGAAGATGCCTCCCGCATGGGAGGCGAAACGTTTAATTAAATTGTTATTTTTGTTATGTCAAGCCGTTTTTGTTATTACATTTATCACGTAGAAAGGTCCTGGATGTACGCGGCGGCGCTGTGGTCGTACGGAGTGGAGGATCCGACCGGTTCCGAGCGTTCCCAGGGCCTTCGGCGAGCAGCTTTCGCTTGTGGTTTGGCCCTTTGGCAGTATGGCAGCGCGAAGTGGCTACCGTTCTGAACTGATCTTTACCCCGTGTTTGCTGTCGTTTGTGGCCAATGAAGTGTCATGCCAAATTAGTGTTTAATCACGCAGCAAATGCAATGCGAGCCGCCCTGGCTACCCGCTTCATACAGCCTAGCCAGAACATGCTTTAGTGGTGCCCTCTCGATCCGTCGACACGGAGTGCGGCAGCCGTGACCGCTCGCCGAGCTCACTACCCCTCCTCTAGTTCACGGCCACTCAAGCAACCAAGGATGTCATGAAGGAGGTTATTTTTTGCTTGTTTTTGTCATTTCAGTTTGCCTATAACTTTTAAAATAAAGCGAAATTCGAGAAAAGAACAAACAAACAGACGAAGAACAAAGCATAAAAGATAGACCTACAAAAGAGTCCATATATACCTTCTTGCACCACGTGCAAGAAGGTATATATGGCGATGTTGCGCGTCTTGCACCAACAGCAAGACGCGCAACATCGCAACGCCTAGTTCGCAATTGTTGCTTCACTACAGTACACCAGTATGCGGTGAGAGGCGCACTCAACAAAGCTAATTAACCCACCAGAACAGACCACGAGACTTATTGCGAAACTTCTGAGTACTGTCAGTGCTTGGTGCAGAATCAAATTGAATAGTATGTTATTTGAGGCGATTATCAAAAGTCCTAAAAACCCGCACGAGCCTACCCTAACGATCTGGCCCGGTAGCGAGGCCTACAGCTGTTATATTTTTAGTATTATTTAAGTCAACTTAAGTTCTGGTGCAATGTTGGCGCAAATTCCTCACATTTTTGTCAAATTTAGCAGGGTGTAGCAGGGTGAGCATCTTGGCACAGTTTGGCGCAAATGGCGCAGCAATCACATCACTGGGTTTGTGTTTCAGTAACATGTCTGTGCTCTTCAACAAACCTGTTAAAATGTTCCTAATTTCTTAATAATATTTTGTGGTGTGTGTGTGGGCAGGTTGGGGAGTTGATCTAAGTTGGGTGGTCTTTCCCCTTGTGTCCAATAATAGCCGCGTCCCACTAGAGCGACAGACAGCAACAAACGACAGCGACACACGACATCGAGCGACAGACGACACCGACAGACAGCCTGTTTGTCGGAGTCCGCCGTCCCACCTGGCGGACACGACGCAGGACACGGGGGCACGGAAACTTGTTTCCTAGTGGGACTGGAGTTGTCAACAAAACACTTCAAAATACACAGACAAACAGAGTCTGGCGACGCGGTTTTCGTGTTTTGCTCTTTGGGCATAAAACACGCCGACAAACAGGGTAAAAGTGGAGACGATTACTTTATTTCTTGATTAAAGCTTCCGCGTCTCTTCATTTGCCATTGGCGACTTTCCGCAAACAGTCGTGACAATCGACACCAAACGTTTTCCGAACTAGAATACCCGAATCGTTCCTTTTTTGGGCCGTTCGAGGCATTCTAGGTGAGCGCCACGGAATTTCACGCCGATTTTGAGGATGTTTATAACTTCATATTCGAATGATCTAGGGCAGGCGTTTTCTGGTGGACAATACGGCATCCCGATTATCACAGAACGCGATGACAAGTCTCGTCTGCCGGAATGGCTTGCCGCGGAACGTCGTGTCCTACTTCGTGGTGAGCGGTCTTACTTTGGTCAGTCCTCGCACATGGGTGTATCCATCCTGATGCAGGGGCGTAGATTTCGGCGTCTTGAAACACCACCTCGCGCACCAAGTTTTCGTGAGCAAAACCAGCCACAGCAAATTCCCTTTCGCAACACGACCGCCCGGCGCCAGGCAGCAAGCCGCGCCCGCGACCGCTACGTGCAATCGAGGGACCGGAACTGCGGGAACGAGGAGTGGCCGCCAAGGGCTTCTCGTTCCGGGAGGAAGGGAAGAAGGGTGGGAAGGGAGGCAACAGAAGGCATAAGCGGGCGAGGAGGATAAGTTTGTCTTCGAGAGATGTTCTTCAGTGGGACTGCTTGCTGCCCTTCAAGTCCAACGACAGACAAGAACTCGTCCGTCGTCGATCGTTTGTCGGCGCTTGTCGGCGACTGTCGCGGGTATTGGTCGTTGCAGTGGGACAGCATCGGCGACACGGAACTTTGTGGTGTCGTCGGACAAAAACCGGTGTTTGTCGCTCTAGTGGGACGAGGCTATAAGTGTGGGTGACTTTTTTTTTTATGTATATGTGGGGAACATGTCTGGGTGATGTGTGCTTTGGGTATTTCGTGTTGGTGTCTTTGGGTGGCTTCGTTACTTCGTGTAATAGTTAGAAGTGTCCAACTTTTTTTTTTGTTTTTGCTTCGTTTGGTGTGTACTTTTGCTTGGTCACAATGCTGGCGCAAATTGATTGTATTTCGACGAAATGTAGCAAGACGTAGCAGGGTGCTTTGGTGCACTTTGGCATAAATGGTGCAGCAATCACATCACTGTGAATGAAATCTTTGGTTTTCAACAGCCCCCAGTATCACAAAGAGGTCGCAGCAGAGGAGTCCGACGTTGAGCTGCTGAGCTATCCACCTGAGCCACAGGCGCCTGCACCCGCAAAACAGGCTGAAGAAAATGTCTCCGGTGGACCACCAAAACCAAAGAAGTAGGTCTTACATCTTTAGGGATTGGTTACCCAAATACAGTTCCTTATTCTGCTGAAAAGAGAGCATAGCACCATGAAAGTGCACCCATGGGCAATATGAGCTGAAGCAATCAATCCAACCTTTTTGTACATTTGTGGCCCCCACAAGCTCTAGTAGCCATCAATTTCTAACAAAGTACAAAGTATGGGGCATCGACTTTCCTACATTGAACCATAGCTGTTTAAAGAACTTACGGGTATGCCAGCACTGTCCGCAATAATACCTTCATGAAAAAAACTTTCATACATTCAGTGAGGGCCATACATTGGTGGCATAGTACATTCAACATACTGCACCCTGTAGCATAAGGAGCCAATGCTGACAGTGCAGATCGAACCTAGGTATCCTGGGCGGGCTAAATCCCTGCCTCTAGTGGTTTCAGTATGATCCAGCATTGTACTGGCCTGCAGTCATGTATTCACCTGTACACGTGCCGCAATGCCTGCAGATTGGCAGTCATAGTGTACTGGCTAAATTGCTCCTCTACAGCATTCCATCAGTATGGACCAGGGTGATCTGATGGAGATATGCAAAGAGCCATAAAATATAACCATTTGAGGTGAGGAGCTACTAAATGTTATTGCTTATAATGCTTCTTCTTTGTGCATCTCCATTTGTGAAACCAGCACCTTGCAACTTGGATCAAGCATAAATGGAATCCTTACATAACCTTTGTCCAGGTGATAAGCATCATCCTTGACCTCGACTGTGACAAAGAATGGAATGCTAAACTGTGAAACAAAAAAGCATGCATGGTGAGGCAGCCACTGACCCGGTTGGTCTCATGCATGTATGATGGCAGGATGCAATTCTGTCTTTCTTTCTAATCTTGTTGGAAATAGGAAGGGGGGAGGGGGAATGCTCACCAGGGAGCAGCAACCTGCACTTTGAACTACAAAGAGCAGCAGTTTGGCACCCCTGGTATAGATGGAATTTTCCACTAGCTCTATAAACATTCCCACCTAAACGCCTGAGACTACTAAGTGAAGATACTCTTCACATATTCTCACCCAGCCTCAGGTGTTTTAAAAAGGTGGTCTAGTTATGTTTTCTTTCACTTCGCCATAAAGTGTGTGCGCTTTTCATTCCCCAGATCCTTTTCAAAATAATAAACGTAGAAAGCTAAATTTTTTTTTTTTTTTTTTATTGGAGGGTTGTTTAGAATTTGCCATTGAGAGCGCGCCAGTGCCAAGCTTTGCAGACATTCTTCCAAAACGTGTCTCTAATGCACAATTCTGAAAGTGAAATAATTAATTAAAAAGTAAACTTAGTAAGAAAACAGCAATTTAAATCCCTCATGCCTTCCCATTTGTGGTACAAAGATGTTCAGGCAAGGCACAGCATATTCTTGTGTCTCACACGGTGCCATCTGTAGGAAGCAGATACAACTGGCGAGCATGGTAATTTTATTGTCTGCAGTTGCTGCCGTAGATTGTTTGAAACAGGTATTTCCTTTTTTAATGGAGAGAAGTTTATCCGTAAATATTTTAACACTAAGCTTCCAACACCTAGCCACACTTCTGTAGTAAATCGCAGCGCGATACATTGAGACACCGATTTTTGCGGACCGTCTAAAGTGGGTTTCAAGCGTTGATGTACAGTGCTTATGACACTTGTCTATAACGCAGGAGCACACATCTTTTTCTGCCGAGTACTGGACTGGTGAAATTTGTGGCAACTAATATAAATAGTCACGGGGATAATGCGGAGCGGTGCGCTCGAGGGGAGACGCTGATCGTGGGTAGCGTTTGTCAAGGCACGACCCGCCAGGCATCGCTCCCCGGTCCGGCCGACCCGGCATTAGTAGCTTTAGTTTTCCATCGTAACACTCCCATCAGCAGCGGTCTACCCTAGAGACGCAAATTGAAATTAAAAATAATATTGATATTAAAAATCAATGTTTTCTGTATTTTTATTATTGAAAAAGAGTGTGTTTCACGTAACTTCTGTACAGACCTCGCTCTACTAATACTTTTCTGCACTCGCGGCCCCAGCTATCTAGTAGGCCTCATCGTCCCGCAGCTCGCATCGTCCGCTTCGGCACCTCGGGTTTCCTCCTCTCGATTTTCCGTACAACCATAGTTACCTAGCTTTAATTTCTCTACCTTATATTTTATCATCCTTTAATAGTGTATTACTAACTTTACTGTATATATTTAATTTTTTTTTCCACATATATATTTCTATATCTCACTCTCGCGTCATGAGATATGTCAAACGACAGAGGAGCGTCGACCGCGTGTCCATCGGAGCGTTGAGGCGACTCAGGCGCCGATTCGGCTTTGGGAGGATCGGCTGGAGGACCTCTGTTCTGATGCGCCAAGAGGAATGGTGCCGTCTATGCCGAGATCACGGCAGCATTGGAGGCTCTGGGCTTCTTAACGACGAGGAATTAAGTACACAGCAAGATCAAAAATCTATGCAGCACTTATCGGTAAGGGAAACTTTTCACGTTTTGTGTGACCTGCTAGTAGTACAAACACACGTATGCCAAAATGTGCCGATACCGACGACCGTTCAATTTGCACGGGGTGCAAATTCAGGGCTTGCCTTCCCGCAGTGTTTGTCTCGCGTGCTGTGTTCGGCCACCACTTCTTTGCGTAGCTAGTACGAATTCTGGGTAGCTCTCCTTGCCTGCAGCACGGTTGAAAGCTTCACAGCTGACATGCCATGTTTCATGACCCCAGATCCTCAAACCACATAGGACATCGGTACTGAAAAGCTAAACTCACCTAGGGGCAAAATCTGTTTAAACCTACAGGGTGAGTCAAATGGATCGATGGCTGTTTAAAGGGACGGCATAAATCGGTTTCAAAACGTATCAAGATACAATTTTGCATAAAGGTGCCCGGTGAACGTGCATCAAGGGTATAAAAATTTCACTGAACAAATTTACTTCAATAAAAGTTAGAAATAAAGAAAACATAAAATCCCTACCCACGGCGGCCCAAAGGTGTCTCATTGGCGCAACAGTTGACAGATTTCAGCAGTGCTCTCCGCGTCGTCAGCAGTGAAAGAACCGAGTACCACATATTTCAGTGTCAGCTTCGGTGATGAGCTCTTTCGTTGGTGGCTTGTTTTGGCTGTTTCCCTTCTCATTAAGGCGCTTCACACAGCCCAGAGGTTGCCGTCAAAACTCCGCCCGAAAACAGCAGGATTTTTATGCCGCCTTTAATGCACATTGTTCAGCCACCTGTGTAAAATCTTAGTTCGATATATTCAGAAACAGATGTTTTAGGTTCCTTCAAACAGCCATCAATCCCTTTGACTCCAACCATTCTGTATGAATTTGTATGTTGTAAGCAATAACAACACGCAATACCACAGAAGGCCTAACCTGACGTTGGACATTGTGATATGATGAGAAAGTAAAACATGCTGCTGATTTTTCCAGGCACAGTATACATGATTTGCACTGACATCATGCCACTTGCCATTGTGGCAGCTGGTATATATGAGTCCCTTCTAGAGCATATGTTCCACACTCCTGAGGTTGTTTTTCTCGACAAGAATAAATAGAACTGGCCACCAGCACAATGCCACGACGTCACATGCAAGGAATGTATAACAGGTAGCATCATATGTGCACCGTACTTCAATCTGAAGGTGGTTTGCGAAGCAATTTCTGTTTATTAGATTTTGTGGGTGCTGCATGTATGTTTACGGAGTTATATGAATGTGCCACTTACAGCTGCCTTCATTTTTTTTAAAACATGCGCGGGAAGGCACCACCACAGGATCCGGAAAACAGACCTGGTCCTACTTCTACGCCATACAAAGGTTCATGGGATCGCTGCCGCTGAACAACAGCAGCCTGGTCGAAGAGAGCAGCTCGGACCGTGCTATGCCTGCAGTAGTGCAGGTCGGCTGGTGATATTAATCTTTCATAACAACGGAAAATTTGGACTATATCCTTCGGTGCATTGATCTCATGTTTTCAATCTGGAATCGGTCATATTATGCGAGAAAAAACTGCGGAGGTGGCCCGGTACGCGACTCAAAGCATGATACTCAAACATTCCACTTTATCTCAGTTTCGCTTGACATAGCATTGGCTCATTTCGAAAAAAGCTTTTTACCTATGAACTCGTCCAGCGCCCCTCGACGCTGTTACTTGGTGCCACAGCGTTTACTTATTTGAGTGATTTGAGGAGTGGGTCTTGTACGGGCGAACAAAACAACAACAAATGCGGTGCTCGGTAAAAGATGCTGGGGAGCCTGGGGCCTTAGTGGCAATTCAGTTTCGTGAAGTGATTAAACAGAACACGTAATTATAAAAGTTAATTATAACTTTTTTGCTTTTTTTTTAACATAGCTTTGTGACAATAGAACTTTGCTTTGATCAGTACGTATATAAGACGCAACACTATCTAAACTTGTGGGGACAAAGGGCCTCCTTCGCGATGGGCTTGGAGGCCCACAACCCCCACTGCTATCCTCTTTCTAAAGTAAAAAAAAAAAAAAATAAACATTTTTGCAGCTTGCAGGGCGGGGTGACGGGATGGGTGGGTCAAGGGGGGGGGGGGGCTTTCAAGGTCAAGCCGTCTGCTGATAACCGGAACAAAAAGACAAGCTTTTTCTTTATTTTTGTTTCGAAATAGCACTATATCGCGCAAGCAGGTGAGTGGAAAGGCTTCCTTCCCAGTGCCATCTGGATTCCGGAAAAGTTCCTATCGAGATGAAATTCTACTGTGATATCCTCTTAACAAGCTCCGATTAGAATTATGACTGCGAGGTTGATAGCTGAAGCCCAGAAACGCTTCTGCGAGTAGTGAGCAGATACAAGACATGCTCGAATTTTTGAACAAATGTGAGTGCCGTGCTGATAAGAAGCACTTCTTAAGCGCTTCGACTGCTGAGGGACTAAGGGTCACCCTCACCAGTACACTTCAGCTGCTTTGCTACTTTCATGAGGAAGTACACTCTTGGGGCCAGCAAACGTCACGGCCATAGCCGTGACGTTCAAAGTTTTCAAGACTTAGTCGCAAACTTATCCAGCCCCGTCAAAATAGCCGTGTACAACATCACGACTGCAGTTGGCATCTCCCCTCTTTGATGGTGCGAATGGCTATAGGTGGCTCCGATGGCGGCCCGTTTGTGCAGAGCCGGCAAAAACGGGCCAGCTATGCGCACAATAGCGGGAAAAAACACTTTGCTTTCCGCTAGATGGCAGCAGTTGTGGCCGCCCAGCATGTTTCTCGGGCACAGCCGGCGTGCACGCATGCTCATACCAATCATTTCTTTTCTCGGTGCGCAAGGATGACGAATTTAGAACGTACGAAGTATGAATCTAATCGGAAGCATTTGCGGGCAACGTTTGTTTTCTTATCATGGTGATGTAAGCCTATGTTACAGTGTGTGCCGAAGCCGCGGGACAGCGAGTTAGTTCTTCAGAATGCTCACATTGAAGGATATCAAAGGAATTAGACGCGGGCAGTGTTACCATGGGGGAACACGTGAATACGATGGCTTCACACGGCCTGCTGATCTGGCGGCACCACCACCACTTCTGGGTCAACTTGGCTGGTGCTGTTACTGCGGGCACAGTCCTCTTCAGCACAACCGACTGGGTAATTATGTAGCTCACTGGCTAATAACGAAATAGAGTCAAGTGTTGAAAGAGTTCCTTACTTTTGTTCTTGCCAACAGAGGACATCTTAGACCCTGTCCTGGACAATACAGGTATCTATACACAATATTTTTGTATTCTAACAAGCATGTTTGGAATCGACTCTTTTCATATTATTTGGATACCAGCTGGCGTCACTGGTGGAAAGCGGGAAACAGGTTTACTTCATTTGAACTTAGCATGGACTCATCAAAACGGCTACAAGCACAGACTCTTCGCGTTTGATGCCAACTCGGCTGCGCGCAAGCACTCGTGGAGGGTGACAATTTTTAAAGTTATCGGGTCACAGTCGCAGCCTATGGTAAGGCGAGGCAAAGAAGGCTAGCCGGCTATGCCTCAACGGTGGGCACCAGCATTTTATAGCGACAAGGTGTAAATAGTTTTTAGGGGGTACTTTTGTCTCCCGCGTGCTGTCCGCTGATACAGCACGGCGTAACGGCGCACTCATCAGCTTGCCGTCCGAGGTATATAGTCGCGCATCTCGGCTGGCGTTGACGATCGCATTGGGCAAAGGAGGACGGCCACACAAGGAACATACCTCACTCACTCAGAGAGCGAGATGACAGTGAGGAAGCTTGCCAAGAGGCACACAAGGACCGGGAACCAGGACTGCTCCCCTGGGATGCTCCGAGTGCTTGTAGACTTGTGCGAATACAGCTACAGTGTAGATCAGTGGTACTCAAATGGAGGTCCGCGGATCCTTGGGGGTCTACGAAGGCATTCTAGGGTTTTGCGAAGCTCTGCCTCATCATCAAGCCCGGCATTAATTTTTTTTTTTTAAATTGAGAAGGAATATTTTAATTGTCGGGTGTCGGGATACTTCAGTATGTTTTTATTCTGAAAAGCTGGAGCTGTGCGGTAATTCTATTTTTGTTGCTTTATATGCCAAACAATAATTTTAATTAATTAGTCTCAAAAAGATATAGCCTCCCATTGTATGCAACTTGGTTGCAAATGTGTTATACCAATGTAATATCATTAAATCAGGCTTAAAGGGGTACGAAAACAAAAATTAAAATATTCAAATTTCGTTCGGAAATGAGTCAAGCATGACGGATAATAACCGTAAATGATAATCGCACGTTTGTATTTCGAACGACTGGCTATATTTTTCGCTCCAAACGGTGCACTCGAGCAAGCGCTCGAAGAGAAGCGAACGGAGAGCGTGATGCGTCATGGGATATCCGGCGCAAACAAAAACAGAAAGGGTCACAGCTACAGTACTAAAGTACTGCATGGTACCGCAAAAGAGGGAAGCAGTAAACAGAACATCTCGTATCAGATGATGGCTGGAGTTCTCTACCGCCTTTACAACGATTGTGAGGGAAGGGTCCTCGACCAATTGGTCGTGCCTCAGAAACATCGCTCAAATCTTTGGAGCTGTGTCACGGGAGCACTTGGTCGGGCCACCTTGGCACAAAGAAAACCAAAGACAGGCTGCATCAGGAATACTACTGGCCAGGATGTTTTCGCGACACCAAAAACTGTGCAAGATCATGCGATACGTGCCAGCGGGTGGGGAAGCCACACTATAAGAAAAAAGCACTGATGAGGCTTGTCCCGCTGATCACTGAACCTTCTCGCCGCCTGGTCATAGACACGGTGGGTCCACTGCCCATGAGCAAGTCAAAGTACACGTACAGGTTTGAAGTTTGGGCTAGCTCGTTCTTGTCCGTGTCTTTGCACGCGCTGTTTTAACCTTTTAATCTAGAATGCGCCCCTGCCTTGCACGTGCACTTGTGCAATCTATGCACAGCCCAAGGCTACACGCTCGCGCTTGTAGCTTCGGCTCCGCTCATACTTACGGTTCAAGTTTGATCAAGCGTAGGTATGCATACGAATGCGCTGTACTTCCGTGGTGTTGCGCTGGAACTTGGAGTGCAAAGCAGTTTCTAGAATTTATTGCCAAATGGAGCTTTTTCGAGACCCTTCCAAACCTGACTGTTATATTTCGCTTGTTCCTCACCATTTGTGTTTCAGTTGACTCATGCGAAAGGAACTTTTCCAAGCTAAAGCTAATCAAAACGTCTCTGCGCTCCACCATGAGCGATGAAAGGCTCTCAAACCTGTCTATACTGTCCATAGAAAAAGAATGTGTCAAAAACATAAATTTTACAACAGTAATCAATAACTTTGCAGAAGCCAAGTGTTGGCGAAAGAACTTATGAAGAAATTCAATGTTCAGCTTTCGTGACACAAATGCTCAATATAAAAAAAACTTAAAGTGTCCTCATTATGTGTACATAGTTAAATAAAAAAAACACTGTTTGCTGGCTAACCCTGTATTTATTATTTCATTATCGCTGCGTGACCTCGCGTCGTGGTTATGGCTTTTAGCTTTGCGGTCTCGGGGAGCGGGGGGGTGACAAAAGACCTAAGGGCCCCGGGTGCCAGGTGGTCTAGCTACGCCACTGCAGGTATGTGCTCACACTGCTGCGTCCCGCAACAAAGTTCCTGGAGGCATGTAATCTCAAAGAGTTGAGTTCGGCGAAAATAATGGACGCCTTGCTGTTTCGTCTTTGCGCGAATTGGATTTCCCGCTGAAATTCAATCTGACCAGGGCAGCGTGTTCACCAGCGCTCTCACGGGCACTTTCTTGGAGAAATGTGGCATTTGCATGGTCCACAGTTCTGTGTACCACCCCCAATCAAACTCTGCAGAAAAATGGCATTCTGTCTTTAAGCGAATTCTGCGCGCTTTGATCTTCGAGCAGAAAACAGATTGGGAGGCTTGTCTGCCGGCCACCATGTTTGCACTGCGCACCGTGCCACACGAGGGCACGGGTTTCAGCCCGGCCGAGCTCGTGTATGGGTGTTCGCTGCGCTCACCACTGCGCATGCTTCGCAAATCATGGGAGGGCCAAGGGGAAGACCCGAAGGTGGTGGAGTATGTGCTAAAGTTGTTAGATTGCTTGTATGAGTTGCAGGAAGTAGTAGAGGCAAACATGCAGAGGGCGTAACTCAAGGCAAAACTCTACTATGACAAGGGGGCCAGGTCCCGTAAGTTTGAAGTTGGAGATCAGGTATTGTTGCTGAGAGCTTCAAAGAAAAACAAGTTGGAGGTGCAATGGGAAGGTGCAGCCAAAGTGCTCCAAAAGCTCCCTGACACAAAGTACGCTGTAGAATCAGGAGGGACGCAAAAGAAGGTAACGATTTATTACTCTAACTTGATGAAACCCTACGTGGGGAGGAAAGGGAGGGTTAACCTTGCTTGGCACACACCGGAGGAAATTCACACGGATATTCCTAGATGGGAGGGGAAAAGGGGACAGTACGATGTAGACACAGTAGTGGCCAAGACCGTAAAAACCGAAGTTCTTACTGAGGATCAGGTGAGAGACCTGCACAATGTGATCGAGGAGTTCGATAAAGTGTTTTCCGATCGACCTGGTCGTACTGATCTGGAGGCTATGACATTGTGCTCACAGACAGCACCCCAGTTTAATTGAAAGTGTACAGGGTCTCTCCAAGACAACGGGACATATTAGCCAAAGAGATCAAACGCATGCTTGAGCTCGGAGTGATAGAGGCCGCCGAAGTGAATACACTTCTCCCCTCATACTCGTGGAAGTGCCGGGCAAACATCCACACCCGTGCATCGATTATCGGAGACTAAACACAATCAACAGAGACCAAACATACCCCATTCCTAACATAGAAGAGAGGGTGGAGCGAGTAAGTGCAGCCCGGTACATTTCCACATTGGATCTGATTCGCGGGTATTGGCAGGTGCCCCTGACGGAACGGGCAGGCCGCTATGCGGCATTTATTGCCCCACTCGGGGAACGTTTCGTCCACTGATGCTCAGCTTGAGGCTTAAGAACGTCCCATTTTGTTTTCGGAAACAAGGCAGGAACACATATCGCACTTCCATCAAGTGTTTGGTAGGCTACGCAAAGCGGGCCTTACGGCAAAAGCCGAAAAATGTCAGCTGGGGCGTCCAGAGGTGACCTGCCTAAGTCACGTCATTGGATAAGGATGTCGACGACCCTCGGAGACTAAGGTAAGGGTCGTTGACGGTTTCCCAAAACCTGAAACAAAAATGCAGATTCTGCTTGTTTTTAGGCCTGACGGGATACTATGAGCGATATTGCGCAAATTATTCTCAGACAGCTAGCCCCCTCACAGATGCTCTCAGAAAGCATGAGCCCAACAAGGTCATCTGGGACGAGAAATGGAGCAGGCTTTCTGGAGCCTAAAGACCGCGCTCACGCGGCGGCCGGTGCTAAGAGCACCTGACTATGCTCAGCCATTTTTCGTGCAGTGCGACACAAGCGACCGGGGACTGGGTGTGGTTCTGCGCCAGAAAATAAAGGACGAAGAACACCCCATCCTCTACGCGAGCAGCAGGCTAACCACACGGGAGGAGGCATATAGCGCCTCTGAAAAAGAGTGTGCTTGTTTGGTCTGGGCCGCGCAAAAGTTGTCCTGTTACCTGGCAGGTGGTACGTTCACCTTCGAAACGGACCACTGTCCTCTGACATGGCTGCAGCAGATATCACCCAAAAACGGATGGCTGCTGCAGTGTGCATGGATTCCAATGAACCGGTATTTTGGTGGGAGTCTCGGTGCCATCTGGACCAGCAGTGAAGTGTTTACGGCGGCTGAATGTGCGTGGAAATGGAATGTGGGGATTGTTTGAACGGGGCACCTTACTGGGATTGGCCGACCATCGGTCCCTACCTAGAGACCTAGGGAGAACGAAGAGTTTAAAAACAGCAAACTTCGACAAGCAAAGCGTTCTCCGATTTTGTAACCATATTATTGTAAATATGTATTAAACAGTATACATATCGGGGCAACCCTCGCTTTTCCTGCGAGTTTCCTGACTCCGTCCTGCCCGAGCATAGGTCCAACGGACGGCTTCGTTACCGAGACAAGCTCCTGTAGACACCAGTGTCCGAGATCTTCGCTTGCTCGAGCGGATCTCACGGCACCAGCCCCAGCAAAGTCAGCATCCGAAAGTGCATAGTTTTGCGAAGCGGACATGCTCACTACATTTGAGCAGAAGGTTAGCTTTTTTGAGGCAGGCGAAAGTGGTGGGAGCGAGGAAGGTGCCAAAGATCCCTGGGAGCGTTACGGTGACAATGCGGCTGGCTACAGTTTGTTGGACGTACTATACTGTGTGCGCAGCCTGGTCGAAGTGCTTCTCCGTCCAACTTGTCGTTCTGGTGGTCTTTAACTTCGAGAAACTTTTGCAGGAGCTCGTCTGAAGTTTGCTGTCGAGTGTTCTACATGCAGAGTCGTTATCTCGGTGCCACTCTCGTTGACCGTTGATGACACGCAACAAATCAAACTTGCAGTGCGCCTCAGAATTGTTTTTCGGAACTGTGGCATTGGTTTCATGAAACTAACAAACTTCTTTACTGGACTAAACGCCCCGCTACCGATGCACCTCAAGACCTATCAAAACATTGCAATGAAAATGCACGACGCAGCCATGCGAGCAGCTTGAACGTGATGAAGGAGGCTGCACGGATGGTGCGGAAGGCACAGGGAACTAACCCTGACGGTGATGAAGCACTCCAAGATGTGTCTTTCAGTTATGATGAAACCTGTAATAAGCGAGGCCACACGTCACATTTCGGCGCTGGCGTTGTCATAGAGTTGAAAACAGGCCTCATTCTCGACTATGCTGTTGTCATTAACTATTGCCATGGTTGCAGGATTGATCCCAAAGAGGGATCAGAAGGCTACAAAGAGTGGCTGGAAAAACACCAATCTAGGTGCTAGAAAAACTTCCAGCAAATGCAATAGAAGTACAGCCATGTCTCGTTAATATGGACCCCGTTAATATGGATACCCCGCTATATGGACACCACTTTCAGGGACAAACTGGGAAAATACATGAATTTTTGACTCGTTATTATGGACAACTCACATTATGGACGATTTTTTACGGAAACGGAGGTGTCCATATTAACGAGACATAACTGTACAAGCAGCGGAGGTAATATTCAGTCAATCAGTAGGTCCCCACAACCTGCAGTACACAACCATCCTCTGCGATGGTGATAGCAAAGCCTATAACCATGTCTCTGCGCTCCAGCTGTACGACAAGGAGGTTGCCAAAGAAGACTGCGGAAACCACGTTGCAAAGAGGGTTTATGCCGGACTTGAAAAACTCAAGAAAGCCAAGAAAGGACTGGAAGGATGAGGCAAATTCACTAACGTGGTAATAAAGCGGATGACGAACTATTATGCCAGTGCACTGAAGGAAAATGCCCCGGACATGACGGCTATACAGCAAGGTGTCTTCGCAACCTTGCTGCACATGTACTCAACGGATGAAGAACCTCGACGCAACGCATGTCCCAAGGGGGAAGAGTCGTGGTGCCACCACAACCGCCATCTGGCACTCCAAGTGGCTGGCAAGCCACCAAGTGCAAAGCCCCACCGGCCAACTTTCTCCAAGGAGCTGGCCAAGGAGGTTGTGCCACTTTACAACCACTTGGCACAAAAAGAACTGTTGGCCAGATGCATGCAAATGAAGACTCAAAACGCCAACGAGTCCTTCAATGCCCTGTGTGGAGGTGTCTGAAGACGGAGTTTGTTTCACTTCAAACAATTGAGACGGCACTGCCCCTAACTGTCCTCGAACTTAATCTGGGACCTAAAGGGATGGAGAGGGCTCTCCTCAAAATGAAGATGGAAGCTGGGAACCACCACAAGTACCAGACAAGAAAGGCGACCCAGCACCGACTTGCCAGGTCCCGAGCCAGCAGCTCTTGAACAGAAGCGCCCCCACGAAAAGGGTTCTCCCTATGCTCCTGGACAGTTTGAGTGGCCTATTTGAGGCACTAAATGCAAATCTGAGGTGTGGAAACTTTGGACGCGTTTTTCTCCATTCCATTTTTTCAGCATAAATTTCATTTGAGTCAATCTATTGTTTGACAATGGGAGTAAAGGAAAGGCTCGTTCTTTGTTTTTACGGATTGAAATTTAATGAGGATTGTGCCTGTGGAATTGTTTTATCTTTTGGGTTTCTTTTATAAAATTACTAACATTTTGTCAAAGATAGAGAAGGCTGAAAAGTAGATTGATTTTGCAGAACAATATTGTTATAAAAATAAATGATTTTTTACTAAAATCTTTTCACAGGTGCACCCAATGAGCATTCTGTTTTTTACCTAGCGAAAAAAAAAAAAGTGAGATTTTATCAGTTTTATAACAATAGATTGACTAAACAATATATTTGTGTCATTCCGCAACACTAAGATCCAAGCCAAATATAAAAGCAAAAAGTCCAGGGAATTACGAGAGGCTTCCGATATTAAAACTAGGGGGAGTGGTTGCATTAGCGAAACTTTTTTAGCCCTTTATACAGATGAATACGAGTTTTTGAAACGGAGGCTGAGCAAGGATGAGTGACAATTAGTATGCCCGTCGGGTATGTATGTGTGTAATTTTCAAATAAACTTTAGTTGAGAGTGTGCACTGTTTTGTTGTCTTTCTGTCTGTCCGTGTAGTTTTCGGCGCTTTTCCACCGTAGACATGTGTGTCCTGCATGAAGACTATTGTAATTTCTTTCACAATTATTGTACAGTGCTGAAATTCCATTCTGCACCTCCTACCATGACTAACAGGCCCCTCACTAAATTTCATTCGTTTTAAGTGAGAGGTTAAAAAGTGGGCCCTCCCGGGTAGTGTCTCTCCTTAACAAATGCCAGAGTGAAAGCGCTTTGCACGCACCAAGTCACAGGCCGCGTATGAGTGGTGAACCTGAAGGCAAATGCTGTGGTCACAGCACCACCCCGTAGGCCGAGGCCCAATGAAGTGCGTACAACCTCAGGGGTAACACTAACTCAAAACCGGAAGGGTCTGCACCTGTCACCGTCACAACCGGAAACTGAGGAAGGTTACAATTTCTCGACCTGAATGGAAGTTATGGAGGATGGGACAGAACTGAAATTCGCTCAAGCCAACAACTTTGACGCCCATTCCTATGACGCGAAAAGTGTCAGAGTCGGCCGTCGTAGTCCCGCAGTAAGGCAGAATAGTTAGAAAACCAAAGAGGTTAGGTATTGACAATTGAACCATGTCTTAGACATGTAAACTGTTGGGCATATGTTGAACATACAAATCTTTTGCTTATTTCTCTTTTTATGCAATGTCAAAAATAATTTTATAGTGGAGTGTATATTGAAAAGGAATGTTAGTGGTGTTTTTCCTTCGGAAGAAGAGTGAGTGTCCATTGAAATGTATTGTAACTAATATTTCTCTTTATTGACTTTTTTTTTTTTTTGCTACCTGAAAAAATTATGACAGACGAGCCGTTATCACATCGCTTGCCACATGCTTGCTTATCGCTGCGTCACGTCGGCCGGCTCAATGCCTATATATGCGACGTACACAATAAACGAGGGGTCTTTGCTTTTATGAAACTGCATGTGCAGTGACCATTCTTTCGCGTCTACACCACAATGCAATAGTCTTTTTTTGCAATTCTGAGTCTGGTTTTCACCCCCTGCAACATGGGGTTGAAGTACCAATACCATTGGCAGTTTAGAGTCTTTAGGACATGCTATGCACACATGTGCAATCTGTTAAAAAAAAAGATTACATCCTTATTCCACCCGATCAGGCAGCAACGAGAGTGTGGGCCACGAGATCTTGCAGCCGCAGATGGCAATACTGGACAGGCTCGACACGGTTACTGCGCAGCAGGGCGTGCTAGCAACACAGAGCCAGCTTCTACTCGCATGAAAGCAGCTTCTAGTCATGCAGCAGGAGCTGGTGACACTAAATGCACACAAATACAAAGTGCATTTTGAAGACAACGGCCTTTCCAAGAAATAAGCCACGTGTTACGCTCCATATCTACAAATCTTGCGTAACAGCAAATGCTACGGGCCCATTCTTCAGTCAAGAATTTGCGAAGTTCATGGCTTAAAATGGAATCAGGCACCACAGGGCAACACCGTTGTGTCCGCAGGCCAACGGAGAAGCAGAAAGATTTGTCAGAATTATCAAGAAGGTCGTCACGGCATCGACAGTAGAACGCGAAAGCTGGGAAACAGGACTGGAAGAGTGCCTGCTAAACCACAGGGCGACACCACAAGGAACAACGGGTCTCTCTCCAGCAGAAGTGATCTACAGACGGAGAATTCAAACAAAACTCCCCAAGGTCACTGCCACAAGAAATTACAGCCAAGTGAGAGAGAGACACACACAAAGCGCAGATGAAACTCTATGCTGACAAGAAACGTAACAGTGTGCCTCATAACTAACCTGTATATTTTCCGGTTTTAACCGAAAAACGCCGATAAACATCAGCCGGAGTCAAAAATAAAAAATTAGTTAAAACAGAAAAACACAGGCATTTTTAATATTTTCGAGCAAGCGCTGGTTTTTTTCATCGAAAAAGTCTTGCATACTTTCCAGTTTTAACCGCAAGACACCTATAAACGTACGCCCGCGACAGAAATAAAAATCGTCCAAAACAAAAAAAAAAACGGTTTCTTAATATTTTTTCCCTAGCAAATTTTTTTTTTTTTTTTTTCACTGAAAAAAGTTTTACGCAAGCTTTCGGCAAACACATTATCTTGCCTGGGATCATGCACTTCGCGGTCTTTCTTTTGTGACCTACGTGGTCTTGAACTCTTGGAGGACAGTAGCTTTGTTTCACTACTCTCCAATTCAGCGGTCCTCCTGCACCACCGACCTTGAAGACACCTATCAGTAGCCCGAGAGGCCAGTCACAGCCGGTGCTCTTGTTCTTTTGGGGTAAGAGCAATCTCAGTGACCTTGTCCTATTCAAGTCAGAACGAGAGAACAGTGATCGCCATTGGTTGGATGCAGGGAGAGAAAGGAGAGAACCCTTCCTTTCTCGTCGGAAAAATTGTTTAAGAAATAACATTTCAAGTTTCGCATCACACGAACCAGATGGAAATCACGAGGATGGGAAGAAAGCGTAAAGCTCCAGATGATTACGCTAAAGAGTTAGACGATTTTGACGTGTGTACCGACCCTTCATCCGTGGTGTGCGAGTACTGCCGAATCACGGTAAGCGTAAAAGATGGGAAAGGCGATAGGAAGATCACGGAGTACATGCCAACGAAGCGTCACATCCAGTTCAAGAAACCTTGTCTTGATGCATGTAAGTACTTTTTTTTTTTACCATGTTTTATTTGATTTAGATTGAGAAAGCTAAGTTAATGTTTTACTCTGGAGAAGTGCGCGTTGTATCTTTAAATGCTTCTATAATTTAAAATTTTTAGGAATTATTTTAGACGGCGATCCTTAGACGTCCGGCCAGAGCTCTATGGAAGAGTGCATTACGCGAGTCCCGAGGAAGGATGAGACACGACGTGGCACACAGATTCTGCAAGGCTGTCGTTGCTCTTAAGAAGACTGATGAACCCCTTGGAGACCTCTTCCCGAAGTATGTACCCCGCTGCTCGCACAATGCTGACTGCGCAGATGACGTACCGCAAGTACTTACCCGACGTATTCGCAAGATAATTGTCTCCACTACGGGAACTCTGCGAGAATCGTCCGATTTCCAAGCGGGAAGGCGACTTGCATCAATAGCTGTGTACCTCCCTCTGTATCTTATCGGAAAATAGTGCTACAGAGATTAAATTTCATAGTTCATTTAGACAACGAGATGAATAGACCCTCCAAATTACTTCAATATTGAGCATCTGGTTTAAAAGTCGACACTTAAAGGTGGTGTCACCCCTTAAGGAGAGGCTCCCAATACTATTCTATGCAGGAACAAAATACACACCCACTGCGGTGCATGTCTATATAATAATTCACACCTAAATAAACAACGCTGCAGACGCTCACTCCATAACAAACGGTGCACACCGTAAAGAATACTTTACGGGACTCACGATGATGCACCTTTGTATCCCAACAGAATGGGCCTTTCTCAAGGGCTTAAGTGCACAGAAGGAGTCAAAGAGAGACAAACAGCAAGACAAAACATTTCTTCACTCGGCAACGTAACGGCTGGCTCCGGAGCCGCGGAAAATGGTAACGACCGTGTTGAAATTGTAAAAGATTCACAACCCGCGTGCAACAGGAGAGCCAGCGCTGCGACTACGGCAAGGGCGTGAAGTGCTTCCAAGTGAGTGAGGTCGGTGAGTGAGTGAGTGTGATGGCCTGTGAGTGTAATGACCATGATGAGCTGTGGGCTGAGGAGCTGCGAGCTCATGCGAGCTGTGAGCTCATGAGCTGCAAGTGTGATGACCTTGATGAGCTGTGAACGTGATTACCGTGATTAGCTGTGGATGTGATGATCGTGATTAGCGGTATATGTGATAAGTGGTGTGGGCGTGCGCTCCGCTGACGCAGCGGTTTCTGTGCCACCGCAGATCGGAGGAAAGAAAAAGGGCCCCGCCGGCCCATCGCAGGGAGTTGTTGGGCAGCAGTAGTTGCAGTCTTTGCAGTAGTTGTGGTTGTTGGAGTAGTTGTTCGACAAGGCATCCAGGAGTAAGACGGTAATAAAGCCTTATTACTGAGTGCCTGCTGGTCTGGTTGATACACCGAGGCAGACGGCGGAAGCTGAGCGCCACACAGTGATAACCTGAGATTCTGATGACCGTGATAAGAGGGTGAGTGTAATGACCGTGACGACCTGATCGTGATGGTGAGTGTGTTTGATCTCCTTGTCCTGATCAATTGAGATTGTGAGTGTGAGTGAGTTTAGGTTTTGTGTTTAACCGTGAAGGTGAGTGTGTGTAATGACCCTGTTTTGAATAAATTGTGAGTGTGAGTGTGTTTTGATGAGGGAAACTAGAATGATTGTAAGGGTGAATGAGATTGGCTCAAAATGACGACCCATGGAGATCGACAACCTCAAATTTATGCAACGTAGGAAACCCCCGCACCACAGGCATGGACCAGAGGGCGTCTTCTGCAGGACCTCCTAACCGGAGGTTCGGTACCCATCTGCAGACCTCTGAACAGGCTCCCCCTTCCTTCTCGTTTCCCTTCGTTCGTCGCCTCGGCACGGGCCCTCTCAGAGGGATCTCTTTGGGGCCTTTGTCCCTAAGCAGTCGGGGTTGTTTCGTCGTGTAATAAACATCTCTTTTAATGGGGCCCGTTCCGAGTCGCACACATACATTCCTTTTTTTGCCTATTACTTTATTAATAGGTTTCACTTCAATTCTCATTATGACATATGTTATTACTTCTTACCATCGCACTTGGGATTAACTTAAGTGCCTTGTTGCTGTGCTGTATGCTTTCTACTTAACTGTACAGTGATTACCCACTAACCCTTAGAAAGACAAGGAGTCCCCTTCAATAGTTTTCTCTAAAAACACCGAGACCCTTACCTGAATGAATACACTCATTCACTAACGTGTCTGGAAATAAAACCGAATAAGGCCGTGTTTCACAATTTACTCCATCTCACTCTAAGGTAAAGGTTGTGCATCTTGGCGTTTGAAAACCTACCCGCATGCAGCGTTGCCCTATCCGTGTTGTCACACGACATGATCTGCCGAAGTAACCCCGATCCATTCAAGTAAAGCTTGGAACACGGCCGATGACTTGACTCTCTACTATGTAAACTTGCATGTTTCTGCCACCTTTCAGAATGTTTTCTTCTTTGTTTTTATCCTGCTTATTACCAAATGTGCATATATGCAGTGATCCCAAATGTGTATGCATATTTCACTACACTGTAAACAAACTGTTTATATGCCCCCTCGTATGCAACTTACTTTGTTGCTTTTTCTTACTGCGAAGTGCCCCACACTGCAGTGTCTCCTCGATGAATAATCTGATTAGCCAGCCTCTCTGCAGATATAACGCAACAGGGCCATTAATTAGCCTTAGAGGTAGCAAAGCAGAAAAAATAAAACGCAGCAGCGAGGAGCCACTCTGTACCCTGTCCCGTCCCACAAAGGTTCCAGCGATGTCCAAATGAGATATTCGTTCGCAGGAGGACAGGGTAATCTGGTATCCCTTCGTCAACTTCCTTCTCGTGTTCTTTAGAGTTACTAAATAGGTTACGCTTCAGAGTATCGACACTAGGTCCCCCAAATGTCTCGTGCGCACTGCCATTTTGTTGCCTAGCTCAGAAGATGTGATGCGCAACTGGCGGTACTTACAATTATAAAATGCGACTTCCCGAGCTCTACATACTGTGTTGAGAAATTCAGGCAACGTCGTTTCGCTCAGTCACTGGCCTTTAAAATGTTTCTGTAAGACGGGAAAGCTTCCTCTGGCAACAGTGACCTTCAGCAACAAGACGGCTGAAGTGTCGTTACTCTTAAATATAGCTTATCTAGTGACGCCAGCATTCCTCTTAGGGGACCGACGCGAAATGTGCCCACTTGTACGGCGGCCCTGCGGAAGAACGGCCGCCGACAGAAGTGACCCTGTAATAAAAAGTGGGTATTCACCAACTGCTCCCTCCACCGCTTACCACTGACGTAGCCGAAGATGAAGCCATGGTTCCTTCCCACAAAGCAGACTCCCGAAGAAGACTGGTGGCAGTGGCAAGGATTCACCCCACCGGTACGACGTCGGTCGGAGCACAATGGAGCGTCTCTTCTCGGCTTACTTTGCAGAGTTGCTCGTAACGGTTGACACACCGCATGTGATTCTCGAGCACTGCACACCGCTGTTCGTGCTGGATGCAGCCTGGCAGATGCAAAACCTGCAGGAAGAATGAATGAATGAATATGGGGGTTTATGACGCAGCAGCAACATGGGCCACAGTGCACCAAACACAAGACAGATGAATATGCCTTGGGTATGAGGTTAAAATCAGGATTAATCGAGGATCTCCAATAGAATTGCTGTCTACAGGCAGTGTAAAACATCTATGCTTTCAAGAAAGTCCAAAACATGTTTGTAAGAAACGAAAGGTTCATCGCTGGGCAAAGGTGCTGCTAAGTGAAATGGTATACGCTCAAGAGAAAATTTGGGGAAATGGATGCGGCGTTGTTCATGCAACTTCGGACATACTAAAAGAATGTAAAATATTGTTAGAGGCTACGAGCAGTGGTTGCACATCGGTTGGTTCTCTCCATTTAGAAGATAGCCACGGGGTGAGATGCGTGTCGCCAATTCGGAGTCGACACAAAACAACTTCATCAAATCGTTCTCAGTGCCTGGCGCTACATCATTCACTCAAGAAGGGTTTAACAAAATGGAGCTTGTTGTAGGGATCAGAGCCGCGTTCAACTTGCCATGAATGTTTTGTTTCTGTATAATTGTTCTATAGTCCTACTCGGATGCTGTCAAAGTCAACTGCTCTTTCTATGCAGGTGCTTGCAGCCTGGTCGGCTTCTTCAGTACCCCCCATTCCAATGTGGCTAGGGACCAACAGAACTCAATGACACGCTTACTTGTTAGAGCATTGATTACCTTCTCTCATGGTTGAAAAACAAGAGGGTATGTTTGCGACATCACGGAGTTAACCCATTTGCTACCAAAGCCGGCGAATCACCGGGCGTGCCGTCAGGGGCCATATTGCCAAAGCCGGCGATTTTCTGGGCTGCATGAATTTGTTTTAAAGAGCCGTTCATAGATGACACGCTACATAGATTTGGGGTAGTGTAGTTAGATACATTGCCAGCAGATGGTGAGAGTCGTTCTGTTCGCTTTATTTGATATGTTCTGTGTGTTGTCTTTCCCGCTCGACCAATACCTGCTTGGAGAAGATGGCAGCGTCCAGTGTACAGTGAAGACTTTCTGACAATGAAATCATAGATATCCTCTTCGACAGCGATGATGACGGGACGTCTGGGGAGGATAGCGAGTTTTCGAAGCCTTCTGTCGACGACGGGAGCGATTCCGACAGCAGCTCCGAGTCCAAATCACAAGATAGCACTGGCTGTGCGACGCCTAAGCGACTGAGGATGGAGATCTTGAAGATTGTTTTTTTCAAACGAGAAGAATCTGTGAGGGCCAAGTGATTTGTAGGCTTGAACGTACCACTTAAGCATGTAAATAAACATGTTTTCTGCACCGAGTTTTACTGTAAAAGCTTATTATACAACAAAACATGCGGCACGGACGGCCCGGCAACGCGCGACGCAAGTGGTAGCCAATGAGTTAAGGGCAAGAAGTGAACTGAGTGAGTCAGAAAAAATAGTAGATTCTTTATAGTTACGCTTTGTGAGTTCGTTCATAGCCATTATCAACCCAAAAAGCTCAGCTGCAAATATAGAAGCATTAGGGTTCATTTGTCTCACGGATTTGAAAGACTGCCCTACTGCCGCACAGCCAACATAACTTGATGCCCTTTGTTCCATCTGTAGAAAGTTTCCTGTAGGTTGCATAGCAGCTTACAATCTCCCTAAATTCCTGCTGTATAACACTGGGAGTAATCATTGTCTTATACTTAGTCAGCGAGAGGTTGTATGATATAACTAGGGTTCCGAGTTTTCGGTTTAAACCGATAAAAGTACACCAAATCCATTTTCGTAAATTCAGTTTCAACCAAAAAAAAGGTCGGTTTGTAGGTTCGGCGTTTTCAGTTTAAACCGACAAAAGTATGTCTAATCTGTTTTCGGAAATTCGGTTTTAACCGAAAAAGGTCAGTTTTTAAGGGCCGCGTCGAGGTGGAGGGGGGACAGAGAGAGAGGGCTTTGCAAGGTTCGTCCATTGTGTGACGTCTTCGTGATTGACCCCTTCCAAGGTTCAACATGCAACAAAAGAGGTCTTGGATTGGCCTTCACGGGACATCTGTGTTCTTTCCGTGATCGGGCTTAATGCGTCAAGTTCCCGGTCCTAAAAAAAAGTTTGGATGTGGGCTAGTATAAGGTTTCTAACTTCATGCACTTCAGAGGACATCGAAGAAAGCCACTAATACCTTTCTTAATACCCTCTCTCAAACTTCCCTGTGGTTAAAAACATAAATACAATTTTTTTTTTTTTTTCCATTCTTCTGGTTCTTGTACGGTCATCCCCTCAGACGGTCACGTCGTCAGAATGGGAAGGAAAAAGAAGCGTGCTGAAGATTATGCCCGCAAATTCCGCAATTTTGAGGTGTGTCCAGACGGAAGTTGAAGCAAAGACCACGTATGTATATGTGTCGTTATTGTTTGGGTGATCACAAACATCACAGCTACAAGGATCATCTGATCCGGCGTCCAATGGAGTTTCTTTCATATTCACCGAAAAGAACGGTAAACTTTTTTTGGGAATAAATATACACCGAAAAAAAAAACGAAACTTGAATTTTAAAATAAATACCGAAAAAAGTATGCCGAATTTCAAAAACATAAAAACCGAAAACGCGGAACCCTAGATATAACTGTGTCATCCAAGAAGCAATTCCAAGCTTATTTTCAAGGACTGGTAAGAATTTTGGAATAGAGAATATTTCAGTTCAACGAATTTGATCGGTGGACCCAGGACAATTTTTGCAATCAGTTAACGATGTTTTGTGCTCTCCAGTGCTGGCGTAGCCGATGCCTGCCTCCCCGCGGCAGCGGATCATCGCCGCCGAGGCAAAGCGGCGGTGGAGTAGACGAAAACGAAGCACATGTTGTGTGGTTCATTTTTCTTTATCATCGGTTCCGTTCGGCCATCTTAGTTTTGGGTAACAACGGCAGGACGGCAGTTTGTGCGCCCATTCGTAATGAGTACAAAGAAACAGAAGCAGTTCTCTCTCTCAGACAAGCTCAAAACCCTTCAGCACCGGACAACGGTCAAAGGCAAGTGGACGTTGTGAAGGTCTATGGGATTCCACCATCGACGTCGTCAACGATAGTGAAGCAAAAGTCGAAGCTTGAAGGAGAATCTGCGCTCAATCCCAACCGGAAACGACTCTGCACGGGATATTTCAAGCCAGTGGACGATGCCGTTGCGGTATGGCTTCGTCACAGCAACAAGCTGTGCAAGAGGAAGTGTAAAAAAACATTTACTCTCTAGACAGCTTTGTTACTTCATGCACTTTAAGAGCGCCAGAGCAAACGAAAATTACAGATTTTTTTCTAAAATGAGAAAGGTAGCAACGTAACTGTTATGCACCTTGTATATATCGATGTATGCTATGCCCTATGCTGTTCCATGTGCTAGTGAATATATTCAGTTTAGTGAACCTTCAGTTAAGTGAACTATTTCCTTAGGTCCCTTGAAGTTCGCTCAAGTGAGGGTTTACTGTATTGTAAATTAAAGAATAAGTAGGATATTGGGGATCCTTCAGGACATCATGTTCATGACGAAAATAATCCCTGGAGAAGGGGAACAAGAGGGACAAAGGACAAACAAACACAACTAGCTGTGTTTGGAGATTTATGTTTGTCCTTTGTCCCTCTTGTTCCCCTTCTCCAGGGATTATTTTCGTCGTTCTTGTCCAGCTCGCTTGCACCTTTGCATTTGATTGCATTTTAATCATGTTCAGGATGTCCCGAAGGATGCCATACCGCTAAGCTGTGTTATAGGCTTTGTCAAGGTCGGAGAATACAGAAAGACACAACTATCTATTTTTGAATGCCTCACGAAAGGCTGTTTTAAAGCGTACAAGACAGCCTACGGTACATCGTTATGTGCAGAAACCACATTTAAAGTTACTTAAAGAGCCCCTGAAAAGAAAGAAAAATATTTTTTTAAACAGTCTGGTTAGGACACGCGTCAAAAAATTAATTTTACGCAAAAAAAAATCTTTTTAGAGCAATATTGATGGCGCGAGACGAGATTTAGTCGGCAGTTACCTTTCCCCCAAACACGGGCTAAGCCACGCACAGCCAGGCGTGGGTGGGTGGGTGAACCCACATGGCTCAGAGTTCATAGTGACGCCACTCACCAAACACCTACTAAGCAGATGCCCCCTGCGTGTGGGTATGGGGGCCCACGTGGCTGGGGTCCGTGGTGACACCAATCACCAAGCGCCGAAGACCTAAGGTGTAGGCGCCCCCTGCAGAGACCTGCAGGAAGAGAACATTGCAATACTTTAGCATGCCTCTAACAAAATTACCGTAATATCCCGAGTCATCAGCCACCCCCCTGCCGCCTGAAGTTTATTAAAGGGACCATGAAGGCAATTTAAGTTTTTTTTAAAAGAAGGTGTTTTCGGAAGCATTGGGGTCCTGGCATGCCACACAATTTTTTCTAGAACTTTGTGACTCTTATTTCTGTACCTGCAAATAAATCTGCGAAACCGAAACAAACATTCAGATTTCTTCCCTTTTTCGCCTCTGGAAAGAGAAGTGACGTCAGGGAGCACTGTCGGCATCGGTAGGATTTAGTGCACACTCAGTGTGGTTCCCGTGGTTCGCTAAAGTGCACGGCGGTCTGTGAAGAAAACCTGGAAGAAATGGGCGGCAACGCCGCGCTCGCAAACGAGTTTGAGCTCGCGTTCAGCGACCTCACGCCGACTGAACGGGAGATGGTGGTAAGGACGCAGAACTCTGGATTGGCGCTTTACGAAGGCGCCCCAGACATACCACCAGCTCCTCGGTCGCCGCCTCAGAGCGACTCCGGCTGACGTGAAGGTGCTGCTCAAAGTCTTCTGGTCGGAAATGAAACGAACAAGATCCTGACATACCGCTGTCCACAGCTATACGCAAGACGACAGGCGCGCAACATGCTGCGCATTGCTGCAATCGGTCGGCAGTTTATGCAACGACGTCCCCGACTGCGGACCCACAACGTCTTTAGCCGACCTTTCGCGCAACCTACTACTGCCATACCTGATTGACAAAACACGGCATGATTGGTGAGACACCATTCGGCATGATTGGTGAGACACCAGTTCGCAAAGCGAACACGAGACGACGCACGAAACCAGAACCAAAAGTCCGCCGCCCCAGCGCTCGTACCTTTTTCTTTTTTTCCACGGTTGCTCGATGCTTGTTACGCGCCCGAGGTAGCAGTGCGGGATGCGTTCAACCAGTGACAAAACGGAGGGATCGCTTCAGATTATGCTTTTATACACGGTATGAAACCTATTAATTCCCAACTACAACTTTAAAAGATTATCCAACGTTCAAATGAACTTTTTTCATCACATCTCACCACCGAAATCGAAACCAAGAGCGCGTCTATCGTTTGAACCAATCGCCAGACGAGGAGCCCGTTGTCGTCACGCTTCAACGGCGCACTTTAGTTCACCTTTCTGCCGCCTCCTCGGTGGGGTCTCAGGCATCGTTCCCGGCGCTATTATTACCGCGCCTGTTTGCTCGATTGGTGCGGCACCCAAACTTCTGTTCGGGCTAGAACTTGGTCAACAGTATCTGAGACGTGCCTGACATCCATTTCAATCGTCGAATAAAACTTCGAAACTGCCTTCATGGTCCCTTTAAGAAAAGTGGGGTGGGTGGGTAAGCACGAAAAGTTTAGAAAAGGCTAAAAAAAAAATGCCCATTTTTCTCTATGTTTTTAGCGCGGCTGCACAAGAGGCATATAAAACTCAAACCTCTAATTCATTTCATTGTTTTATGCGAGAAATGTTCATGAAAGTATGCTTCACTATCACAAAGTTCATTGCTTGCATACGTGATGAACACCACCAATTGGAATACAGCACAAACGTTTGTTCAGTGAAAGCCCGTTTCTAATATACCAGTATGTTCTCTACGCCAGTAAAAAAAAAAAAAAAAAGTCGACAAGAAAACAGAAATTTAGTCAGGCGCAACAAGCGAGCCAAAGAGACCGGGGAAGCGGGAAAACCGGGAATCGTGTCGCCAAATATTTTGGCATTGGGCTAAGTTGGGTGCCTAGTCAATCGCAAGGAGCAGGCTCTTGCACAACTTTCTTGTTTGGTGCATACATGCGTGAGTCCATGCACGGCGTGCAAACAATGCAGGATGATGCGCGTTGCTGTGGCGTGGCCGGCACCACAAACACGAAGCTTGAAATGGGACGCTTTACCAACGCCTGTGTGCTGCATTACAGCAAATCTTCATTTACCTGTTCGATTTGTTTAAACCATTGCACAACCTTACCAACCACGGTCGCAATATTCCGGAAGAAGAAGCGGGTTGGCGGTGACCTTACTTCAGTGGAGACGGACTTCGACCTTACACCCCGCGGTTATATTCCAGGATATGGGGCATTCGCTGCCCTTGCGATCCCGAATGGGCTTTCACTTGTATTTATCTTTCCTGCATTGTTCCGCCTGTCGCTCGCCGCCTTGTCTTCTCTTTTCAGCTTTGGCTGGGATACAGGAGCGGCCAAAAATCTGACTCCTCCAAAAGCTCGCTACGCCTCGAAGGTGAGACGTCATAGCGACGTTGAGCGGCCATTGACAGTGTCCCCGTTTCTTCCTTTAGGTGATTGGCCGGCCGTGGTGAGGTTTCAGCAAAATATAACTCTAGAAGCGAGGAGCGTGCGCAGTTTTTCAGTCGTGTTCACACATGGCATCTGTTTCTACAAATCCAGTTTCGCCGCAACCTTTTTCGGTCGTGTTCACACATGGCATCTGTTTCTACAAACCCAGTTTGGCGACACAAGATTCGCCAACGCGCACCCCAGTGATACACGCGTGACGAAACGTCCCTACAGTGCGCCATTCGCGTAACGAGTGTCCATGAAACGTTCGTGTCGACGGAACTGGTGTCCATGAAAAGATGTCCACGAAACGTAATTCTACGAAACGAGTTTCGACGGAACGATAGGAACCCGACACAAATGGCGCGATTTTGATCTCGAGTTTGCAGCTGCGACTTCGAGAACCGCAGCTTCCCCCAAACGATGTCAACACTACGAAAACGCAAGTAAAATTACACCATGTAAATCGGGCTATACTTGAGCACGTGCCGTTCGTTCCTCAGAGCTTGAGGAAAAAGCGAAAACACGAGGGCCCCGTTTTTGGCCGTGGTCCCTGTGCAGGAGCATAGCGCGGTCACTTCCCAAGTTGTATCGCGCTCGCAGTTCCCGCTCCAATCGGAAAGGGTTGCAGAAATACGTCACCCTTACAGCGGAGAGGAAACAAAGAAGCATACGAGCCCTTTGTTGCTGAAAACTTACACGAGGATCGCGGAGCTTTCGATGTCATTTGCACAACTGTGGCAGGCAGGGCAGGCAGCACACGGTGTGTCACGAAGAACTCCAACTGGCCAGCCCACGAAGGGTGAAAAATAAGCGCGAACTTCTGGACCTCGACAAAAACTGACGGGACTGGGAGACTGGGATTTCAAACTTTCAAAACCAAACCGGCGACAAAATCGGAAATCGTGGTTAAAAAGTTGAAGACACCACAAAATGAAAGGATAAATGAATTGATATTATTGGTTTTACTCTTCGTAATGGGCGGTAGCTTGCGCCACCTAGCCAAAGTCTCAAAGTCTGAAGAGGCAAACCATGGCTTCCGAAATCGCTTCGGGATCTCGGAGGCCAAGGGCAAACATATGATTCCTTCCGTCTTCGACCTAACGTGTGTTCATAAAACATGTGTCCATAAAAAGTTGTCTACGAAACGTAATTCTACGAAATTGACTCCGTAAGTGTGACGTCATGAGTCCAAACAAACCGTTGCAAAGGTCGTTGTTATGGACAAATA
Source organism: Ixodes persulcatus (assembly GCA_013358835.2). Classification (NCBI taxonomy): domain Eukaryota; kingdom Metazoa; phylum Arthropoda; class Arachnida; order Ixodida; family Ixodidae; genus Ixodes; species Ixodes persulcatus. Next base: position 293,170 of record JABSTQ010009543.1, on the reverse strand, counting down.
CATGTGGCTAGGTTTCGCTACTAAAACCCGACCATTCAAAAATCAGGAGTAGGATTTAAACTTCTAAAGATCACAAATATAGAAAGCTTGAATGTCATATCTGTTTCGACAGAAGTGTGCCGGTAATCGCTTGTTTCTGAAATATTTACGACTGCAACTTCCGGTCCTCAAGATGCCTGCAGCAGACGACGAATGCAACTTGCAAGAAGTATGCCGTCTGCCACTCGCCGGCCGGTTAAGCCGGCGCCGTCGTTTCAATCGTGTGAATAAAGACGATATTCTGATATTGCATTTGTTTGAAATATAATGATTTTCAGTAACTTAAAAGAATTCATAGTGGCGTGCGATGTAAAATATGGTTGATCGAAAGTCCGGGCGTCAATCGAGGTGATCGTCTGCTAAAAGATCGCATTGGACCCGTGAGAAAAGCACCTCAGGCGATCGGTCGAGATCCCAAATTTTGTTTGTGTCCATGGACTCGCGCTATGCGAGGGTGCGTCGTATTTGGTTGTAACCATCGCTGCAATGGTTACTGAAAAATCGCGATAGACATGGAATTCTTTAATAACCTGACAAAAAACCTTAATAATAATAATAAACGAATTACCTTGACGGCGTACGATTTGTTTCTAATATTGGCCTGCACTACGCCGGTAATGCACTTCAGGTCATCGTCGTAAATGATCTGCATGACGTGGTTTGATTTTACGGCATTTTCACCTCTCTGAAGCTGGGTTCTTCACAGAAAAAAAAACAAAAAAACAAAAACGTACATTGCGGAGGCCTTTACGGCCACGGCAATCCACTTGTTTTTGACGCTTGTTTACCGACGCATTTCAATGAAGACGCCCGCTACAACAGAGGCCAGCAAATCTATCGTGTCGTCTGCTACCAAAGCAAGACGGAGTGCAATACTTCAGAAATGGCTTTCATTGTTGATATACGACACTGGGACGACAAGAACATCTTCATAATTAAATATCAAGAAGTTAGGTTGCTTACAAAAAATTATTTACTTACTTTACTCCGTTTCACCTTATGTGCGAGCGAAGGCAAACTGGAAGCGCGAGCGCGAAAGTTCCGTGCGTTCAGGCTTTGCTCGAGCGCGCGAGCTGGGGAGAAACGCAAAAAGCGCTGGTCTCGCGCTTCTAGCTTTGGCTTCGCTCGCAGATAATGTGAAACGAAGTATTGTAAGCAAAAATCTAGCCTCATGTGGAATCTTCCCTAGCAACGGCTTGTTTGGACCCAATTTGGACCGTTTGGACCCAGACGCCATGTTGTGACGTCGTCACTTACGGGGTCACATTACGATTGGATTGGATTGGATTGGATGTTGTGGCTTTTCCCTTTGTAACGGGTGAGCAGAGTCCGTGCTCCGCTCTAGCCAGGTTATTCTCTATTTTTCCGCCACCAGTCTTCTAGTCTGCGCTTGGTGCGTTCGATCGCCCCCTCGGCCGCTTTGGTCTTCTGCCGATCCGCCGCCGGGTGCGGTAATCCCTCGTCGACCTCCACTGCCATCGTGAAACCCAGGACCTCTGGGACCGAATCCGTTTCCGGGTGCGGTGTTAGACCGCGGCAGGCAACCACGATGTGGTCGATTAGGTGGTTATAAGGTCGGAGCAACGTTACTAAAACACTCAGTTGGGAAACTCACCCCCAAAAGCTGGGCCGCTGGCGTATACCGAGACCGAGCTAAATACGATAACTGCGCCACCCTTTAGCGATGAGTTAAAGTATGAAAGTTGCTTTACATAGCTACTGCGTGATGGCTCTGCGAGATGGCGCCACCGGCCCTTGCCCGACTCTACGTGCAGCCTTGCAGTTCCCAGAGTAGACGCTGCGGGAGAAATGGCGGCGTTGCGATCGCCATTAGCTCGGTTCTCGAGTACGGATCGGAGCCACTTTGTTAAAGGAGGCTCTATGGCAGTTTCCCAACTGAGTGATTCTAGTAACGTTGGGTGGGAGGCAGAAACTACAAGACCAGCAGCAATAAAAAGAGGGCTTAGACAGGGTTGTCCCCTGTCACCACTGCTCTTCATGGTATACCTGAGTCAGAGCCGTATATTAGGAGAGTTTGGACAATAGGCGGAGCAAAGGCCGCCGCCAGCGCCGAATATTCCCCCCACGCTTAGAGCGTAAACTAAATTTGTGACACAGCGTCGACTAGAGTGCCTCAATGTCCTTCTGTTTAGGGTGATGCCATCGTTTGTAGTACCAGATGCCGACAGCACGCGCTCTCAGGGAAAATACAAAGAAATCGCAGGAAACAAAATGTCGCCGTAGCACAGTCAGCGCCACGAGCGCGTGCAGGGGCACGCTCTTTCACGCGCTTCAGAACAAAAAATAAAAATAAGCGTTCGAAACAAAATGGCCAGATGTCATCACCCTAAGCAGAGCGCACATGAAGGCACCCTAGCGTCGACCAATCAGGAGACCTCTACTCCATCTCACAAATGTCTGCAGTGAAGACAAAGGCACAGGCGCGTGAGCCTAGCTCAGTGAAACGCTTTTGTTTGTACGAGACCTCGTGCATAGGAGGCACTTTCCAAAGCCACGCGCTCGTGCCCATGCTTTTGTCTGCACTGCTAGAACAGCGTCCTGAGACTGGCTGAAAGAAAGCAGTGCAAAGGGTGGGGTGCGCGAGCGTCTTGAGACGCGGAGTTCCGCTCGGCACGGCTCAAATTATACTTCGTTTCACTTTATCTGCGAGCGAAGCCAAAGCTAGAAGCGCGAGACCAGCGCTTTTTGCATTTCTCCCCAGCTCGCGCGCTCGAGCAAAGCCTGAACGCACGGAGCTTCCGTGCTCGCGCTTCCAGTTTTGCCTTCGCTCGCACATAAGGTGAAACGAAGTATAGTCGTGGCACAAATTTAGAGCACACGACCACCGCTAGGGGCTGTTTCGCGGCCTGTGGTTGGCCCCGAGATGCTCGCCTATTCAAACCAATGTATGGCCAAACTCTCTCAATAAACGGCTCTGACCTGAGTGAATTGGAAAACAGGTTAGAGCAGAGCAACTTGGGATTGATCTGACGTATATGGAGGGAGGGAGTAAAGTAAACAGAGTCATACCTGGACTGATGTATGCAGACGACATCGTACATATAGCAGATAGCCGGGAAATATTGGATAAACTAATTGGGATATGTGGAGGAGAGGGCGACAAGTTTGGTCTGAATTTCAGTAGAGAAAAATCTAGAGTGATGGTTTTTAATGACGAAAAGGAAATTACTCAGAAATTGAACTCTCATTAAGCTTCAACTGAAGCTGAACATGGTGCCACCAATTTCAAGAGTTGCCTAATAGAGCCAGTAAACGGACGCTGAGCGTTCCATATTGCTTTCATGTCTACAAAAAAGCATCACGTACAAGCTCAGTTCCTCACCAACGTGGGGCTCCACCTGCGCTTCCTCCTGCAAAGAGGCGGCAGTTGGCGATGGTGAGGACGGGCGAGCTGAAAAAAGTCGATGAATTTATACTAAATTGATGCCCATAGATTTGAGCAGATTAGTATAAAAAGAAGGCCGTTCCAAGCTTAGTAATTATAGTGCAGAAACTAATATGAAATATTATTTACCAGAACTGGGGCTGGCAGGTGAGTCGCAGCTCCCCATGAAGACGTCTGAATAATATAACCATAACAGATCAGCTTCTCGGAACCAAATATATAACTAACTGAATATTGTACTGAGACAAGCCCACCTGGAGGAACAAGCTCTTGCAGTCTTGGGTCGGTTACCTGAACCAAAGGACATGCATTCGGCCGCATACGTATCCTCATGTGGCTCGCAAAAGCAGTATCCCTGAAGCGCGCGCTGCACAGCCGGCGCTCGTGCAGCTTGCTCATGGGCAAAGCTTTGAACTCCGGCCGGTTCGCGTACGTGATCCATTTGACTGCTCTGTCGGGAAGATTGCAAAGTATATATTTTTATGCTTCCATTTCCGAGTCCAAAATTACAAAACCTTTGAGGCTTACCTGCCGTCTGTCGGAAACCGGAACTGTCTGTATTCCGAGTTATCCGTTGAATTATTGCACCATCTCGCAGAGCAGTACCTTCCGTAAGAGTGAGGTACTGTCATAGCGACAAACTCGGTGTTCAAAAGAAAAACAAACTTTCCCGCTAACACGCGCTCAAAACTTTACCGAGCGAAACGCGCCGCGCGCACCGCGCGAGCGAGCCGCGCGATCGTTAAAAGAGCTACAGAAAAAAAAGTAACAATCGTGTAGGAGAAAAGCAATCGTTTCAAACTGATAAACTTGGCACTCACTGCGTATGTAGAGGTGCAGTTTTGAATAGACCCGATTTTTAGCATGTGGGGTCAATACATTGAAAAAGGTATATCCTGTAGTTGGGTGTGGTATGCCATGTGTATCTGTTCTTAAGCTCAGAGTAAGTACTCGGCTATGTATGCAGCACATTGGGAATGAAGAATTTACCTAGTGAGAGGTAGGAGTAAACTGTCGTTAGTACATGCTCAGGCTGGTGCGCTGGGAAAGCGGCAATCTTGTGCTGCGCCTTCTAAAGATAAATTTTGATTAAAAAATTATTTGCCTTTTCAGAGCTTTATCACATCTATATATGAACTATGGCTCACTGGGGCTGTAGCCTAAGCAAGCCGTAATTATGGAATCTTTGTAAATAGTCCTCAAAGAATGTTCCCTGAACATAACGATGTACACACGCCACGTTCCGAGGAGATCGAAAGGATGTCCCTGCATATATGCAGGGACATCCTGAAAAGGGAGTCGAGTCATGTCCTGAGTGCCAGGAATAACCTGCAGCTACGGAAAGGTGTTGAGCAGCAAAGTTGCAAAGCTGCTTTTTTTTTCATGCCTCGTATATCTTCAATAAATTTTTTTTCAAGCATCTGTTTGTCAGTATCGTTTACGCCTGTACGCGAATATGCCCAGGCTACCCCCCCCCCCCCCCCCCCCCAACTGGCGAACGCCCAAATCATTAAATTTCTTCAAACGAATTCTATGCTTTTGTCCGCATTGTGAAGGTGCAACGACCACGAAAAGGGAACCCGTTTTTTCTTCTTCACTACTTGTGAAAATGGGAAATATAGGTTGGAAGTAGTTCGTTGTTATAAGCGCTAAAGATGTAAGCCTTCTCGCAATAAAGTAATCGGAAATGTAACGGTTACTTCTTAAAGTAATGTCCAATTACTTTTGTCGTCGAGTAATCAAGTAATCTAATCGAATACTTTCTAGCCAAGAGTAATAGTAATTGCAATCGATAACTTTTTTTTAGTAACGTGTACAAGACTGCCTTTTTGCAATGTTAAAACCTAAAAGTACTGTATATGAATTACATATTGCATGCTCACTGCAAGTTAGTGTATTTTCTTCAGAATAGATACCTGGAACTACCATAAGCATTATTCCATGAAAGTTGATTTACAGTTCTGAGAATGTTCTGCAAACATCAGTCTGCTTTTCGAAACATTCTTAAAATGTTGTGAATGTTTATTCAATGTTCTTTCAACGTTCTGCAAACATTTCGTGGAGAATGTTCCCCAGTTGTGATGGATAAGTCTCTATGCTACGCTCTAAGAGCATTTAGAGAACGTTCCCAGACACATTCGCAAACGTACCGAGAACGTTGCAAATGTTCTTGCTAATGTTCTTGAAATGTTCTTCAAATGTTTCTGTGCTACTTGGGATGGTGCCAGGTTTGTCGTTTGGTAATGCAGTGTTGTGCATGCGATCAGAGGTTCAGACAGGATTGGAGGTCAGACAGAGAAGTGTAGGCAGGTTGGCACTGGGTGCGCATGGGAACACGCCAAATGAAGGGGTACAAGGGGACATGGGCTGGTCGTCTTTTGAGAGTAGAGAGGCTATCAGCAAATTGAAATTCGATCAAAGACTTACAAAAATGGAGGACGTACGATGGGCGAGGAAGGTGTACAAGTATTTATAAATGAAGAGTTTAAATACAAAATGGACGAACCGAACGAGAAAACGAAAATTTAAATATCTGTCATCTAGGGAGAAGGCTGAGCGGAACACAACGATAAAAAAGGACGTAAAAGAAGCCGAAAGGAAAATGTGGAGTGGTAGGATGCAAGGAAAATCAGCTTTAACAATTTATAGGTCACATAAGCAGGAAATAAGAAAAGAACAGGTTTTTGATAATTCACGGGGTAGTTCCCTACTTTTTGAGGCTAGAACGGGGGTTTTAAGAACCAAAACGTATAGGGCTAAATTCGAGAAAATGGACACATTATGTGCCATTCGCCAAAATGAGAACGAAACAATGGAACATCTTGCTTTAGAATGTACGAGGTTTCGTCCTGCTCTCCCGGAGGGGTCGGCGGATTTGACGGGGGCGCTCGGTTTTGCGGACGAGGATGGAAGAATGGAGAAAAAAAGGGTTACCATCACAAAAAGGAGATTGAAAACTGGTGGATACAGTCTAGGGAAAATGAAACAAGGACGAACAATTAGCACAGCTGGGGGTCAGGAGGGACAGAGGAATATTGGGACTCCCTCCCGCGTGGCTCCGGCCCAAAGTCTCACACCTGTCCCCCAGTGGGTGTGGTTTAAGGAGGAACATTGACGAGGTTGACCAGAGGAAAATTGGCGACTCCCTCGCCCGGGGGAGGAGGCGGGGGGCAGAGTTTAATTTTTGTTTTGCCCGATCCCCCAAAGGTCTTCCTGGAAAGTACTCTACCTGCCCGGTGATAGTTGCAGAGAGGTAAAGGTTAAGAAATAATAGAAGAAAAAAGGAAAAACAAATTTCTTAATTGATAATTTAAGGCTAGGTGGCGCAAGCTACCGCCCGTTGTAAAAGGAACAGCCAATATCCATCCATTCATCCATCTTCGGAGTCCGACCCACAGATGGCGCAGAGGGTCTCCAGGTCTTCGGTAAATTTTGTTCTCCATGTCCTCGTTCCCAGAGTTCCGGCCCGAGCCTGGAACAGCAGGCCGCTTCCCCTTGTATTGTCATACATGTTCTCCTTCCTGATGCTTTCCTTGTGCGAGCTGTACCTCCGCAGAGATGATTTGCGGGCCATTCCATCTCTCCAGCGTCGCCGCTCCTCCTCCTGCACCAGCCTCCTTACCGCCTTGTCGTCTGTCCTCCTATTTTCCTCTCGCTCCCCCTTGTTCTCTTTCTCCATCTTGTATTGTGGTCCTTGTAGATCGCATATTCCCAGACCTTGTGGGCCCATCTGGCTTGGTTCATTCCGGCCAGGCGTCTCTCGTAGCCTGCCTTGGCCACCGTTTCTCTGGCCTCAAAGCTAGACCAGCCCAGGTCTCCCTGGACTGCTTCATTTGGGCTGTTCGACGGGGCCCCCAGTGCCATTTTTCCGGCCTCTCGCTGCCTCGTCTCGATGAAGTTGCGAGTGTTCGACGACAGAACGATCACCTCGTTTCCGAAGGTGATGCCCGGGACCACCACCATCTTCCACAGTCCCCGCATCACCTCAAACCTGTTAAAGGTCCAGAGGGATTTCCTACCCAGGACCCATTTACCCCTCAGGGCCCGTCTTCGAAGTTGCTCCTCGTGACCTCTCAGGTAGTTAGGCCCCGCCTGCATTTGGATGCCCAGATATTTGTAATTTTCGGTCTAAAAAGGTGATCATGATAGCATTGACGATGCCAACGTTGTGCTGAGTTGGGAACTCGGATTAGTGATCCGAAAGATCCAACGAGGTAGAGGAAAGATCACTGTTTGGGGCACTAATGTCTATTAGCGAGTAAGCAAAAGCTTGATCCGTTTGAGCATGGTATGATGCGTGAACCACTTAAAAGGTACGGCTTGAAACTAGTCTGTTGGAATATCCAGCAAAACTGAGATGTTGTCATTGTCAAACATAGAAGCTTTGTGCGCCCGACGTAAGTTAACTAGGCTAAAACTTTTGTACTGTATTGCGAACAGGCAAACCGGCATCGATCCTACCATGTATTTGCTCCTTCCCTTCAAGCACTCCAGTAGAATAAACAACTCGCACCACAGATCGTCATCCAATGTGTTCAAGGTTTCTTTCTTTTCCAGAACTGTAGATGAATGGAATCTTTTACCTGACGAGATTGTTGCATGTACGACCGTAGAACAATTTGTTGATGCATGTTCTTCGCATTTCTAACGCGATCGCATGTTTTTTTTTTGTTATATATCAGTAATGCTGTAGTCATTATTTTAAGATACAACGTGTCACTAGCGTTCTTACCTTATTTTTATGTGCTCTGTTGCGCTTATTGCAAGACGCTATCAGTGGCCCCATTGTTGTGTTATCTATACGCCCCTTGAACTTGTGTATTTTTTAAATTTTTTTTGTGACCGCCAGTGTACCACATCTGTTTGTTTACTCTGTTTAGTTATGTTTTTCTTTCTTGTTGTCCCACCCTGCTTGGGCCTGAAATGGCATGCAGTATGAATAAATAAATAAATAAACTTTTCGTGGGACTTTCGATTTCGATCATCATTACAGGTGGATCAGATATTAGCCTTGGTGACGGCGTCGAGTACGAGAGCTTTCTCGAACAGAATACGACGGGCAAGTTAGCTGACGTTGGTAAATGTTAAACATGATGATGTTGCCCAAGCCTCGGGTAAAGTCACTATGTTTAACTTTCTCTGGTGCTTATTGGGCAGTCGGAGGTTTCTGCTGGGGGAGTTTTGTCGACAAATGTTTAATTTTTCACCCGCACACAGTTGGTGATAAACATCTCGGGTGCCGCTGATGCGTTTGTTCTGAGCATTTCTTTACACGCTGGTATATTTCAGGAGGCCTGCACGGGCGCTGATTAGATTCGAGTGCCGCGTCAGCCTTCGCGTGGGACTATGATAGGAAACGAGTCCCACGCGAACGCTGACGCAGCACTCGCATCCAATCAACGCCCGTGCATGCTTCCGGGACGTGACGTCATGTCACGTGACACGCAGGCTTTGAAAGCTGTCTAGGAGATGTTGGTATGGGCCGCGCTTCAAAAAGTTTAATTTTCGCCGTCGATGTATTTTTGCCTTTGAAAATTTTCCTTGCTCCAGCGTTGCTCTATTTGTGCTGCCATGTGATTCATTAGAGTACACATCGCGACACTGTTAGCGCGAACACGACATCGGCGCATTTTCGCATTTTACTTCTAAATACCGGGTGGATCAAGGAGACGGCAGGCTCTTTAAATCGACCGCAAAATTCGGTTTCTTAACCTATCGCGCTACGACTTTGTGCAGCGCTGCCCACAGATGGTGCATTTTTTTTTTTGTAAAATTTGCAAAGAGCAAACTTACCTGAGGAAAAAGTAAAGAAAGAAAAAGGCTTAGCCCCTATGGAAACGCAGCAGGAAGCAACATCACACCGAACTCTGATTTTTGGTATTTCAAAAAGAGGGGCCGTAGTGCGTTCGCAATTGCGTTAAAGAAAACATGTTTTACGATTGCCGTTATTAAATGTTATAGAAATGTCGCCTACAAAGCTTCTAAATTTCCTGATTTTTGACGTCACCGATCAAAAGAAGCGAGGAGGTGAGCGGCGGGAAATATAAACGCCGAAAATAAAAAGGCGCGCGCGCGCGCGGGGAAATTTTTTTTTTCGCGATGCGGTTTTTTTTTTGCCTGTCTATGACTACAACTTGCATCGTCTTAAACAATAAAAAAAAAAAAAAAACGACCTTTGGGGTGTCAGTGCCCCTTTAAGAATACTAAAAATTATCTCGCAATTTACCTTTTCAAGATTTCCAATCTCTTGCATCTGGTGTATTGCCTGAGGAGTGGAAAATAAAAATAACAATAATAATGTTTTTTATTCACTTTACAAATACATATAAATAATGCTGGCCTACAAAAGCAGTATCCTGCTTGTGCGTAGGACCAGACAATCCAGCGAAATACATATCAATGCAGCATGATAAAAAATCGAACGAGTGTGTAATGTGGCCATCAGTACCAACATTAATACAAAACAGAGCCCAAATTTGGCAAAAAACAAACAAAATGAACATTACTAATAAACATCATTATGAGGCAAGTATACAGGGATGACAGTAAAGCAGTATTTGTGGAGGTAATGAGAGGCACCAATTTTTATTCTTTGTAGTTCTTTATCGAATTTATTTTCATTAAAGGCTCAGTGAGCTCATTAAATAAGGTGGGAATAAAGTGAGTTCCGCACCTTTTTCCGCATCGCGTGTAAATTCTGTGGATTTTAAACCTTTCTTTACGCCTTAGGCCCCTAGGCTTGTCCACTGGAACCTTGAACGTATCATCATAGAAATAATTTATAAACGTAACATATCTATGAAAATAAAAGAATAAAAAAATTGTGAGCTTCTTTGCTTTATCTTCCATACCTAATGTTCCGTACGGAGTTCCGTATGCATTGTTTTCACCATATGTTTTAAGATTCTGTCTAGGGAAGGTGATTCACTCCATAAACATGGCGATAAACAGAGTCCTCTTAACTATCGCCCCATTTCCTTAATCAGCACAAATTGTAAACTTTTAGAGCACATAATATTCACTCATTTCGTTAACTACTTGGACTTTAATTCCTTCTTTTCTCCATCCCAACATGGCTTTCGTAAATGCCTTTCATGTGAGACTCAACTACTGACCTTCACTAATGATGCACCTTCCATACTTGACCGTGGGCCCCAGGTTGACTGTTTTTTTGTTTTAGATTTCTGCAAAGCTTTCGACAAAGTTCCTCATAAACGTTAACTCTTTAAACTCAGCCAACTCAATCTCGACCCTAACGTGCTGTCTTGGATTGCATCTTTTTTTAACTAATCGTTCTCAGTTCGTTCATGCTAACAATGTAAACTCTATGAAACCGGTTACTTCTGGTGTACCGCAAGGGTCTGTCTTGGGATCCCTGTTGTTTTTAATTTACGTAAATGACCCACCACTGTGTGTAGCATCATCTATTAGCCTCTTCGCTAATGATTGTATATTTTATCGAGAAGTCACTAATACTACTGACATCACCCTTCTTCAAAATGACTTATAAGATGTGGCTGATTGGTGTGATTTGTGGCAAATGTCCGTTAATACTAACAAATCAAAAGCGATGAATATCTCCCGTCGAATTACTATATCTTCTATTTACTCAATATTTGAAATTCCTCTTGTAACTGTACCACTTGTAACTGCTTGGTTACCTCAAGAGAAACTTTAGGTTAGCCCCAGTGTCCCTAAAACTACTAATGTATAAAACCCTTGTCCATTCCAAACTAGACTATGCCGCAGCAATCTGGGATCCGGGTCTCTCAACTCTCGTGACTGATCTTGAAGCCCTACAGAATCGCGGTGCCCGTTTTATATTTACTAACCATCATCGCACGTCTAGTGTCTCAACTATGAAAACTGATTTATCACTTCCTGCTCTTTTATTACGCCGAAAAATATATCGTTTGTGTCTTTTTTTATAAAATTGATCATTCCAATACTTCCCTAAAAACAAACCAATGTTATATCCTGTTTTCATCTTGCCTCGCGGAGATCATCAATTTAAAGTCGGAATTCTTCATTGCATTACCTCAGCCTATCATTACTCTTTTATTCCCAGAACATCTTCAGAGTGGAACCGCCTTCCCGCGCGATTAGTAAACATACCGTCCTTGGACCTTTTTTAAAAGTGCGGTGACTGTTTACTTGTGTTAATATTTTTCTTTGTTTGTTTGCCTTGTTCTATAAATATTTTAACTTGTTACACATTTTTTTAAACATTTTTAGTGCTTGGCTTCAAGTGTTTGCATATTGTTTGTATTCCAAATTTGTCTTGTACCACTCCCCTCTGTAATGCCGCAGGGCGTTGAGGGTACTGAAATAAATAAATAAATACATATTATTAGAGACAAATCAACTAACGGATTTACAATTGATTAGTCTATTAAAGGGTAGCGATCAGTCGGGTTAATTTTTTAATCAACCTAATCAGCATTCAATCTTTTATGAAAGCTATGGATTGTGCGAGATAACAAAAATATGTCGGACAAGCGGTTTTACAAACCACAACACTAAAATTATGGTAGCATACAACTTAACATTGTATATATTACAATATTAAGTTGTATGCTGAATTTACACGCGTGCTAAACGACACCACACAACTTTTAGTAAGAAGACGCGGCAGCAGAAACAACAAACGTCGAATAAGGAGGGTCCAGCTCAGCCGGAAACGGGCTTGCGTCGTCCAGATCCATGCTTCTGAACGTGCGCCTGTAGTAGACGACGCACGGAGATACCGTGCACCGCTTTCGCATGTTTCCAATGATTCTCTTTCAGGCAAAATGGCGGCGCTAGAAACAGAAATGACGTCGTTGAGCACCGTGAAAGTGGAAATTCAAGAAATAAAGGTTGCCACCTCTCAGCTTCATAAGTAATTCGATCACCTGGCAGCTCTTTAGGATGACATAAAAAAATAGGTCGAGACATTGCGTTCTTATCTTTTACGTGGTCCCAGGCGCAATCCAAATTTATGAAGATGTGTGAAACTAAGCTTGTAACAAAACGTTCAGCATCAGACATAGAGCGCTCCCGTAGGCGAGTGCGTTTTAGATCTGACAAGCCAAAGCCTATCATTGTGATTTTTTTGTCGCTTAAAACAAAATAACACCTCCTATTTCTGGGATTCAAGCTCAAGGATTCTAGAATTTCCGACGTTCAGACTCGTACTTTGGACAAACTATAAAAATATTTAAAACAGTTAAATGTTAAGTGCAGAGATCACAATCTGGCGCCTCTTCTCCCCTTAGAAAGTGTCCATGAGTGAGATGCAGGGGCGGATTTAGAGGGGGGGTCCGGATGTCCTGACCCCCCTCTTGATTTCTGCATGTGTAAAATTTAGGCGTGAAACGAGGGAGAGGGGAAGGGGGTTCCTAAACAAATGGTACGCTGACCAACACCTGACCCCCCCCCCCCCCCCCCCCCCTCAGGAAATTCCTGCATCCACCCCTGGTGAGATGCGTATGTCCAACCCGCAGTCGGCACGGTACAACCTCGTAAAGACGTTCCCGATGCCTGCAGCTCTTCCATTCAGTTAAGGTACTTTTGAACGCGTGTAGTCTATTGTGTGTGTCAGCATCCCATTTTCCTGCCACTTTCTTGTTACAGTAATGTCTCGTTAATATAGACAAATCCGCTCCCGTAAAAAATCGTCCATAATGTGAGTTGTCCATAATAACGAGAAAAAAATACATGTATTTTCCCAGTTTGTCCCCGAAAGTGGTGTCCGTATAGCGGGGTATCCACATTAATGGGGTCCATACTAACGAGACATTACTGTGTTTGTTTTCGTAACTTTGTCCTGAAGTCTACAGCTGGTATCGCAAGAATGTCGATATTGCAATCTGCTGAAGCCGAGGCAGCTCGATCAGCCTCCTCACTGCCCTGTATTCCCACGTGGCTGGGTACCCAGCAGAACTCAATGGCCAGTTTCCGCTCTGGTACTCTAAGTACTCGACAGTGGAATTCCATTACAAGAGTTTTCTTTTTACGGCCGGCAAATCTAAGGGCCCTTAGTGCATTGAACGAATCCGAGAAAACAAGTTTTTGAGAATCTATGCTTTAAAATAGGCTCAACTGCCGTTATTAAACCGTAGAGCTCGGCTGTGAGCACAGTGGCATCTGTATTTATTCTTTGAGAGCTCTGAAAAGACTCTGAAACAAAAGCGCAACCGACATACTCTACAGTCTTTGTGCCACCTGTATACAAACTTTGGCAATTTCAGTAATTGGCATGATTTTCAGTAAATTCTTGTTTGATGACATCTGCAGGCACTACTTTCTTGTTATTTTAAGTCAGGTGAAAATTGCAGATTATATCATTTCCCTTCCAAGGAGCCAGTGGTTGCTGGAGTTCGACAAGAGGTCCGAGTGCGTTAAAGTTATATTGTTCGGTCATTGTTTTTATGCGCAAGGCAAAATGTTGTGTGATAGATGGTCTATTCTGAAAAGTGTGTTCATATTGTATACTTTGTAAAATTGGATGTACTGAATTGTTGGGCAAAGAGCGGATTCGTAAGAAATATTGAACAGTGAGAAAAAAACCTGCCTTTCTTGAGAGACCATTCGTTTGCCTCGGCATGCAGGCTGGTGATGTTCGGAAAGCCCCCGTTGAGAGCCGAATATCTTGGTGGTGTATGGCAGTGGCGTAGGCAGGGGAGGGGGGAAGGGATTGGGTGGTCGAAACTCCCCTCGAAATGCCAAACCTCCCCCCCTCGCCCGGGGGGCCCGCTCGCTCCCCTACTCACGCAGTCGGTTTTGCATGGGGCATGGAGCAAAGGGGAGCGCGGACTCTCTCCAACTTATCTGCTTATGGGAAAAGTGTTTGAGGGGTAGAAAATGCTCAAATAAATAAAATAGGCAATATTTCTTCATTCAAGTTTATTTTATGGGATGCGGAACTTTATCTCAGATATATAGAGGACGGATATTTGAAACATTTGTGGGGTGAAAAATGGCGATTTGAGGGCCAAGTATAACAAACTATTCGCACTAAAATACACAGTTCAATCAAACCAAAGCGAAGATAATAAAACAAACAGACGGTAATAATATGAATCAATGTCAGAGACGTAAGTAATATTAAATGAATTGTAAAAACAAGTGCACTGTTCAGCAATGGGTGGCGCTGCGCTCACGCCCACCTTGAGTACTGATCAGGATTATGTGCTTTCGACTAGATATTACCACGAATAAAAAAGTAACTGTGACTAGTTAAATAAAAACAGAAAGAATAAACATAGGGACGGACAGAACAACACCTCTTTCGTGCTGTTCTGTCCGTCCCTATGTTTATTCTTTCTGTTTTTATTTAACTTCCCCAACGCGCTCACGTCGAACTATGACTAGTTATTTTAGAAAGCAATTTACAACCTCTCTAGGTCATCTCCTTTATGCCAAGCGCCTACACATTAAGATGCAGCCGCCTGCGTTCACGCAAAGGATAACCAGGACGTCCTCCGCTTGCACTTCAACGTCGCGGTGAACATTCAAAAGCGCTAGACCGAGCAGTCGCTCATTCGAAGTGGACGCTCTCAGGTATGTTTTCAATTGTCGTAGTGAAGAGAACGAGCGCTCAGAATTCCGCCGTTGTTACGGGCAGAGTCGCTAGGATCTTGAGGAGACGATATGAATGTTTGGGAATAGGACCTCCAGACAGAAGGCGACCGCCTGTAGCGCAGACGTGACGGGCGTTTCACGTTTCTCCCTCTTGCATTTGGCAGCCCATATGAGCAGCTCGCATTGGAGTTCAGGAACTGAAACCAGGCCTGAATCGAGTTACAAAAACTCTTCAGCGCCGGGAGCTGCCCCACTTTCCAAGATCTCTCCCAACTAACTCTGTGATCAGGTAATCCGTGAGAGGAAGGAACACGGAGCGCTTAAAATGCTCTTCCGTGCTTCCAGCGGGAATGTTAGAGTGGTGACGTAGCCGACTTGTTACTCGCGGCATCTGAATTTCAACTTCCGCTGTCTCGGCCAGTTTGATGGCTGCTTGGAATATTGCCTAGAATTTGTGCGTGTACGCTTCTTCTAATTTTTCAGCGTCGATATTTTTTTATGTTGCTGTTTAATTTTTTGTAACAGTATAGCTATCCTTTTGTTTTGTCTGGCCTGCACGCGTTGGCAATGCAGTGGTACCTCAAAAAAACGGAGGAAGTTGTGTGCTGAAGCACTGACAAACTAACGGAGGTAAATCCCGTGGGCATGGGAACACCAGAAGGCAAACTTCACATGATCTTATAGCATGCAAGGATTGTAGTACGTTACTAACCTGCACACAGAAGAAACGGATAACGGTTGCCGTCTGCATCACAAAGTGTCTCCCATGCCCACTGAACGTGTAGGAGGCCGGCCGCGTTGTTTTAACTACTGGCGTTGCCGATCCCGTTGACGATGCCACTGGCCTTCCGTACGAATGGGGTAGGTAGGTAAGCATGGCCGATGATAGATGAGGCAGCATTTCGCTGTCGACGATACCTGGCAGATCTTTTTACAAATCAAAATGCTCTCATGACAATTTTGTGTCGGTTTTACCGGGAATCGGCGACCATGACGTCGTTCTAAGTAATCTAAGATGCCCCACGCTAACACTTCGAAATGTGTTCCTAGGAGGGTTTACTTTTAAGACAAGGGTGACTACTCTAGCCTGACTGATGAGATGTTATCCTTTCTGAATTTGAAGAACTCAGCTTGTCCTTATATATATTGACGATATTTGGAATATGTTTTGTTATATATAAGCTAAAGCTCTTAATTGATCTTTACGTACCATCAAAAATACTGAGGTCAAGGTAGAGTAAAGATGAGCCCTGGATGAATGGCGAGCTGAGGGACATCGTAAAGAGAAAAAATCGGGGCTCCAATCCACGCTGTGAAGGTGGTTGGCGAGCGAAGCTGTTTTGCAACGATTGCCACTGCACTATGCCAAATGATTGATGACAGAAAAGAAAGTGCACTGTACCAAAACTTTTTATATAGTTTCTTTTCGTGGCAAACGCCTCCAGTCGGTGCTCCAATCTTTGACGCCCCAGAGAACTTCCGGTTTATAAAAAGAATGAACAGAGCCCACGTTAACACCTTAACACGCTGCTGCTTGAAGTGTCGATGAAACGTTTAACCACCAATCCTCCAGGTGAACTCCAAAATAATGAAGAAACGTGAGATATGTTAAAAATTATCGAATATTCTTGTAAAGCAACTTGAATGCTCCAAGACGTTAAATGGTACAGTTGAAGGCCCTCGTTAAATCTCCAATTGTCCGTGTAGCATTTATGCTTTCTAGCACTGGTGACATAAGCAAGCTCGACAGGCTTGGAAAGACGGAGCGACCGGAAGTCGCTTGGGACGCAAGCGTTAGTTCATGTTTGTAAATAGCAAAAGGATGTATATGAAAGGCTAATGACGTCACTCCCCACGTCGCAAGCTGCCGTCGCCGCGGCAGCTTGCACAACAGTATTCTTTACCGCCGGGAAACGTATGCGGCGAGGGTTACGTGCTTCGCATAGTTAGATAAGGATGGCTAGTTGGGCTAGTTGGTTGTGCATCATGGTGTAATACGCCAAAACAACAGGGACAAAAACGAAGAGAGAACTAGACAGGACGCGGCGTAACTTTCAACTGAATTGTTTATTTGAATGACAGAATTAAAAAAAATATATATAAAGAAATATAAAAAAAAAATATAAAATATAAAAGCAGGCACACTTGGCAGAACACCAAAGATATGGTTTAACAACACCCCCCCCCCCCCTCCCCCCTTCAATGCCAGAGTCATTGGTTCTTCAAATAGTAGAATTCTTTATCAGTCAAGGACAAAGAGGGAGCGCTTATACAAGTATTGTCGTGGTGGGACCTAATTAGGAAGGCTTCGTGAATTTCTCTGGCCGTTTTTGTTTTGTCAACAGGCTTCATTCTGGGCGCCAGGCTGTACTTGGGGCCCCAAGTACAGCCTGGCGCCCAGGATGAAGCCTGTGGACAAGCTTGGATTGGTGCGAACTTTGGCGGATAAGGCGGCACAGCAGGACAGGGACAGGTGCATATCTGAAGGTGTAGATGTTATTATGCGCACGTCAGGATATGGTCAAGCAGGCTTCAATATGTGGCTTGTTGTTTCACACTTCAGGAAAAATAACCTCCGTCTACTAGTAGCTGACAAGGAGGGCGGCTTTGTGGTAGCGGAAGAAAAGCTGTTCAAAGACAAGTCACGTGAGGCCATAGAAAAACACTTCAAACCTGTTAAGGATGCTTCACTGAACAGGGTAAAATCGGAAACCAGAGCCTTATGTCAGAAGTTGGATCTATCCAGCTTAGGAAAGAAAGTGCTATCGTCAAAGAATGTTAACCTGGAAGTTTTTTTCACAGCAAAAACCCACAAGAGTGGGTGCCCGTTCAGGGCTATAGTTACGGAGAGGGATTCGTGGCAGGTGGATGTGGGGGGTTTTCTACGTAAACACTTGTCTGCGTTGGAGCTGGGGGATCCTTTCCTGGTCTGGAATTCTGAAGAAATTTTAGAGTTCCTACAGGGAGGAGTCCTTAAGGGGACAACAGGTTTCTCAATTGACGTGGAAGACCTTTTTTATTCGGTCTCTCAGTCGAAGGTGTTTTGAAGCTGCTGAACCACTACCTCAACTCCACTGTCGTTTCCTTCGAGGGAGAGCTGTTTGTGCAGAAACGTGTTATCTGCATCGGTTCCGCTGTAGCACCGGTACTGTGTGACATTTTTCTTGCAAATTGCGACAAGCGTATATCTGAAAAAATTCAACAGAAGGAACATGTAAAAATTTTTCGTTACGTAGACGATTATTTGGTGTGTGTTTCCCGCCCTGTAATTGCGGATGATCAAGCGATTGCGGGTTTTTTAAAACTGTTCGCAAGCTGCGCTTTCGGCTTAAAATTCACCCACGAGACATCGGTCTGTGGTCGGCTGCAGTTTTTGGATATTGGGTTATATTTCGGTGCGTAGCATACCTGCTGGGCGTATGAGCCCCGTTCCAAGAAAGGAATGTTGCCATTCAGCTCGGCGCACTCCAAGTTAGTGAAGAGGGGCATTGCTTCATCTTGCCTAAGGGCCGCGCTAAAGAAATCTTGCCCCCCCCCCCCCCCCCCCCCCTTGGATGAAAAACAGTTTTCATTCTCAACTCAGCAGACTTGAAGAGGCAGGGTACCCCCGTCATGTTCTTCGAGATGTTTCAGAGACCTTAGCAAAAAAGATGAAAAAAGACAACAGCGCAGTGTGCGAAAGGGCACCCAAGAGGGTAGACAGGCCTGTTGTCTTGCGTTACATTCACGAGATGTCCCACAATTTGAAGAAGGTGGCCCATCGCTTTGACGGGATCCGGCCAACTCGTCGAAAGGCAACTCGTCGAAGGCCAACTCGTCGAAGGCCAACTCGTCGAATAGGCCAACTTGTCATAGGCCAATTCGCAGAAAGGGCAACTCGTCGAAAAGGGCAACCTGTCGAAGGGCAATTCGTCGAATTGCGGGAAGAGAGTTCGGGGTAACAGCCGTTAAAAGAAGTAGGTCACTACAAACACTACCATTATGAACAGCGTTAAACCTGGAACACATACTTCCCCGAACTGTCAGAGACCCCTCCCCCCAAAAAGAAAGTGTCTGTAGACTTCTTCAGGGTTCGGTTCGTTTCTGGACGGTCCGCCTGAACTGATAAGGATCACGTGCTTCTTGCCCAGCGGTATTTAATCTGGTTCAAGCTTGAACTAGTTCTTATTTCATCTGCCGGCCATAGAGTTTGTCAAAACCGAGAGAGGAGCGAATATGCTTCTTTATGGGGGCCATTTCTACACTGTAACAAGAAGACAGAGTCCTTCATGTACTGGGTTCGTAGAAAGCGGGATATCTGTAAAGCCAAGCTATCTACAGATATGTTGCGATGACTTCGGTACTACTTCAACCTGGAGAGCACACTCACTCCGGCGACCCTGTGGAGAACAGCCTGCTTGCAGTGAGAGACGACATGAAAGCGAAAGCAGGTAAGCGCCGAGCTTTACCGTTTTTCTCGTAAATCGTATGACCTGCTTTTTCCGAACTGTGAAAAAAAGTCACCAATCATATTGATATTTTTATTAATAGTGAAAGGACGCGAAAGCAACCACCTGATACCTCTCAGAGCTGCCGCGGCCTCATCAGACGCCGTGGCTTCACATATGCCAAGTGCGAGCACGATGCGGCGAACGCTACGCAAGCAGTGACGGTGCGCCATCCACCCTTATACTATCCCGACAACAAAGCGGAATCTGGAAATCCCAGTTGAGTTCAAGATATGCGTTATTGACAAACTTTAAGCTTGTCGAAAAATCAGTGCACATGGTGGTCGCAACAGGTAATGTTGAATTGCGTTCTTTTAGCTGACAGGGGGCGCTCTTTTTCATAGGTAACCCTGCGTGGGGACGACTTCCTTCTCCATGACACTGACTTCGGCGATTCGGCATTAACATACCGCTTTGACATACCAGTCGTTTTTTCTGCACCGAATAAACTATCTTCACTGTGTAAAAGGATAAGCAGATTAGGAAAGAAATCGGATATGCCACAAGAGTCGTGCAAAAAACGACATGTCACTAAGTTCCACGAGTGCGCCACTAGCGTCACGTACAAAATCCCCCTGTCATGTGGTAAGGTGTACATTGGCCAGACGGGGAGGTGCATTAATGATAGGGTCAGAGAGCATGCGTTGGCGATCAGGCAGTCCCCGTCTGGCCACTTAGCGGTCCACTGTGACCGTTGCGATTGCGGGCCCAACTCTGAAAAGTGGAGCCCCATCTTTGGTGACACCTGTGTCATGGGCCATTACAAAGCAAAAACGGCCAGAGAAATTCACGAAGCCTTCCTAATTAGGTCCCACCACGACAATACTTGTATAAGCGCTCCCTCTTTGTCCTTGACTGATAAAGATTTCTACTATTTGAAGAACCAATAACGCTGGCATTGGAAGCGCTTATGGCCTGAATGTCCAACGAGACTGAATGTCCAACGAGCCTGAATGTCCAATCGGTCACGTGACAGGCGAGACGGAATGTAAAACGAGACGAAAGATCCAATCGAGACGGAATGTCCAACGTGCCTGAATGTCTAACGAGACGAAAGGTCCAACCGAGACGGAATCTCCAACGAGCCTGAATGTCCAACGAGTCTGAATATCCAACAGATACGGAAAAGTTTGATTACTGAAAGCGACGGCGGCGAAAAACGCGTTCGATGAAATGGGGAACCGGACGTTTCGGTGCGGAGATCTCGGTACGCGGTGTTTCGGTACGTTGTCGTTTCGGTACCGGGCTTTTCAGTACCGGGCTTCTCGATGCACGGCTATTTTGGTGTGCCGCTGAGTTGTCCCGTTGACGTTGCCTCTGTGAAGTCCCCCGAATAAAATGAAAATTATGCTCGTGTATTTCGTAGACTTCATAACACAAAAAAACAATACATTTTGTTGTTCGTTTTATATATGTAAATATAAAGATAATTTTTATAATTAAATAAAAGGACGTGAAAAAGGTCACACATGCTACAAGATCAAAGACCGAACTCGTTGACCATTGACAATCGGTCACGCGTTTGCTTTGAGAACGTCGTAACTCTGGCAGGGAAACAAATGTGGGGTCCACGCAGTGTTGTAGGCGTTACCGAAAAAAAGTAACAAAATACGTTACTCGTTACTTGCAAATAAAAGGAACGCGTTACCGTCCTACGTTACTTCAAAATAGAAGGAACGTTTTACCGTTTTCGTAACCGATAAAAAGTAACCACGTTACTTTTGCGTTACTTTCTTAATTATGAATTAACACGTTTTACTGTTTTGACGGTACAGGTATGCATAAAAGCCATATTTCAAGAAACATTACGTTCATGAAGAAACTGAACGTAATTACTTCATATTTTTTACGGTTTCACCAAGTACTCACGAGAAAAATTCAAAGAAAACACAAAAACTTAAAAATTTACATGGGATCGGCACCCTAAAACACGAAAAATATTGAATTGTAACTTTTGTTAAGTATTTGGAAGAAGTAACGAGTAACGTAACTACGTCACACGTGACTTGAAATAAGTAACGTAAATACGTTACCCTTTACTGTTTTGAAAAAGTAACGAGTACGTTACTACGTTACCGAAAAAGGTAACGCGCTACCGGTAACGCCGTTATTTGTAACGCGTTACCGCCACAACTGGGTCTACGAGAGTTCTTAGAATCGTCAATCGTGCTTATCCCCAGCCGCAGTCTTCTTTCCGTATTCTACGGGTTAATGTATTTTCCCCATTGGTGACCCTGGTCGCGCAAAGATGATGTTCCCCGCATGGGATAGAAACGCCTGGTCAAATTGTTAGTATTATTGTTAGGCCAAGTCGGTGTAGTTTGTGTAATTACACTAAATTGTAGTTTTTTTTTTTAAACGAGGGTGAAAGTTCCAGACATTTCTGATTTGACTTCTCGGTCCCCAGAAACAAAAATTCGAGCCTCATACCAAAAAAAGATTGATAAAATACAATGTTCCTTCCATTGAGCCTTTGTGCAGGTGAAGTCCTAAAGTGGTGAGCTTTTGTCCGGTGATTGCCCAGAGGAGTCGGCACATTCACGTTTATCGCGACGATTAGTTTCGCATGGTTTGGCCACCAAAGCGATTCCTGTCGCAGTGAACCGTGTGTTAAGCAACAAGTAGGTAATTTTAATAATTGATACAATACTTTTTTTAGGATTCGCTTCCGTCGTTTCCGCTCTGCCTTTTTTGGTCACGTGGCATGCAGCAATCGCACTGATACGCGCCCAGGTACCATACCAAGGCTGCGATCGGATTTCAACTGGTTGTAACTAGAGTCACTAGTTGTAACTCTGTCGCCGAGCCGCTGCGACAGTGCGACCGCGATTTATTCATATGCGCACATTACAAGTGCACATATGACCACAGGATCAGGAGGTCAGCCCCTCGCTCGGTCTTCCCGAATGCCATTATGCTAGAGTCGCGAGTGAACATATTCACGTAGAACCCGACTTTTATAATTTTGAACGACCCGGGTACGATTCCCTATTGAGCGTTTGCAAATTCTGAGAGCTTCATTTGTCATCTTCTCTTTTTTTTGGAAAGAGGGTATCATTGTTGACTCCCACTGTCCCCGGCTATCTAGACACCCTAATCAACTCTTTTCGACAGTTCGACGAATGGGCACTTCCCCCCCCCCCCCCCTCCCCATCTCTGTTCTGCGAATTGGCCTAGGGCTAGAAACAAGAACGACAGACTTGGTAGAGGGCTGGCACAACGGACTGCACAGTCGTTTTGGCGGCCGCCATCCTGATCTTGCGGAGTAAATTTAGTTTCTGCAAGTATCGCAGCACGCAGCGCAAAACCGCTTCCAGGCTTTGTTGTTGGACCTTCTGGCTGTAGACAAACCGACCACCAGCGCCGTTGTCAACAGGAACCATCTGCTGCACGCCGAGATGGACGCGTTCGCGTCCTTTATCAGAAGTCAAGCTCCCACGTAACGAGACGTCATCAACTACTTCGACAGGATCGCGAGCTTCGGAGTGCTTCCAGAAGCCAGTTAAATTACATGGGCTTCTGAGAACCACCATGCATGTCCCATGCAAAACAATTGCGTACTGCGTGATATCAGTATTCTCGCTCTAGTATATGCCATACGAACCTACTGGCACGGAACGCGTGCTTGCGTAAACTACTGGCAACTGCAGTGTACAGAAAGTAGTTGTCTGTTCCAAAGATAAACGAACAAAAATAAAAATGTACTAAATTCACACAATTGTTCTGCATTTACTCATGGGTTGTCGGGTCCCACCCCCGTGCATTTATAAACGCGTTAGATGTAAATTTTATTTAAATTTTTTTTATTAGTGGGAAATTACGCTTGTGCAAACTGCTGAAACCAGAACACGCAGACACCACATCCCTATTTTACTATATATTTCAAATTGGCTGATTTATATCATCGAAACATTCAAAACATTTGAAATGTCAATCTCAAAGGAGCGCGTGGCGTCGTACAATCAACACCTTTAACCGACGGGTACGTAGCTGCGCATCGGCACTCAGCTAACTAACTATTATGCCTTCATATATAGATGAAATTATAAAATTTGTGTCTGCTCTGGGTTTCTCTGTCGGCTCGTCAACGTCGGCTTTAGTGGCACGACATTTTAGTATGACGAAAATACAGCAATGTCTGCAGGAACGCGATTAAATATACACACAAGTCTGTATAATTAACAAGACAAATTATTCTAGCACGTGACAGGCCAGACGGAATGTCCAACGTGCCTGAATGTCCAACGAGACGAAAGATCCAATCGAGACGGAATGTACAACGAGCCTGAATGTCCATCGAGACGAAAGATCCAACCGAGACGGAATGTCCAACGAGCCTGAATGTCCAACGAGACGGAAGGTCCAACCGAGACGGAATGTCCAACGTGCCTGAATGTCCAACGTGCCTGAATATCCATTATTGGATCTTCCGTCTCGTTGGACATTCAGGCTCGTTGGACATTCCGTCTCGTAGTCCATTGGAAGGGGGGGGGGGGGTGTTGTTAGACCATATCTTTGGTGTTCTGACAAGTGTGCCTGCTTTTATATTTTATATTTTTTTATTATTATTTTTTAATTTTGTCATTCAAATAAACAATTCAGTTGAAAGTTACGCCGCGTCCTGTCTAGTTCTCCCTTCGTTTTTGTCCCTGTTGTTTTGGCGTATTACACCATGACGCATAGTTAGCAGGAGCTCCTTATCATCAATTATCTGGTTCGGATGCTTGTTTATGCTTGTTCTTTATTGAAACGAATGCTGTGATATGCACTTGTCGCTTCAATCGCTGAACGTTTTATTTTATTATATATATATATATATATATATATATATATATATATATATATATATATTTGTGAGGACGTTGACACAGAAAAAGATCCGGCCTACGAGTTACATACAGCTTCACTGTAAAATGAGTGCTTATTTAAGATCGCGTAAAAACCAAACCCCTAAGCATCTTAGGCAACTAAAGCATTTGGACAGTACCCACAAACACCAGTTAGAAACAGCGAAACAAAGCTTCCATAGTTTCATTTAATTTAATTTTGCTACCTTAAGGACCTCTTCCGAGGCATTACATAAGGGGGGTAAATAAAATTCACATTACTTATAATAAAATTGGGAAAACACTGATGAAAACAAGAAAGAGAAAAAAACATCATTACACAATAGATTATTCAAACAACTTAACAAGCTCCTGCGTAAAATAGTTGTAGTGTTTTGTTGTCACCGAGCTTGAGGGCAGGCTGTTCCCATCCGAAATACATAATGGGAGAGGTGAGTACTTGTAGGGGTTAGGCCTGGAGAAAATGGGTTCAACTTTACATGGACAATCTAGGCGAGAGGAGATATGATGGGCTGGGGAAAAATGTTCTGGATGACCATGGGTTGTAGTAGAGTCTATGCATGAAGAAAAGCCGGTTAATGTTTTTGCGAGTGTCGAGAGTGTGGAGAGATAAGGACTGTTTTAGAGAAGAAACACAATTTCGGGAATAATCACGTGTGATAAAACGAGTGGCACGGTTCTGAACAGCTTCGAGTTAGTTAATGAGATATATTTGATGAGGGTTCCATATGATGGATGCGTATGCCAGCTTAGTATGGACTAGCGTAATATATGCTTAACGTTTGACATATGAGTCTGCGAGATAAAGATGTCTTCTTAAAAATCCTAATGTTTTATTAGCTTTGGAGCAGATGTAGTCAACGTGATATGTCCAAGATAAGCCTTCAGAAGGGTAAACTCCTAGATATTTAAATGTGACCACCCTTTTAATGTCGCAAGATGAAATTCTACATGCAAAAGGGAGTTTATTTTTTTTTATCTGTAAAATGCCATACTTTTATATTTATCCTGGTTAATTGTCAAGAGTCAAGATTCACACCAAGTTGTTAATTTTACCAGATCACTCTGTAGGATGACGCAATCATCAATGGAGGAAATTTTGCGATAGAGGACAAGGTCATCAGCATACAGTCTTACGGTGGAGGTTAAGGAAGAAACAATGTCGTTTATATAAACTGGGAAAATAAGTGGGCCAAGAACTGAACCATGAGGGGCGCGGGAGATGACATTCAGTGGAGAGGAAGCGGTGTTATCGACGATCACAGATTGAGTACGATCCGACAAGAAAGCCCGAATCCAGGAGACAATATTAGTATTCACGTTCAGATGGGAGAGTTCGGATATTAGTTTGTTATAAGGAACACGGTCAAAAGCTTTTGAAAAGTCTATGAATATTGCATCAGTTTGTTTTAAAGAGTGCATGTCACTATAGAGATCGCAGGTGAGTTCGAATAGTTGGGTAATACAGTAAAGGTTTTTACGGAAGCCATGCTGATTAGGGAAAAACAGATTGTTACTATCCAAATGTGACATTATTGTGCTGAAAACGATGTGCTTAAAAATTTTGCATGATACGCTAGTCAATGAAATAGACCTGTAATTATTGAGCTTATTTGGATTACCTGATTTGAAGATGTTTAATGCGTTCGCATTCAACCAATCAGACGGCAGTTGGGAAAGAGCTACAAATTGCTCAAAATAAGGAATAGAAATTTGGCAAATGTAGGTTTCGTCATTTCTAAAATTCTGGAGTTAATTCCGTCACAACCAGGTGAAGAGTTTAGTGGAAGTCGCTCAATGACATTCAAAATACCGTGTATGGAGAGGTAAATATCTTGCATATCCGTTGGCCAACGGAAGGTGCTGGAAGAGTTTCATGTGTAAAGATATCGTCAAAATACGCGTTAAAATTCGAAGCAGTTGCTTCGGGTGATATTGGGTGATCAAGCGGGTCTACGGTAGGGAGCTTGGCACCCCTGAAAGTAGGATTTATTATGTACCAAAAGTTTTTTGGGGTTTTCAGTTATTGTCTCTTTCAGGTCACCGTTGAAAAATTTGCGTTTCGCTAACTGGATTTCAAGTGTACACTCTTTCGAAAACGCATAAAAGTGAAGCCATATGTCATCAGTGTTTAAGTTTAAAGCCTTGTGGTATAAACGTTGTTTTCTTATTTAAAATGCGCTTTAATTTCACTGAGAACCAAGAAGGAGATGCGTCGGTGGTAAGTTTTTTTGTTTTTTTTTAAGGAATAAAATGATTTGCGGAGCAAAGCAGCGCGTTCCTGAAAATAGTTAAATTCGCGTGTACTGACCGATCATGGAAAGAGTGCTTAAAACCTGCAAAAGCTCGGAGGAGAGAAGAATTCAGACCCACTGAATCTGCCTTTGGGTTGTCCCAGATGGTTTTCGAGGACTTCTGTTTGTCCGAAACCCTTACCGAGAGAGTGATGGTTATGAGGGCATGATTGCTAATCTGTGATAGGAAATGTATGGAAGATATATGTTCAGGATGGGTAATAAAAAAACAAAGAGGCTGTGTCTGGAACCTCGAAAGAGGTTCTAGAGACAACCTCTTTGAAGGTTTTCTCTGGAACAACATCCAAAGATAAATCCCAAAGCTGTATGGAAATATATCAGTGGTAACAGAAAGGAAGAGGCTGGCACACCTCCAATTGATAGTAACGACACATTGCTATCTGATGACACTGAGAATAAAGCAGTGTGCTTCAGTAATTACTTTCAATCAATTTTCTATGAACCAATGTTAAAACACATATATTTCTAATGTGGCCCACATTTGCAAATAAATGCTGACGGAATCCGGAGCCTCCTTCTTAAGTTGAACCCAGATAATACCCCGACGTTTTTGTTTAATTATTTTATTTTGCTTACAAAGACTTCGTTATCTTCAAAGCCGAAGGCAATGTGGAAGATAGCCAGCGTCGTGCTTGTGAATTAGAGCGGTTCCAAGAGTAAAGTAGGCAACCACCGACCCATATTTATTTTATCTGCCTTTTCAGAGCAGTTAGAGCACATCGTATGTAGCACTTTAGTCAATTATTTGAACGCGAACAGCTATTTTTCTCCCTCCCAGCATGGTTTTAGGAGCGGCTTTTCGTGCGAAACACAATTATTCGAATTTTTTCATAATATGGCTTTCTAATACGATAGAGGTTCTCAGGTGGATTGTGTCTTTCTTGATTTTAGGAAAGAGTTCGACCTAGTTTCACACGAATTAAGCTTACTTAAGTTAGCCTCATTACATTTTCCAGGTAATCTATTATTATGGTTAAAATACTACTTAACTGAGCGAAAGCAGTGGGTTGTAGTGATAGGTGAAAACCCTACGTACGTGGACGTCACTTCAGGAGTCCCGCAGGGAATTGGTTCTCGGTCCCCCTTTTTTTTTCTCTTGTTTTTATTAACGATATCACCGAGGACATGAATTAAAATATCCGTATTTATGCCGATGATTGCGTGGTTTATCGATCTGTTCGGTATTTCAATGATAGTGCTGTTTTGCAACGGGATATAGACTGCATTTCAGGGTGGTGTCAAAGATGGCAGATAAAACTAATCATCAATAAATGCCATCGTATGCGCTTTAAAAAAAAATAAAATAATGAACCGCATTTTTTTTTGTACAGCCTATATGGCACTGCACTAACTTTAACTCCAGAGGAAAGGTATCTTGGGGTATATTTTACAGAACATTTATCTTGGCAGTCCCATATTTATCAAATTACCTCTAAAGCCGCTTGTATGTTGTATTTTTTAGGACACAACTTTCGAAACTACCCTCCCACCGTTAAAGAGACATTATTAATGACGAATATAAGGCCCATTCTTGAATACGCTTGTGTCTTCTCAATCACAATATCTTTGTGATGACCCCGTAAGAGTCCAAAGCAGGGCAGCGAGACTCGTGACCGGAAGTTATGACTACTGTGTAAGCTCGAGTTTCCATAAAGACTCTCTCTGATGGAAACCGCTAAAATGCCGTAGATTCGTCTTGCGTCTAAAACTCTTTCATAATATATGTATAACAAAACGGGCATAGAAAATTGATAATTTCTTGAAGCTCCTCACTTCATCTCACGCAGGGTAGATCACCATAATAAGGTTCGGGAATAGTCGTACCGTACTAACATTTTCAAATACTCCTGATTGTGTCAACTGTGTTAATCAATGATTGTTACTTTTATTGTTCCTACCACTTGCAAATTTGTTTTCATTAACCTAGATATTTTTTTTTTATCACTTCTCTCCCCCCCCCCCATTTTTGTAATGCCTCTGGGCGTTGAAGGGTATATTGAATAAATAAATGATAAATAAGAGTGTTAATAACGACACTCCCGTTCTGTTTGTTTGTTTGTTTTTTATCGCGACATTGGCGGCACGAAACGCCGGCTTTTGGGAAGTCAATTTTTGCAACTTGGGACCAATTTCGATGCGTGTGCGAATAGGACTTCTATACACCAGTCGGAGACGCGTCCCAGGTAGTAATGTACTTTCAATGGGCGGAACATGAACAAAATGAGTTTGAAAGAAGAACGTAACGCAGATAACGGATTTCCTCAAGCGCCTAATATATTCCCGAGTGTTTCACAAAAATCATGTTTCTTTCTTTTTTTGTTACCCGGCGGTCAGTTTTTTTTCCCGGAACATGGGACTAAACAAAACTATCAAAATGCCTAAAGCGACCCAAAATTGGGTTAGTTTTACTTTAATAAAATTTGAGGATTATAATTTTTTAAATATAAAAGATTAAACTAGAGTGGTACCAGACGATAGCAAATTTATAGGACTGTAGGCGTATATAATTTAGCAAGCAACATTTTTGATGAATCCTGGCATGGCTCCAAAAATGTCACCAGAACGTAAAAGGTTTAATATGGCATTTTTTTAATCTCTCGCAAAATAGTTTAGTTAAAAAATCTATATGCTGCGCAACATAGACTTACAATAAATTATAGAGCGATTTTGTTTTCAATCGTTTATAAGAAACGACAGGGCTAAGTACAATCAAGCAGCCGAAGAGTAATATTTCTCCTTACTCCACTTAAGGCTTTTTGTAGACATAAAAACAATGGAGTTGAATGAGTGGTTTTGTTCAGTATGAATACAGGGGGTATTACAGTATTTTCCGAACTATTGGCGACTCCAGCGAAATCGACGCCGCGTAGCGGCAACGCCGAGAAGCTCAAGAGAGGAGGTTGTTTCGACTCTGTCGTCTGCTATCGCTGCTTGGTTCTCGTAGGCAGCATAGAGACAAACGTCGTTTCCAGTAATTACTTTTATGCTTCCGCCGTGCCATTCCTAAGCACTCACTAGAAGAAGGTTTCTACCATTGAAAGATCGCTTTGCTTTCATATGTAACACTAATTTTAAGCTGCAGTGCAAGAAATTTATGGTGGTCCGCGTGCTGAACGACGAAAACGACCTCCTTTCGACCGCCATCTTGCCTGACCAGCGCGCCCCCTATAGTTCGCTGAAGTCGCGAATACTCCGCTGGGGCAAATTTCGGCTGGAGAAATAGTCTCTCCTTAGAAATTAGATACTCCTCATGCATACGATGCCCAGTCTTCACGCGGTGCTTACTTATCTGGTGCATGAACCGCACGTGAAAATAATCTCACACACAACGCACATTGAAACGTTGACGCTTTTTTAGTGCACAAAGAAGCTCGTATCAGACATAAAGGAGCATTTTCATAATCTGACACGTACAAAATTCGTCACTCGTCATAATCAAGAATCTCAAGAAAACAAACCCTCGAATAGTATGCACCTATAGCTAGACCGCACATTGTAAAATCTCAACTTTTAAACATGTATAGTCCCAAATTATGACTAGGGTTCGGAGTTTTCGGTTTAGACCGATAAAAACCGATAAAAGTACGCCCAATCCATTTTCAGAAATTCGGTTTTAACCGAAAAAGGTCAGCTTGTAGGTTCGGCGTTTTCGGCTTAAACCGATAAAAACCGATAAAAGTAAGTCTAATTCGTTTTCTAAAATTCGGTTTTAACCGAAAAAAGGTCAGTTTTTTAGGGCCGCGTCGGTTTAAGGAAGAGGGGAGAGAGAGAGAGAGGGGGCTTTGGCAAGGTTCGACATTTTAGTGACGTCTTCGTGATTGCCTTCTTTCAAGGTTTAACATGCAACAAAAGAGGTCTTGGATTGGCCCTTTTGTGATCGGGCTTAGTGTATCAAGCAAGTTCCCGGTCCTAAAAAGAAGTTCGGATGTGCACTAGTATAAGGTTTTTCACTTCATGCACTTCAGAGGACGTCGAGGAAAGTCGTTAATACCTTTCTCAACATCCTCTCTCAAATGTCCCTATGGTTAAAAGCATAAATACAATGATTTTTTTTTTCATTCCGCTGGTTTCTGTACGGTCATCACCTCAGACGGTCACGTAATCAGAATGGGGAAAAAAAAAAGAAGCGCGCTGAAGATATTATGCCCGCGAATTCCGTGATTTTGAGGTGTGTCCTGACGGAAGTTGTAACGAAGACCACGTATGTGTATGTGCCGTTATTCTTTGAGTGATCACAAATATCACAGCTACACGGATCATCTGATCCGGTGTCCGATGGTGTTTCTTTTATACTCACCGAAAAAAAAAAACGGTAAACTTTTTGGAAATAAATATACACCGAAAAAACCCGAAAATTGAATTTTAAAATAAACACCGAAAAAAGTATGCCGAATTTTGAAAAAATAAAAACCGAAAACGCGGAACTTTAATTATGACCTATATATTTATTTAAAACAACGTAGTGTCTAGAGTACCGTCCGAAGGCACTCTTGCAGAGCGTTCAAGTGCCGTCCGACGCTACTTCACTCACGCGTTCAAGTGCCGTCCGCAAGTCTCGTATAAAAAGTGTTCTCAAAACGAGTTTTTCGAAGCAGAGTGTAGCGCCCCCCCCCCCCCCCCCCCCCACACACACACACACAGGCGAACGCCCAAATCATTAAACTTCTTCAAACGAATTCTATGCTTGTGTCCGCATTGTGAAGGTGCAACGACCACGAAGAGGGAACCAGTTTTTCTTCTTCAATACTTGTGCAAATGTGAAATATAGGTTGGAAGTAGTTCATTGTTATGAGCGCTAAAGATGTGTCTTCATACAATAAAGTAATCGGAAAAGTAACGGTTACTTCTTTAAGTAATGTACAATTACTTTTGCCGTCGAGTAATCAAGTACTCTAATCGAATACTTTTTAGCCAAGAGTAATAGTAATTGTAATCGATTACTTGTTTGTAGTAACGTGTACAAGACTGGTTTGGTTTAAGGCTGTGTCAACAGTGCCGTCCGACGGCACTCCAATCGCGCCTACAAGTGCCGTCCGAAAGAGAGACGGCGCGTGTATCACTGGGGAGCGTGTTAAGCCAGACCCCCGCCTACGTTCACGCCGCTTCGCGGCGACAGTATGCGGCTGCTAATTACAAAACTATTGACCCATTTGGCCCCGTCGTACACACCGCTTCGCGGCGTCCGGCCGGCAAACCAAACCCCGCTGTACCCCATGCACCCCCAGAAACGAAGTCCCATACCATTTCGTTCAGCGAAGTTTCGGTGACAACATTCGTTTCTTCCCTGTGTTAATCGCGTCGGCAAAATAAAATGTTCGAGAAAACAAAAACAAAAAAGTAAGCCCACACTGCGGATCAAACCCGGGATCCCTTGTTTATGAGACAGACATCAGGGGGCTGAGCAAGGGTTGTCACTCAAAGTTTGCGTTGCTCATTTTATTATTCACATGTGGATGAGCTCGCATGTTATACAAAAGAGCAGCAGCTCCAGGATTTGAAACGGATCATGTCTAGTATCCATTAGCGGAAGAGATCGCCCCGACCACTTCTCAACTCGAAACATCCCTTAGCAAAAAGAGGCCGTACTTGAAACGAATTTGAAATATATTGAATATGAATATTCATTTTGTATTCATTCTGTATTATTTTGTCCGCATTCGAAATACGCACGTAATGTATTCAAAATATATCATAAATATTGATCAGAAAATATTTTAGATATACCAAAATATAATTCCTTCCCCCTCAAGATGTCATTTGTGTCCTAAAAAGCGGCTACACAAATGTTTGTTTTTTGTTAGTAAATGCATTTTGTGTAGTATTTGAAGACTCTACTAAATACATCCCACAACTACACATCAGAAACGAACACAAACACAAACACCACGACGCACTGGACACCTGAATCACAGTCCCGTTGACTGCTCTAGAGCCTTATATAGCCTACATATTCAAGGAAATCATTTGGCCGGTGACCAGCTCTGCACTTATTAAGGTTCTAAGTATTCTATCTTCTCCTAGGGAGTCTGTCAAATGGGAAACAGTGTTTTGAAGTTCGTGGACGATATCTCTTACAAAAAAGCATTGGTACAACTAATAATAATTTGGCGCAGTCGCTAAAACAATATCCACAAAAACGGCTTCTAGAAGAAATGTTATTGCTTCTCTGCATAGCACCACTCAGGATGAAGCGAGTCAAGCTAGTTTCTTCACTTTAAAATAGTAATTTTGCTTTTCTTTACTAGTTGACTATTTAATACGGTCATTAACGTCACTATATTAAAGTCACTACTCACATCACATACAATGGCGAGTATACACATTCAGTGAACTAACATTGCGCTAACACAATTCCACGCCAAACATATCTGCTCACTGCTCTTGCTGAAGCTTTCCAGCATCAGCAAGTGTTGTGGTTGTAGTTCCCGAACCCCGTTTGTGATTGGTGTGCAAGAAACTCATCAGGTGTGTTCTTGATAGACAAAAAACAAAACAATAACATAAACTTCTCTGATTCATCAGTGCGACGCTGCACAACTCAATTGACAAACTAATCAAATGTTGTATTTAGGCAGTTCAATGTACTCCACATCTGCTTGAAGTGAATTTCTGATAGGCAAGCTTTTCATACTTTGGTAGTTTAAGTCAAACTACCAAATTATTGCAGTCAAAACGTACTTAGGGTATAACAGAACAGTATTTACGATTTCTAGGTATTTTAAGAGCGTTCTGCACATATTTTTGATCGCTGCCTTTTTTTAGGGCTGTAGTATATTTTGCATGAAATAAACTAATATTTTAAGAAATCTAATTGAAAGGTATTTTGTGCCTACTAATTTAGTATTTACATATTTCAGAACGCATGAAGAGGACTTCAAATGTAGTTTAAATAAAGGCATTTTAAAACTATTTTCAGAAATATATTTTAGAACTAAGTAAAAAAAAAAGAAGTGTGTATTTTCGGTATATTTTTTGTGTACTTACAATTATGAGCTGTACTTCAAATATACTCAAATTAGAATGTGGTATATTTCAAACGTCTTAGTTTTCGCTAAGGGATTGCTTGTCACAAAGACCACGTAGGGGAAATGGGGAAATATTTCAACTGGCTTTGTTATATTTTGCATCCGCTTTAGGCAATCTTCCGTTCTGGTTCTCCTACGGGCAGCGAGTAGGTACCCTAAGCAGAATTTTTTTTTTAATTTTTTTATTTCTGTGTGTGTGTGTGTGAGGGGGCTAGTTTAAACGAAGGACTTACAAAGCTACATTCTGCTGCCTCAAATTTCACCCTGAATGGCCTTTGTCACGCACTGGGGCTTTCCTGGGGCTTCCCACTCCCAGTCCCAGCTTGAAAAAAAAACAAAAAAAAAAAACGGACGTTCCACAGAAACTGTACATAGAAAGGGATTAACCTCGTTTCCAACAGCTCCGCAAAAATCTTTCTTTTTTCCGTTCGAAAAAAAAGCAAATTTTATTTTTGTCATTTCAGAAAAAAAAGGCGTGTGCCGGGGGGGGGGGGGGGGGGGGTCCCGTGGAAAAATAGTAACGGTTACAAGTAATTTTATTACTTCAAAAAGTAATCAGATTACTCTTGTGATTACTGCCTAATAAAAGTAATCAACCGATTACAAAATTACTCCAAAAAGTAATCGATTACAAGTAATTTGATTACTTGTAATGCGTACGGTACAAGTGTGAAACAAACTGATACCCCCCCCCCCCCCCCCCCCTTCCTCCCGAAACCAGTGTTTGGTTTCAAATGTTACTACTCAGATATATTACTGGAGAAATAACCTACTTACGAAGTCTGCCTTTGCCCAGTTCGCGGGATAAAATTTTGGATAAGAGGCTGGCTAAAAAGAAATTTTGAGTTAGTATAGACCATTTTTGTGTACTGTCGTCCCAGCCACGTAATGAGCGTATCGGTTATGGGCGACAAAAAAAAAATAATAAAGCGTTTCAACCTGTAAATAGCAAACACAAAAATAGAGGGGAAGCCAAACGAGAATGTGCGAGGGTTACATTTATATCCTAAATGACTTCTATTGGCGTGGCGACGGCAAAACCATGTTTTCGCCCATACTGGAAGTAACGACAGTTCAAGATGGCGGCGCTCTTGTTAAAAGGGTCAATATAATAGAGCCAAGTAAAGTTTGGGAATTACGAAATTTCATACTTTCCTACGCAGTTGTGGTTCCAGAGAAGTACGGAAGAGGAGCAGGCGATTTATCTTCTTCGGCACATTGCGTGGAAGACGTTTAGAGAAAACACGCCTTTGCTCGATAAAAAACGTAATTGAAAAAAGAAGGAAAAAATTATGGCAATTTACGAGGGAATTTTGTCGAATACGTGAAACGTTCCGGCCTCATAAACGTTTAGTGATAGCTGCACCTCGTGACTGCACCATATATGCGATCGGCGTCACGTTAATTTTCCCACTAAATTTAGCTGGAAAACTGAATTGGTGTTGAGGTCACGTGACGTCAATTTTTCCGCTAAATATGACGGGAAACTCAATCCGGAATCACTCAGTCCGGCTTCACGAACTCCGGAGCAACTATAGCCACCGGACATGAAGTCGTAGAAAATCATTTCACCCGCTAAATTAAATTTGCGTTAAGGTCACGTGACGTCAATCTTCCCGCTAAATCTAGAGGAGAAACTGAATTCGTATAGAGGTCAGGTGACACGAAGTTCTGTGACGTCATTTTTTCCGCTAAATTTAGCGGATAAGTGAATTGGTGTTGAGGTCACGTGACGTCAACTTTTCCGCTAAATCTTGCGGGAAATCTAATCTGGCTTCACTTACTCTGGCTTCACGAAATCTGTGGCAACTATAGCCACGTGACATGACTTCATGTGACATCATTTACCGCGCTAAATTTAACGAGGAAATTAAATCGGCCTTGAGGTCACGTGACGTCAATTTTCCCGCTAAACATAGCGGAAAGACTAAATTTGTCTAGAGGTCACCTGACACGAACTCATGTGACGTCATTTTTCCCGCAAAATATAGCGGGGAAATGAATTGGTGTTGATGTCACGTGACGTCAATTTTTCCACTTAATGATAATAATAATAATAATAATAACTTTATTTTCCAAATGAATTGGAGGGACAGAGGGGAAAAAGCCTCCACTGGATCTAGCGGGGAAGCTTAATCCGGCTTCACTGAATCTCGCTTCACGAAATCCGGAACAACCAACCAAAAACGTTTCACGTTAAAAAGAATGATGTTGAACCAAAAGTGCTTGCTTTTTATTTAGATCAATTCGGTACACGCAAGCCATTCTTTTTTTTTTTTCTTTATCAAGTATCTTTGCACTTTTTTCTAACCCCGAAACATTGTAAGAGCTTAAAGTCTTACAATGTATCTTTCCACTTTTTCTAACCCCGAAAATTGTAAGAGTTTGAGGTTTTCATCCCCGTCGTCCTTCAGCAAGTGAAGAGAACACCATCAACCAATCATCAAGCATTTGAAAGGCTCTAGTGCCGTTGGAAACATCCGGCCAAACTCTGGATGTAGGAAGGATGTACAAACTCGACAAAACATCTCGTTACAAGAGCGGTAAAACGTGGGACCGTCGATAAATCGAGCGCCCACGAAAACGTCAACATCCAAAACATCATATTGGACAGGCAATCGACGCAACAGCTACGTAAAACCGAGCATCAAATCCCGATCGGAGATAAACGTCGCCGCAACGCGTTTTTCCTCAAAAGAGCTCGCAATTTCAAAAACACGACAAGACAAAAAAGTACGAGAATCCAAAAGCCCACGCTTTTGTACGTACACCATTGGTCGCAACCGACTAGAGGCTTGCCGGGCATGGCGAGGTTTATCGGCAGTGACGCGCTTGGAACCTAATCCAGCATCGTCGGAGCGCCGTTCCTATAGCACCAAGCGGGCCGAAGACGACGCTAAGACCCATCCGACGCAATCACGCGGCCGAAGCTCGTCAGGTGACCTGAACTTCGGGCTCTGCGAGAACCACGAGTCTGGGGTCACGTGAGTCGATCCCTCCTCCTGATTAGTGCAGGAGGTAGGCCGTCGCGTCCTCTTCAAGGCAAAAGGGACGACGTGAGGGACTTCGCGTTGGACTCCCTCCCTCTGACCCTTTTCCCTAAGAAATCCATCACTATACTCCGTTTTGTCTTACGATGGACTGCGTAAGACACTACGAGTCAGCCAAGCCAATCCAGTGCAGTGCGAGGGTCACGTGACAACCGGAGAGGCGCAGACGTGACAGATTCACAGAGTTAGATCGACTGTGATGGCTCGTAGCTTCCGCTGTGGTCCACCCTAGGGTTACATGGAGGATAGAAGAGGAGGCTCGCGAGGCTCAAGGCGTCCGGTGGATGAACATTAAATTTTTAAGGGTTTCTTGGCAGAAACGAGCGTTTTTCGTTTCTTTTGCTCGTCGAGGGTTGCTCCCGTACGCTTGTCACTCGCAGCCGCGTTCTTGATTCACGTCGCTCTTGATGAATGCGCCCGGTGGGATTTGTAGAAACCCATTTAAGCGGCGGCGGCGACGTCCAGCTGCCCACACGACCTCCACGAGCTGACCAAAGGGGCGCGCGTCAGCGGCTGCCCCGTTCTCTGAAGGTAAGCACCTTTTCTCCCTTCTAGCGTGGAGTCGTGGGAGGACGGTAAGTCAAAATGTGAAGTCTTATTAAGAACGTGTATAGGGAGAGGGTTTCGTAAAATAGATGGCACCCAATAACACGTAACGGATGTGAGTAACGGAAGCGCGTAACGGAAGCGCGTAACGGAAACGTGCAACGGAAGTACGTAACGGACGTATGTAATGAAAGTGTAATGCAAGTATGTAACGGAAGCGTAATGCAAAGCCATGTTGAATTAACCTGAGACTGGGGTAGAGAAGAAACATCAAAACGTAGAAGGGACAAAAAATTTTCTGTCCCTTCTACGTTTTGATGTTTCTACTCTACCCCAGTCTCAGGTTAATTCAACATGGTTAATATTCACCAGCTCGCCTGCACCCTTACGATTTTTTCTATAATTTTTTTTTGTAATGCAAAAGTTTAACATGAAATTTATCTGCTAGACTTAGTAGTGAAGTTAAATTGGTGCGTGATTATACTGCAATTCAAGCTTTCCCGCTAAATTTAGAGGGGAAATGCTCCATCGCTAAATTCAGCCGTTGAATTGAATTACTGCACGCCAATTCAAAACTCGAATAATCCTAGAGCTTTACACAAGCTGCACGTTCAGTCTCCCGACGTTCAGTCTTCCGACTTAATTTCTAAAATTGAAATATATTTGGTTATGTCTGATATTGATCAGACGCGCAGTGCGAACTACGCCGATTTTATTTTAGCCCTAGGTTTGGTTGGAAAATGGCAGACCGAATGAATAGCACTTTCTAAACGAGTCGCCAAAATATTTTATAAAAATACACTTTTTCCATGGAGTTCCTAAATTTCTAAATGACGCCGGTCGCGTAAGTTTTTGCAGGCGACTGTCTACTAGGAACATTGAAGAATTCCTGCTTTTTCCTACCCGTGTACGTCAGCAATGGGAAGGCGGGCCGTGGACGGGTGATTCTCGAGGACGCGTCTCGGCTTCTCGGGTCGCCGACGGTCGAAATTATTTTTCCAGAGCCTCAGGGTCGACAGTTGGATAGACGAATGCTAATGGCAGCACCCTTCATAACGGGCTGTAGCTTGCGCCACCTAACCTAGAACAAACAAAAAATGAGAAGCATCTCCGCTTTTTTAATTCAATTTGCTCTCTACGATTTCGTCTACAATAGGTAGCAATCTGTGCTCCGCGGGAGATGGCACAAACAATGCCGGAAAAATATACTGCTTTTTTTTTTGTTTAACCTTTTTATCGAAAGAAAAAAGAACGCTTTACTGTAGCTGTGGGTGCGAATCCTGTCAAGTTGCTTTAGCGGGAGCCTCGCGCCTAGAGATCCAACGTCACGTGAAACATTCTCGCCCGCGCTCGAATTACTTCACAACCGCGAGCTGCGAAATGAGTATATACTTTATGAGTTTTAACTGTTTTAAGGGTGGCATTCACAGAATCAAGCCTGCTATGTACCATGGCAACCACCGTTCAAAGTGGAGCGCAAATGAAATCGGAGAAAAGTCCTTATCCTAGTCGACGTGCGCAGTCGCATCTCGTTTGCTCACTGACTTTAGTTGACATTTTATTAATGTGTTAGCAGTAGTCCCCACATGGTAAGGAAAAGCTGACGGCGTTCGTCTGTGGACAAAACAGTGGAAAGGAAAGCGCGCCGCGTAGAGAGGAGGAAAGAGAAGGAAAGGCGAGAGAGAGGTGACGCCACGGGGCGGAAACCAATGTGCGAGCGGATGCTGGGCCAGTCTGAACGTGCAGGTGCGCGGAGCCGGTGGCAATCAGTCCATAGAACGACGTTTCATCGACACGCGATGTTTCGTCGATAGATTGTTTCATCGACAGATCGTTTCATCGGCAGCTCAGATTAGCGTTTTCTGTGATAAGCTGCATGAGAATGTCGCCGCGAAACGGCGGGTACGAGTCGGTCAGGTGAAGTAACATTTTTTGTAAGGAGCCGCCGCATACTGTCGCCGCGAAGCGTCGTGAACGCAGGCGAAAGAGGAGGGGAGGGTGGGGAGGGGGGGGGGGGGGGGGGGGGTTAACGCGCGCTCAGTGATGCGCGCGCGACGAAATGTCCCTACAGCGTGCAATTCGCGTAACGAGTGTCGTTGGAACGATCGTGTCGACGAAACGTGTGTGCATGACACGTGTGTCCATGAAAAGTTGTCCACGAAACGTAATTCCACGAAACGAGTTTCGACGAAATGATATGGGGACCCGTGCGGAGCGTGTATGCCTTGGTTTGTGCTACAAGTACTAACGCTGGTCGAATCAGGCGGCAAAACAATTACAGCAAGATCCATTGGGGGATCCTTAGGGAATGCGTTAGCATGACCCTTGGGAACCGCCACGCACGTTTCTTTTTGGGAAACGCTAATACTGACCCCGTAACGAAGCCAAAAAAAGGGAACGTTTGTGGCGTGTCCCAGCAGTCATGCCAACGCATTCCCTAAGAATCCACCAATGGATCTTTCTTTAAGTTTTTTACAAACATTTTAGTAGAGTGGTCTAACCAATCCGCGTCGGTCAGCGGGAGCCGCAAAAGTCAGCTGCGGCTACTGTCGGCCTTCCGATCGATGTCAAGAATCGAACCGCCTAAGCGAAGTTTTATCTTGATTTTAGGCATGCTTTTCCATACGCTGCTGGTTGCGCCTGGTATTAATTTTAGGAAACACGTGGTGAGCTCGGATATACGTAAAAATGTCAAAGTGGTTGGCGTGCACTTTTCTCACAGAGGAGGTGGGGAAAATGTCTTTATTCTTTTGTATCATAGAAAAATGTTAAAACAGGCTTGAAAATATAGTAAGGCTACACAAAGTATAAATGTCGAGGGAGGCGTGTAAATGTTTGTAAAATAAAGGTTGTGCAAAAGCAAAAATAATTAAAAATTAAAAGGCTTGTATATCTAGATATCTCATTACACCCCTTTCCCCATCTGCGATCGAAAATGATTGGTTGAAACTGTAAATTTTAATCCGACACACACACACACACACACACACACATATATATATATATATATATATATATATATATATATATATATATATATATATATACATATATATATGGGCTGAAATTCTTTTTAGGTAACTTTGTGTTGTCTTATATTAGATTTTCCCAATTTTATGGTTCAATATTCTGCTTTAGGTTCTAGTGCGTCTTCAAAGAACTACCACTTGTTTGAGGATGTGAAAGTGAATTTTTGTATTTTTTATGCCTGTCATTGCACTTGGCATTGCTTGGCATGGTGGTTGAGGAGTTTTTTTTATTTTTGTTTTACCACAACCTTTATCGAGTTACTTTGTCCGCCATCTGGCATATATGAAGGCGGCTGATTACATTATCTAAAACATTTCAATGTTTCCTACAATCTCAGCCCACACGTGTTAGCTCACAGCTCAGTCCATGCCTGTTCGTCGCTTCGGAAAGCATGCGCCACACACACGAACGCTGCAAAATGGCACCGATCAGAAGCAATATTCTGAAATGGCTGATAGATGGTTTGCTACATTACCCAAACACCAAGGAGCATGCTTGCGAGTGTAGTCACACGTGTAACAGTGATTTATCTGAAGCAAGCCTAAAGCAAATGGACGGGTATTTAGGTAAGGCGAGTGTCTGCTGCACCTCTATCCACATTCCAAGCATTCTCTTTGGTTATCATGTCATTTGGCGATAGCTACATTGCGAGACCTTTCGGCCTTTCTTTGACAGTGCCGCTGCTTGATTTCGACACGAGAATCGATTTAAAACACCGATCTGAATAAAACTAGCCAGCCGCGGCTCGAGCTTGCCGATGGCAAAAATGGGTTCCTCAAAATCCCGATCGCTTGTCTCTTCTCGTAGTTCAGCACGTAAGCAAGGGGTCATACTTCGCGTAAATCTAAATCACTATTAACTTCAGATAGGCGTGGGCACGGTGAACTCGAGAGTACGGGATCGTCGGCGTGCACCATGCTTCCCGCGGCTGACGTCACGCATAAATAACAACAACAAAACAAGGAAAAATAACGAAAGAGAAAAATTTGGTTTCTGCATCGAACTAAGTATTATACTTAAATAAAATTAACTAGAGCGTATCTGGTGAACCGAGATTGCAATTTGGAATCTGGAAGCCACCAGCATTCGGATTCTGTCCTTGGCTTAGGTAGCTGAAAGGGTATGCTCCGCCCAAAATCTAGAAACAATAACAAGTACTTAATGTCGCTTCAGTGGAGAGAAGTATGGCCATAACATGCTGTAATCCCTACCAAAACCGTTGTAAAAAATGCACTCACCAGCTTTTCATCCGGCCGCCAGCGGTTTAGCTGTCGTGGAAACAACACTGGGATTCACGATGTGACGTTCGTATCCTTATTATAATAATAATAATGATAAATCGTTTATTGAGCAATTGTACATAATTTTGATCGAAGGCCCGCATGAGCGCGCGAGCGCTTGTGTGGGGGACCGTGGTAACCCAACAGGGTGCTCAAAATAATTAAAACAGCGGTGACACAAACATTTTTGCTAAGAACAGGCTATACATTGTTAGCACAGGCCAAGTGGACAGCAAATGAAGGAACAGTATGTATGCACCTAAACATGACGAGAGCCCCACTCCTTTAATTTCTGTTTCGCGTCTTGCAGAGACGGCAGGTCGTACAATTCTTCCGGAAGTTTATTAAAGTAGAATGGAATATAATATTTTCTTAAACGCCCTCCGTAATTTATGTAT
This sequence comes from Ixodes persulcatus, assembly GCA_013358835.2. Lineage (NCBI taxonomy): Eukaryota > Metazoa > Arthropoda > Arachnida > Ixodida > Ixodidae > Ixodes > Ixodes persulcatus. Next base: position 251,182 of record JABSTQ010009543.1, on the reverse strand, counting down.
ACCGTAGGAATGGAAAAGGTTTCTGAATGTCTCAGATGTTTTTGTCTGTTGACTCTATACTTGAAATCGTTAGTATAATATTATTTTATTAAAACTACATATTCCCTCAATTTCTCTACCTGCAGTATTTGTAGAGAGGACAATCTTTCACCATCATCAAGAGTTTCGAATTTTGAGTCATAGGCAATACTATCTGCAATTCTACATATTAGTCTATTTAATTTTTTTCTTCCGGTGGGCAGCACAGGTTTCATACACTGTGATTCCGTAACGCAAGAGCGAGACTCCCAGTGCTTCGTACATTCTTTTACCTAAGCGAAATATTATAGAGATTTGTTAGTCTGTACATATACGCTAAGACGATTCGTAGGCGCTTTACTAGATTTTCGACTGTAGCATTCCATAAGTTAGGCATTCATCAAAAGTTATTCCTAAATATTTTGTTTCGGTCGGATATACGAGCACAGAGCAGTCGCAAGGATTACAGTCGGTGGAATGCAGATAGACAGGACGTATAAGGTTCACTATTTTTTTTATGTGTCCGGAAGCACATTACATTGGTCTTGAGTTTGTTCACAAAACCAAGATCAACTATTTCATTTGCAGTGCGCTTCGCTGCTGTCTCCACCGACGATTAGAGCTTTATTTGCGCTTCCTACTTTGCTCTTATGTTGTAGAATGTGTGGTGACCCTTTGGAATGTTTCTTTAATCTATTTTTGTAAGTTATCTTGTGCGATTTATGCAAAGATGTAGGTCGATGCTGTTTAGAAGAAGCCTGACCAAAGCGAATATTTCGCATGGCTTAGACGATACAATTATAATTTGCGTTAATGAGAGGTAGGATTATGCGTCGGCTAAGGTTTACGCGCAGCTTTACACCAAATAAATCGGTGGCGACTTTTACCTTTAAAGTCCAATAAGGGATAAAACGGCGGCTTGGGCGAGTTGGTTATCTATGTCTTAAACTTAACAGCGCAAGTAGGAAATCCACACAAACACACGTCACCACAGGCCACAAAAACAATCACACTTAGGGATACAATCGCAGCAGACAAAACACTCACACAGCGCTGACTCACAACTCAATCTATCTTATGATCAAAAATGCCTGGTAGCAAGCAAACATTTTTTATGACCCCCGGTAAGTTGCATAACAACAAAATCAATACGTTTAACAGCCTCGTTCTCTCCATGACGTATTGTGTAAGGTCAAACATTTCCACAGTGACACTTAATTTAGTATTAAGCGTGCCTCTTGAGCAGGTCGCCTTGCCGTCCTCCCAAATTAAATCGGGAATGTTGAAATAGATTGAAATGTTGAAATAGAACGTTAAAATAGATTGAGTTGTGAGTCAGCTCTGTGCGAGTGTTTTGTCTGCTGTGATTGTGTCCCTAAGTGTGATTGTTTTTGTGGCCTGTGATGACGTGTGTTTGTGTGGATTCCCTACTTGCGCTGTTACGTTTGAGATCCAATAAGGGGTGTGCGAATATCTGAGTTTCTATCTGGAATATATTAATGATCATCCGGATAATTGGATTTCGTTTTTGGGAGTTCAAGTTTTCTAGTTTTTGAATAATTCGATACATAAAATATCAGTAATGCTGACAAAATTCGGGTTTATTCGGGTGAAATAGGCCTCAGTGGTCTGTGCTAGACTTAAATCAAGGCTACATTGAGAAGCCGTGAATAAAGTCCTTCACTAACGAACCAGTTTGACATAAAACAGTTCGTTGTGTTCCTCGATCGAAGCAGTCTTGAGTCCAGCTTCTTGAATGCGCTCAAGGAAAACCCGCAAATCACGCACTTTGCCATTTTGTTTTCGAGGATGTTGCGTCCTCTGCAGCCAGCTCTCTGCACTGGTAAACCTATCCTCGGCAGTTACGGTCATAATAAGACCAATATTATATACAAATAACAGTGGTAAGTCGTTAACCTGTAGTTCTCTGAAGAATCAGGCGAGTTGCCACTGCAGGGCTAGGTGTCGCAAGACGTGACACAGTAGATCGGTCTCAACAGACAGTTTGGCTACGTCACTGCTGCCGCAATGCATTGAGGAAACTGCACTTCTCTGCACGTGGGACAACCTCGTTGGTAAGCTTTGCGCGTGCTGAGCATGAGAGGCATCGGGCACTGCCGCTTGCATCCTACATGTGAACTAAAGTTACGGTGGTTTCACATAAACGAGTTCCGCGTTCGTGCTGAATAATAAACATACAGTTTTTTTATCTTTTCATCAATGCGGCTTTTTTTTCTTTTACTCTTGTGAGCATTGGGAAAACGTTTTCTCGGTATTCGCATTCGATTCGACATCCAACGTTTTATTATTTACAGAAAAGACCTGCATCGCCGTGAGGCATTATTGCAGGGGGTGGGTTACATACGAACATTTTTTAGAACACAAGTAGTACATACATACACAAAAAGCACTTTTTTATGGAGAAAATATAAAATGAAATAAAACATACTGTAAGAACATTACACAATTGAAAAATTAAAAGCCGAATTTGCCGCAAGCACATCTTTTGACAACCCATTCCATTCTTTGATGGTTTTCGGAAAGAAAAAGCAAAAGTGTCGGTGCGTCAAGAATACGGCCTGATTTTCTTGGGATCTGCTCTTTCGGATACCTAGGACGGTTCATGTAAAAAAAAAAAAAAATATCTCCGTTAGTTAATAATCTATTGTCGTAAATATAATCTACAAATTTCAACCTCAACAACTTTCTACGCTTACTGAGTTTCTCCCAATGTAGTAGGGCCTCTTTCATGTTAGTGACGCTCACTCCAAGTTCGTAACAGTTTGATACAAATCTAGCGCATTGATTTTGTGCAGTCTCGAACGGGAGTCTCGAACGAAGCGATTTACAGCGCGCGTCCCTGGTTTTGAGAGGGTACGTCAGTGTTGCCCGACTGCGCTGGGCTGTGGGTTTTCTCGTCAGTGGGCTGTGGCAGCCTGCGTAGGCGCACTTCCGCACGCTGGTGGAGGCTAAATTGCCGCCTTTTATTTTTTACCTTGTGATCTATGGCGAATAGAATTTCTTGAAGTGTTTAAGAACGTATTGTACTATTTTTGGGAACAAAAACAAAGAAATGAAAGCTGTTTTGGCGAGTCCGATCGCGACAGAACAAATGCAATTGAAATGTTTGTTTCAATTTATGTTGATCTTTTTACGGCACCATACACTCAGTCGTTTCAATCTACGAAGGTGTTAACTGTCGAAACTATTTCACCACACAGAATATTCGAACTGCATGGGTATTACCTGCCCACAACATGAAATTCAACGAATCTCATCAATCGAACAACATATAATGTACGTACCACACGGTGCCGCGTTGTCCGAACAGGCTTTGAGAAAGGTCTAAAATTACATAGCAAATCCAATGTACAGTGTCGACGATAGTCACTTCACGACGATCGGACGGAATCCGGGCACGTTCTGAAAACTGCTGATTTTCTGCACAGCACCAAAGCAACTAAACGAACGTGTCTATTTCGTCCCCTTACCCCGGACCCTATCAGTTATTTTTCGCGAAGACCGAAAACATAGCCGGGAAGGCTTTTCGGAGATTATGTCAACGGAACTAATCCTCGAAGAATGTTGAACGGCCCGCGTCGCGGGCTGCTTGACGTTCGCTTTCTTCGTTCGTTTCCTGCGAAGGCCGAACAGGCTACGAGCCCTGGTATTCTTTGGTACTCACAGTCGAAGATAACACACAAAGTGTAAGCATCCTGAACAGGCAAATAAAGTAAAAAAAATTTCAAGAAAAGCCAGCGAACTCCGAAGGCACAATGCAGGTGGGGAGTCGCGCTGACCGGGTTTCCACAGCTCAGGCGGGTGGCAGAAATTTCTGGCTGATAGGGGTCGCTCGATTCGCAAAATGGCGGCAGCCAGGGAGCTCTTTTTGCAAAGGTCTATAGCCTTTAGGGCTACCATTTCAACGTGTCCATTCCACGTTAAATTACTAGATAACATAATACCTAGGTTTTTTTACATTTGAGCTAGGTTTAATTATTTCATCTTTTATCATGTAGACGGATAGTAGTGAGATTTTTGTTTTTAACATGCACGCACTTTTTAACATTTAGGTTAATTGTCCAACCCTTACATCATACAGAATTTTTTTCTAGATCATTCTGTAAAGTATTATTATCGTTGTAATCATTATTTAATTTATAAATAACACTATCATCTGCAAATAATCGAATATATGATTGTATGCCATAAATAATGTCGTTTATATAGTTCAGGAAGAGCAGAGGACTCAGTACCGAACCCTGGCGGACACCGGACTCGACTTTTACATATTTTCCCCCACCAAGCACGACACATTGCCCTCGTCCACTTAGGTAATCTTTGATCCAAGCCACTACGTTGCTATCCAGTGGCAGTAAGCTAAGTTTATAAAATCACAGATCATGATCTACAAGGTCAAATGCCTTTCTAAAATCCAAAAACAAACAATCCACTTCGTCTTTAGCGTCAATGGCTCCAGCAAAAAGAAAAAAAAAAAGGACATCAACAAGTACTGTGCTACAGGATGCTCCAGTATGAAATTGGTGTTGATCTCGAATGAGAAACCTTTTGACGTTTAAATGAGCAATCAGATTACTATAAATGACACGTTCCATTAGTTTGCAGCAAATGCATGTTAAAGAAATATGTCTGTAGTTTTCCACACAGTTTTTAGCTCCCGACTTTTGTATTGCCACCAGATTTGCCATTTTCCAATCAGACGGAAGCTTTTGTTCCAGAAGAGATTTATTGAAGAGAACACATAAGTTATTGGCCAACTCTTCAGAACAGTTTTTCAATATAACCGGAGACATGTTATCTGGTCCGGTTGCTTTCTGAACATGAAGTTCTCGCAACAGCAAGGCTATACCATTATATGTTATCTCAGCGGGTGACATGCCATGTTTCACTACATGTTGCACGTTTGAGTGACATCATGATGCAGCAGGTTTAGAAAAAAAACAAAACAAATTTAAAATATTTGTTCAGATGCGTTGCCTTTCTTTTTTCATCCTTGATAAGTTCATCGCCTACCACAAGAGGAGGGACAGATGTGTCATCCTTTTCATTTGTTTTTACAAACTCCCAGAATTCATTAGAGTTTATTTTAAGTTTAGTTTCTAACTGCGTGTAATACGCAGTTTTGGATCGTTTTACTGTAACTTTAAAAATAGTATTTTTGTTTTTCTAAATTCACCGTGTTGGATTCGCCCCCCTTATTCTTATATCGAAGGCATGCTCTTGTTTTTCGTTTGATAATCTGTTTCACCTCTTTTGTTACCCAAGGCTTGTTTTTAGTTTTTGAGGATTTTACTCCGGAGTGAATGCATTTCTCAACTAGTTGATAAAACTGCTGACTGGGCGACTTTGTAGTTCATGTCGAATAACGTAACAGCGCACAACAAGAGTAACACTCGCAAACTCAGACACACCAAAAAATATACACTCACTCAGCGCTGACTCACAACTCTTGGATTTGTATTGTCTTCTTCTTATGCAGATAGCCAACCAAGTGACCAGCTGGATAGGGGCCACCGGGTGCAGCTTAAACGGGCCCGATGTATTAGAAATATAAGCTAATAAAACTGCTGACTGGGCGAGTTGGTAGTTCATGTCGAATAACGTAACAGCGCACAACAAGAGTAACACTCGCAAACTCAGACACACCAAAAAATATACACTCACTCGGTCATGAATTTTATATTTGAACATATTCCAGAGTGCACCAATACTAACGTTATCGGATTGTTCTAGAAAATACGAAAAAAGCTAACAAGCTCACTTATTATGTTATGATATTGTCCTTTATTATAATCAAATTTTTTTCTTGCCTGACATTTATATTTGTTTATTTATGGATGAACCAAATCAGCTGTCTCAATCTTATAATCAGAAATGCCTGGTAGTACGCAAACATTTTTTATGGCCCCCGGTAAATTGCATAACAACAAAATCAATACGTTTAACAGCCTCGTTCCCTCCATTACGTATTGTGTAAGGTCAAACATTTCCACAATGACACTTAATTTTGTATTGAGCGTGCCTCTTGAGCAGGTCGCCTTGCCGTCCACCCAAATTAAATCGAGAATGTTGAAATCTCCTCCCAGAAGGACATACTGTTTTGAGGCCGCAACGATCAAATCAGCTAAGTTCATCTAAGCCGTCACTGTTCTCGTTTGGAGGACGATAGTACAGACCAACCGAGAAATGCTTACCGTCTAAACACATCTGGTAACACGCTGTTTCTATACTTACATCTGGTATTGGCAACTGTGTAGTCGGAATACCTTTGTCTCCAAGGACGAACACGCCTTCGCCGTGCAAATTTCTATAATTTCAGTAAAGAGCATAATTATTTGGGAATGCTTCGTTTGATCCTATAGTGTCCTCCAACCAGAATTGTGTTCCCAGTCTGACTGTTTCGAGTAAACCCATGATTTCGTCCACCTTATATTCAATACTGCGTCAATTTAAAACCATGGCAGTGCCCACGTCCGTGTTCCTCGTGGTCGCAACTTTTTTGTTTGCCCCTTGTATGCCACGAGGGCTGGAAGTTCCAAGGTAGGCTGAACGGTTTGCGCCGTTCTGTTCTGATGTGGAAGTTCTCTAGACTGGATTTTGTCAGTTTCGCGCATATTTTCAGATTCATGATCAAACATGAAGCACCTATCGTTGATGTGCAGTCGGTTCATTCTCAACCTGAACTGACAGTTTTGCGTTTTCGAAAAATTCAACTAGTTTTCTTCTTATCAGCTGAACTGGCATAGGAAAATCTTCACTAATATTTGACACTATTCGACTCGAATTCGATTAGACTTGAAATTTAACTATTTGCACAAGTCTACCTCTACTGCAAAATGCCCACATGGGGCATTTTTTCACGCGCTTTGCCAGTGGTAGCCTCCAAGCCGTTCACAAAAATGCGACGCGCGTGCCGACGCCGAGATCTCGCCGGGACAGCTATCGGCAGGGCGCGACGCGCGCCGTCGCGGGGTGTGAGAAACATGTCCCTTGTGAACGAGCCCGAATGCGTGGAACGCATTATTTAAGCAGCGATCGTTTAAATGTGTATAGAGGACATTAAAGAGTCGTTTCGAGGAGGAACATATTTATTAATTGCCCGCTAGATTTAGTAAAGAAAGTGATGTCACGCGACTACAGGTGACCTGACATCATGATATGAAGTGACACTACGACTTAAAACCGTGATCGCATATCACGTGACATGACGGTGTGGTGTCACTTGATTTTACGTCACGTGATGCGACATAGCGTGGTCAAGAGGTGTTGTCACGTGGAACTATGACGTCATGTGACGTGAATTTTCTCACTAAATTCAGCGGGGAAATGCACGGACGGGCCGACGAACGGACCAGTTTCTGGGACTAGGAGATTCCGTTAGAAAGCATAGTCCATGCTTTAAAAGGGCGGTATTTTAATGTACGATGACGGCAAAATGGAACTGATTCAGCGTTCGGAATGTCCACTCAAGTACTTGCGTTGCCTTTTTCTCTAAGAGGACGCTTTCCCGCAGATGGCCCTCTCGCACATGCTGCTCCTGGCGGTCGTCGGTGGAACGAGTGCCTGCTTCATCACAAACTGCCCACCAGGGGGCAAGAGGTCGTCCGAGCCATCTCCCGCGAGACTCGTAAGCTTTCAATTTCGTTGTTCCCTCACTGTTTCCTGATGTTTCCCACTGGGTCCGGACGTTTCAGGAAATGCCCTTTTACCGGATACCGGTTTACTGAATGACAATGAAGGCCGTTTCATAGATCGCCGGCAGATCGAATGCTGGTAGGATCCAGTGGTGTCCACTATCAACTATGCTACTGTCTTGTAACGTAGTGGCCCGTTTCCCTAAACTCACACCATATTCTGTACTCCTACGGTGTGTATTTAGTTTCTCTCTTTCCTCTGAAACAAACCACACCGACTTTGTATAACAGAAATAACGAGTACTTATTATATTTATTATGGGAAGTCGGCGTTTCATTACGGTGAGTCCCGGCTTCTGGAACATGCCTGCTCCCATTCATTTGGTTCGAAGTTTAGCCACCAGGTCGCGCCAAGTTTTGCTGCACACTCGCATATTTATTTATATATATTTATTAATTTCTAAATACCATAAGTGCCATAAGAGTTAAAGAAGGAAGAGGGTATTATATCACAATGTTGAAAATGGCTTCGGGAAATCTCATTGGATCCACGATGGTAACGATTTTTTCGGGAAGGTCATTCCAGTCCACACTTGTGTCGAGAAGAGAGCGTTTTGATGTGCTGTGGAAAAACATCGCGGCCTGACTATTTTGTTACAATGATCTAGTCTTGCCGAAGAATAGTTTGGTGGAGACAAGTTTTCGCCGTGTTGAAAGTAATGGGCGAGAAAGACTTGACTTCATTAGAGAAACCCTGGCGAAACGTGAATAATCAAATTAAATGAAACGGGCAGCACGACTTAGAACTTACTCTATAATGTCTGTTAATGTAGGAAGGCGAGACTGTCAGATTGAAGATGCGTATTTTAATTTAGATTGAATCAAAGAAATTTAAACAATTCGTTTTAAGTTAAGAGGCGCGGATCTGAAGTTACGACGGAGCTAGCCCAAGCTTCGGTTGGTAGAACACATTACTGAATAATACTTTTTAATGCGAAAGCATTAACTGTCTCATGAAGCGAGCCGACGTCATCAGTTTGAAGCGCGAAAACGGCACCTTAAATCCTTTCTCCAAGTGTAGCCAGCTCCCAGCTATGAAACCACGCGAAAAGCCTAGGCACGGCACCTAGTTCCCTCCGATCCCAAAGGAGCGAAGTAAGGCTGATGATATTTCGGCTTCGGTCCCATTGGCTGGCGCGCGTCGACGAGGCTCTCATTGGCCGCTGCGCGTCAGTTTGAACGATCGCTCACCCGATGGCGCTGCGTGTCCGCGAGGCAGCGGCTCCACCGTTCCACGCCCAAGGTCAGCGCGCCGTACGCCACAGACGAAAGAAGGGAGCGAAGAGCGGCGTGCGTGCTTTCGCATTCACAACTCATAAGAAGTGCCTAGGTGTACCTCGAGGCTTTTTTTTTTTATAATAATGCTTTTATTTGCTCAATGAAAAATAACACATCATGTGGGTCCGCAGAATCACGGGGCTGCTTTTACATGGGACCCGACAACCAGCAGAAGGAATATAAAAATAATTACACTTTCACTATACAAACAAAAAACAAGAAGACACAACGCACAAAGCCCGTAGAGCAATCTAGAACTCAAGATTACAGCGCCACTCTTTTAGCTTTCTGTTTAACCTCTCTCAGCGACAGCATATGTAAGAAATAATTTGGTACAATGTTAAAATAATGCGGAAGATCAAATGATCGTTCTCTTTTACCGTAATTTGTGTATATTTTCGGTAGAGCCAACCGTTCAATTCGCCTCATAGCTCTGTCCTTGCTTAGAAATCGCTTATAAGTACTATTGGGCGCGTTAAGTTAGTGAGCTCCAGACTCCGGACATCTGCGCTCGAGCGCGCGGGTTCGGAGCGTAGCTTAACGGCGCACTTTGGTACCGAGGCGCCATCAGACGCCTATTTTTTAACGTTTCCGGTTCCGGCTTTCCGGCGAGCGCTTAAACATGGCTCCCGTCTCGTCGAAACGTCGAAAAAGTGTTTGTTAGCCGACGACCTCGATGAAATAAGTGCGCGGAGACGGCGGCAACAGCAAGAGCTTGTATTTGTGCTGCACGCTGTTGGTGCGGCAATTAAAGGTACGCCGAACGTCTTCTGAATTCCCCAAAGCCTTAATTAAAGATTGACGGCTGAATGGCCGAATTCAGCGGCTCGCCTGATCCTGAAATCGCCGTAAAGAACATGAAGAACTTCGACAAGCATTTGAAGGATGTATGCACCTGTCTACACCAGCACCTTTCTTTTATTTATTTCCCACGATGACGGAACGATGGCACGAGTTGCCAAGTGATCGCCGTCGAAGTATCCAAGCAGGCGCGACTTGCGCGTCCGAGAGAGTCCCTAAAGGCTTCGGCGCAAGCACGAACGACGCCGAGAGGTCCGAGCACCGCATGGTAGCGCAGAACGAGCCCTACCTCGGTGCCGTTCCCGGCTGCGCCGGAGCCTTTCGACCGCGGAGTTCGGTTGGTGCGGTAGCGGTCGGCGAGGTTTGGTGAGGTGAGCACGGTGGCACCCTCAGAGCGTTCAGAAACGATCTCGCTCGCCAGGGATTGCGCACACACGGCGCCTCTGGTCCAGAGTGGCCCGGCAGCCCGGCCCGGAGCACAAAACGCATGTGTTTTGATGTTTCTTCGATCTCGTGTGAGACCACAGCGTGTAACACCCGTGAAACCACCGCGAGTAACCGCGAGACTGGCCGCGAGAGCGGAAACTCCGTCATCTCACCGGAAACCAACCTATTCGAGCTCTCGCGCACCATCTCCGACGACGGAGCTCGCGGAGCGCGCTCTGAAACCGTACACCGGAAGTGAGACGATGTCGTTTAGTTTAGCTCGAGCGCACTCTGACCGCTGGAGCGTGCTCGAGCGCGTTAACTTAACGCGCCCATTGTAGTAATCTTTTACTATATATATATATATATATATGGGTGATTTTATATCAAATCGTACAGGCAAAAAGGGTCGCATTTTTAATTTCGCTGAAAAAAATATATGTTATGGCGGCGTCCCTAATAACGCAGTAGCCACAAACCGTAGGTTCGTCAGATTGTTCGTTCTCGAGTTACGCATTTTAAAAGAGGCCGCGGCCGAAAGCAGTGTTTTTCACATCCGTCGTGGGTCGGATGTTTCGCTCGATCTCCCGGCGCGGATTTTCAGCTCATATTATATTAACTGTTTTTCAAACACTCTCTCAGCACAGGTAAAAGGCTCTAATGCCATAAAAAAATTTTAGGTGTTTTGCTTTTTTTTTCTTTTTTTTTGTAAAAATGTCAAAAACGCCCCCTCCGTTAATTGTTGATGAACTTTGAAAATTAAATACTGGCGATCTACTTCGGTTACGTTGATATTTTTTATCTCTATGGAGAGCCCAAAACACGCTCTTTATAGATATTATAAAATCACTCAGCTGTATAAAATTTACTTTGCGGTACGTTTACGTTAATGCTATGCTAAAACTAAAAAGTACCAATTTTGAGACCGATTTTCTTAAAAAAAACATTTTTTATATTTTTTATTATTTGTTACAATATAGATATGATAGTTGTCTACTCGAAAAGCAAGTCTAGAAAGTGTGTATTTTGTTTGTATGTTCTAAATATAGGCATCAATATCGTAGAAAAACGTGTTTTTACGGCTCGAAACGGACTTGCAAATTGCGCGTCTTCACCACTTGGAAATATTCTTGCCTTTTTTCAAAGTTCACACATAAAAATGAAGTAGTTCCTCCCTGTTATATTTACTGCTCATTTAATATTCATTATAGGCGGCAAGCTACATTGGAGGAGTTGAAAAGCGAAAGCAACACTTCTTAACAGACTAGCAGGCGTCGTAAATTTTTAATATGCAGAAATCGGCAGACGTCGTATTGATATGGGTCCCTCATTTGCCGATATGAATGTCCCGCCCTTTCGGAACCAGCAGATGACGACGACCTTTCGCGCTCGTTGTGTTAGATAGGGCGGCCCGTGGCAGTAAAGCGAGCAGCGATCCCTGTGTCACGAGGAGTGAAATGGTACGAATGTGTCGTTGACGCGATGAACAGTGACGGCCACCCAGGAGGAGTCAGGCAGTCAGAGTATTGCAGAAGGGAAAGCAAAGAACACCCCGGCCTTACAATATTGGCGGTCAACAACAGTTCTGCCGGCCAAAACAACGCCGCGTGCGCGCTAAAACCGGCGGCATGCACGGGACAACAATGCCGCAGACGCACACACGAAGATGGGCCGGTTCCGTTAGGGATGTGAACAAATTTTGAAACCAGCCAACCGTGCACGCGTGAAACAATACCGCGTATTTGCCCAAGCTTCGAGCGCCCTATCCTTGAAGCGGCCGTGCTTATCTCTCTCCGCGGGGATCCGATATCACCGAAGGGTTATCTCTTTTGAAAACAGCAAAGCCCGAGACTAGTTGTGTCGAAGTCAGCCTCCTTGTCAACTATAACCGTTTGTGAAAAGTGCTCTTCTCCCGAGATGAAAAGTTAGTGCCGGCTGACGTGTTCTTCTGGAAAAGGGAAGGGGAAAGAGGAAGTTTGAGTAACTACAGTAACTACCTCGAAAGCTCCTCTCCCGATATGAAGCTCGAGGCATGGTATACGTCTCGGTTACCTTCTCGCGCATCGCTGCTCGAATCTATTCTTCACTCTGTTCCGCACAGCCACTATTCTTCACTCTGTTCCGCACAGCCACTATTCTTCACTCTGTTGCGCACAGCCACTATTCTTCACTCTGTTGCGTACAGCCACTATTCTTCACTCTGTTGCGCACAGCCACTATTCTTCACTCTGTTGCGCACAGCCACTATTCTTCACTCTGTTGCGCACAGCCACTGTTCCGCACAGCCGTCGTGGCTGTGCGGAACAGAGTGAAGAATAGATTCGAGCATCATCTGGACGCCGTCATCCTGCCAGGCTTCAGTGTCGTGGGGTTGGACTCGGCTTCGGTCAGTTAAGACTTTTTTATTTCGTGTGTGTTTCTTCGCCCCGCTGAACTTTGTTTCTCGGGTGCGGTTCCGCTGAACGTTTTTTGGAATGTTTTCTTACTAACCGTTTGTTAGTATTGTACGTGTTTGGTTTATTTCGGTCATGGCGTAGCGGCCTAACGGCGCTGTTGAGAGCGTGTTCGCACGCACTTGGTTGCGTCCCGTTTAGGGAATACCCGGAGGAGTTGGTTTTTGTTCTCGCCGTGTGCGGCTGAGTTTTTCCATCGTGATTAATTTTTTTTTTTTTTACCTTTACATGTCGTCGACTTCTTTGCCTGATTCTCTCCACCAGGCGTCGACCTATCGCCTTGCCACCGCTCGAACCTAAATCTTTTTTTTTTTTTTTTAACGTAATTTTCGTTAAGACCGGAGTTGGGTAATTTTATTCTTATTTATTTATTTTTATTCCCTACCCCTCTCCATGACAATCTCTCCATGTGCTTCGGACCGTTTCTGTGTCTTCATTTTTGTGTATTACGGAAGTGAAAGGCCATTCCCTGGTGATCTGTGCGATGTGCGGTGAACAATCCCTAGGGTTTGGTTTAGGAAAGAATTGCATATAATATATCAATGATGTGGTGACTTTCTATGTCTTAGTAATATGACAGCTAATAGCTAGCCATGCTAGTTTACAGTGAAAGTTTTATAAATCGAAACAATACAACGTCTGTGCCTCTTCGATTATGAAGGTCTACTCGGCCTGCTCATTTGATTAGATATGTTTCTCGTGGTTTCCCGCTCTTATCAAAACACAAATAACTAGTCAATACCACTAAATGCGTTCATAATCGATTACAAAACGCAAACAAAAATTCAAGAAAACGTTTTTACACTTCATAGAAACGCACGGGTCGCTAAGTCTGACTTCGGTCTTGCAAAACGCAGACGTCTTTTTCCTATATTGAGGCTTAAATATAGAACATACAAACAAAATACACACTTTCTCGACTTGCTTTTCGAATAGACAACTATCATATCTACATTGAAACAAAAAATAAAAAAATATAAACAATAATTTTTTTGAGAAAATCGATTTCAAAATCGGTACTTTTTGGTTTTAGCATAACATTAACTTAAACGTACCGCAAGGGAAATTTTATACAGCTGAGTGATTTTATAATATCTATAAAGAACGTGTTTTGGGCTCTCGATAGACATAAAAAATATTGACATAACTTAACTAGATCGCCAGTATTTAATTGTCAAATTTCATCAGCAATTAACCGAGGAGGCGTTTTGGACATTTTTACAGAAAAAAGGCAAAACGCCTAAAATTCTTTCATGGAATAGGAGCCTTCTACCTGTGCGCAGCGAGTGCTTGAGAAAAGTTAAAAAAATGTGGGCTGAAAATCCACGGCGGGAGATCGAGTGAAACATCCGACCCACGACGGATGTGAAAAACACTACTTTCCGCCGCGGCCTCTTTTAAAATTTGGAAGTCGAGAACGAAAAATCAGACGAACTTGCGGTTTGTGGCTAGTGCGTTTTTAGAGACGGCGCCATAACATATATTTTTTTCAGCGAAATTAAAAATTCGACCCTTTTTGCCTGCACGATTTGTGATGAAATCACCCATATATATATACAGGGTATTTTTTGTTAAGTTACAGATTTGTTTAAAAAAAGCCGGGAAAGCTACGCTCATGCGGTTTGTGCAGGTGAGTTCTACGGCCAGGGGATAATATATATGCGGCAAATCTTTGCGATAAGTCGGCTAATTAAATAAACTTCGTTAGTCACTTTTTAATTAGTGAATATGTACATATGGCTCCAATTAGAAACATACTGAGCACCATCGAAAGACCATCGACTCTTTTTAGAACGACTTGAAGCTCGTGAAAAACTCGAGGGCGCGCCAAAGTTACCACTCGTGAAGCAGGCGCAAAGCTAGCAGACATGTACAAGTAACTCAAGAAAAGTAATTAAGTTAGGTTACTGAGTATTAGCCTCAAAAGTAATTTGAGTAGAGTCGAAATTACTCAAATGGAAAGTAATTGAGTAAATTACTAACTAGCATAAAAAAGTAGCGAGTTACTTTTGAAGCTATACATTTATATATTTTTTATGCTAACAAGAAAATACACAGGTTTTGATCCGTTAGCGCAATTCTGCTAGCCGAATATAAAGCGGCTTGTGTTCTCACAGAAATGCTTTAATAACTGGTTCTGCTTCTGCATGCCGAATTGTTGTGTACTTCTTTTCTTTTTGGTCAGTGATGAACTGTGGATGTATAATTTCTCCTTTGAGGTTTAGAACTGCCTGAGCTTGATTTTGCAGACAGTGGTTGCTTGTTTACAGTGTTACGTAAAGTACGTCTAAAAACTACTTGGAAGTACAAAGTAAATGAGAGGTTATGTACTTCAGGTAGAGTAGTAAGTACGCCGGGTGCAATGTATTTGAGGAAAAGTACTATACATACAATGTACTTTCAAAGTAAAGTAGAAGTACTTTTTAACAAAATCTTTCAGAATGCCCTTTCAACCCCTATAGACCTTTCCAAAAACGAGCTTTTGGCCGGTGCCATTTTGAGCGTTCGTGCGTATGGCGCGTGCTTTGCTCGCTTTCCGAAGCGACGAACACGCACGTGCTGGGCTGTGAAGATCGCACGCTGGACTGTGATTTTGTAAACATTGGAAAGGTCTATAGAGCGTTATTTTTAACTGGTATGCATTCCTTAAGGAGACATCTGAGATGCATCAGTTTTTGTTTTCGGAAAAAGTTTCAAAATTGGAGGTGCATCAGTTATTTATTTCTTTTTTTTTTTCTGAAATGGCGGAAAATAATATAGGTCGCCACAGAGCAATTGTTTCATTCTCGATGAAGAACTATTTAACACAACCAACTTATAAGGCACTTATATCGGTCTTAAAGCCGCCATTACTTCACTCAGAAAAATGACCAGATGACGTCTCGAAAGACAGCACAAACTATAAGGAGCACCAGATGAGCTTCAGAGCTGGTGCTGCATTTTGTTATTTTCTGAGTGATGAAGCAGTCTGTAGACCTCCTGTAGTGGGCGAGAGTTCCTAGGTTGGGAAGAAGCGGGGACAAGCCCTTTCTCTAAATACGTCAAGTCTCCTTGAGATACGGGACACAAAGAAACGCCAGTCTTCGGCGCTAATCCCGCAGTTACTCGGCCTCATTTGCGACGTGTCTGTCCGCTCCCCGCGCCTGCATGGTAGCAGGGTTGTTGCAGTAGGGGGCTCGTGAAAATTTTAAGGAGTTTCGAACCGTTCAAACTACTACCCTTCCTCCCTCCCTTCCCCGCTCCTTGCCTACGCCACCTATTTCACCCCTCTTTTCAAATAGCTGATTTTTCAACATATCTCTTTTTGTGTGGATACGTTTGTTTATAAACAAACCTACCACTAACATTCCAAGGTAATTTGTAATTTGAGCAAAAGTTACTCGGAAAAAGTAATTCAAGTAAACTACTAATTACCGAAATCAAATGTGAATGAAAGTTACTAAACTACTCAGAAAAGTAGTTAAACTACATTAACTTGAGTAGAAAAGTTGAAATACGTACAAGTCTGTTCGCAAGTGGTAACTTCGGTGCGCCACCGAGTTTCCCACGAGCTTCAAATCGTCCTAATAAGAGTTGATTCAGTGGTTTTCGATAACGAGCAGTAAGTTTCTAATTGAAACCATATGTATATTCTCACTAACTAAAATTGAATTCACGATTTTTAATTAATTAGCCGACTTATCGCAAAAATTAGCCGCCCACATAATGTCCCCCTGGGCGTAAAATTCACCTGCACAAACCGCTTAATAGTAACTTTTCACGGCTGTTTTTAAACAAATCTGTAAAGCTTAAAAAACAAAAAATAAAGAACACTATATATATATATATATATATATATATATATATAATATATATATATATATATATATAGGGTGTTTTTTTTTTTTTTAAGCTTAACAGATTTGTTTAAGAAAAGCCGTGAACGTTACACTTATGCCGCTTGTGGAGGTGAGTTATACGGCCAGGGGGACACATTATAGGGGGCTAATTGTAACGATCAGTCGGCTAATTACTTAAAATTCGCTAATTAACTTTTTAATTACTGAAAATAGACATATGGTTCCAATTAGAAATTTGCTCAGCGTCATCGATAACCAATAAATCAGTAATTTTCAGAAAGTCTTCGAGAGCGTGAGAAGCGTAGTATTGTACTAAAGTTACCACTCGTGGAGCAGGTACAAGGCTGGGGCTAGATAAGAGACGGAAAAATCGCGCGGGCGCCTTACCGCAACCGCTAGCTTTGTACCTGCTCCACGAGTGGTAAGTTTAGTGCACTACTACGCTTCTCACGCGCTCAAAGTCTTTCTGAAAATTACTGATTTAGTGGTTTTCGATGGCGCTGAGCAAGTTTCTAATTGGAACCATATGTATATTTTCATTAATTAATCTCAGGGAACCACTCCTCACCATAGGCACAGGCTGCACCGTATATATAATGGGAATGGGTGAAAATTAACAAGTGCACCCGTAGTAATATTGCGAACAAAGTGGGGAGAAAGTGATTATTTATATTATTGCATTAAAGTTAGGGAAAGGAAATTTACCCTTCACTTTCATTAACTTTAATGCAATAAGTTCAATAATCACTTTATAGATGGCGGTGGATGGCTCATAGATGGCGGTAGCTTTGTTTTGTGCCGACATTGTATGCCCGCGGACACGATACTGGGGAAACTAGCCCTTAACAACTCCGTTGTAAAAAGTAACGCATGATTAACT
This sequence comes from Ixodes persulcatus, assembly GCA_013358835.2. NCBI lineage: Eukaryota > Metazoa > Arthropoda > Arachnida > Ixodida > Ixodidae > Ixodes > Ixodes persulcatus. The sequence continues at coordinate 233,772 of JABSTQ010009543.1, read as the reverse complement.
TGCGTCACTTTTTGTCGGTAAAGGTAACGCGTTCCTTTTATTTTGATGCAACGTAGGTTGGTAACGCGTTCTTTTTATTTGTAAGTAACGAGTAACGTATTTTGTTACTTTTTCCGGTAACGCCTACAACGCTGCATGACACGCAGTTTAATTTTCCGCCCGGAGAACCGCGGGGACGTCACTTTACTGGCCGCTACGGCCGCCGTGCCGCCGGTGCGTAGTCCAAGCAGAACTGCACACTTTCGACTCGGAACAGACCCCAGAAGCCACGAAAAAAAAAAAAAAAAAAAATCTCCGGGTTCCTCTAACCGCGAGCTAGAACCCCCCCCCCCCCCCCCCCTTTTTGCGACTATGCAATCGCAAAATGATTTGTTTTGGCGATAAATTTTACTTTGGCGTAAACACTCTAAGTGTGAAATTCAGAAGGCCATACCAAATTAAATTTACTTTCGTGTTTGTAACGCGTAAGATTAGTCTGCCTTTTAGGTACGGCGGCACTGGTTCACGCTGTAGATGAGAAATTTAACCAGTTCCTTAGAGCTGCTAGCCTGGGGTCTTTAACGTGCACCACGCAGTAGTGATACACGACCGCACGCCGGTACGATGCTCATCCAGATCGAAGCGGGCAGGGGTGGGGATTGAACCCAGGATCCTGGGTTCTGCAGTGCGAGTTTTCGCTCCACGTGCTTCAAGCTGCGGCGCGCAACAAACTGGCAAAAATAAGAAAAATGAAAACAAGTCGCAGTACACTCGAAAAAATACGGTACAAAAAGCAACTAATTTAAATTAGATTCAAATAACGACAACGATGGCTGCATAACACTCTCAGCGAGGTCTTTCTACTCAGTCTTTATTCTTGGGAAGATCTAATATACTTAAAAAGTACTCTTAATTATTACGCGATTGAAAAGGAGTTTTTGTTAGAACATGCCTTTGTCGACTATCATATATACAGCAGCACCTGTACACCAGCGAACCCATCCAACCATTTCTATGAAGTACGGAAACATTTATTATTAAATTTACAAATACGCATTTCAAATCCCGGAGAAACGTACACTGGATAAAAGCCCGCCGGAGAAAAACTTTCTTTTTTTTTTTTTGCGGATCCGGATAATAGCTTACTAGCCTTTCCGCGCACGCGGGAAAAAAAAGAAGATCCGATGCTTTGATAGTTGCTTTCTAGTGAATTCATTTTGCTATCTCGGTGGACGCTGTCGGAAGAGTGTTTGTGGTTTTGGACTATAGACCAACTCAACTTGCTGACGTCATACGACCGCGGTGGCGCTGCTGTCGGTACTGCGCATGCGCTAATGCTTCATTCCTCCCAAATTTGGCTTCTGCGCATGCGCAGTGCCCACACCTGTTGTGGGCAAAGCGGGCTTGTTTGTAAACAGTGTGTTGGTTTATAAGCCGCAAGAACGCTCGGGTTCAATCAAGGGCAATGTCGTAAAACAAGGCATCGGGTGTCGTGATGGCGCACGAATGTTGCCCTTTGCTTGCGCAATGAAGTCATTTTGTGGCGTCCAAGAACTGTTTACAAGAGGTCTCGCCGGCTCTCAGAACGTGCCGGAAGGACGCGCGTGCCAAGGTGTTCGGTAAACAACAGCCCAGTTTGAGCAAATGCGTGGTGCCGATGTTATTTGTAATAACGTGCCGAGGTGTTTCGCTCGAAATAGAAGGAACAGCGCGCGAAAATAGGAGGATATAATAGACGCGTATAACGCGTCTGTGTGCCCATCACGTGCTCAAACCGTTGCGAAAGAACTTGGCGCTAGTTGCGGCGGTAGCGGTGTCTGCGTACGCAGCAAGTGATCAGGGACCGGGTCAGCCAAGCTGCCGATACTGAAAGCTCGATGACAAGCACGACCAAGATGGGAGACTGACGAAGCGGAAGGGACCCACGTACATTGAGGAATGGACGCACACAGACTCCGTCTCTCATTTCTTATCTCCAGTAAACGCGGGAGCGTTTGTTTACGTTTTCTTACGCTTACGTTATAACTCATAAGTCACCGGAACACCCATGCCTCGAATGTAACGTGCAAGGCTACTCTATGAACTAGTTGTCCTGCTTCGCATGAAACACGGATATCGGCTCGCGGCGTAACTTGAACCCAATCTCCCCTAACATAACGCAACGTAAGACGTAAGCAACCGATGCTGTGAGCCGGGCTTGGGTCGGGGCACGGTTTGCGTATCGCCAGCTCGCCTGCGGACTTACTTTTTTTTTTTTTTTCAGTTAGCACTATGCCAGTGAGAATGTAAGGAGACGGGTGATTCGGCCGGGCACTTCTTGATGGAGCCAACTAAACCAAGACCAACGGCTAGTGCTTCTGGTGCAAGGCGGATGCAATGTGCACTCGGAGACTTCTGAGAGCGCGCTCATTTTGCAGATCGCAACAACTGACTCTTTCTTTACAAGGAAAGGGGGGGGGGAGGGGAAGTGCAACGATTTTAAGATTAAAAGAATTTGCATCTCGTCATTTTTACGTTGCTTATCGTGTCCCGGAGGATAGAGAAAACATCTCCTTCATTAAAAAAATATGTCGCGATTCCGCTACATAATGGGAAAACAAAAGTCGAGCTTTCACCCCCCCCCCCCCCCCCCTGCAGCCGCAAGTGGCAGCCGAAGGAACTACGGCGAGAAGCTTACGTGACCTCGCTCGACTCTAAGCTAGAGTTAGAGTAACTGTAGAGGCTCGACTCTAAGCAGAGCCTATACAGTTACTCTAACTCTAAGCTGCAGCATAACGCCCTCTAATGTCGGCACCCCGAATTTGAGAGAGCACACGGGAAACTACACAGCACCCCGAATTACGTCACTAGGAGTGCGACCAGGTGTGACCCTGAAGACTGGGAGTGAGTTGAGGGGTGCCAGAAATGCCAATATTGATCTTTTTTTTTTTTTTTTTTTTTTTTTTTACAAAACAACTAGGACACGCAGGCGAAATCGTTTTTTTGTTCTTTACTTTACAAGTGTCAGAGGGTAACTTCCACAAATTTTTGACCGAAGTCTAAAAATCGTTGCACCCTCCCCCCCCCCCCCCCCCCTTTAACTTGGTTACCATTGCGAGACATTCCGCTTTAGCTTTGTTTGCGAGATTCCCCGCGGCGCATAAATGTAAGTGGTATTACAGACACCTTATATATCCTCGATCATAGAACCATAAATGCTCGCAAGTGTTTTTTCTTTTTTTTTTCTTAGTGCGTTGAAGTGCACGATAATGGTAACTTTACAGGAACTAACGGTAAAATATAAAAAAAGCTCACGTAGAATTTGAACAAAAAAGAGTTTTATGGAAAAATGAAACTTTACTTTTGGTATGTGCCTGGATTCTCACGCTCTTACAATCTTTGGTATTATTACGTTTCTTCAGAACGGTGAGCGGAAGTTCAAGATATTACAGAAGTGGACCATAGGACCCAGTGCAAACAAATATGCCGCGTTCGTGGCGTACCTCCACATTACGTTGTTTAACGTTCACTACAATCTTTGCAAAATATTAGCACGTCGGCCCCAATCTGTTATATGCAAACTTCTAGGGCCGCACCAAACGTGTGGAATACAGGGACGTTAATACAAACTAATGTTAATGTTTCCAGGAGCGTACTTGGGTGTTGCGCGATTTGCACCAGCTATGTGTCAATTCTACCCCCCCCCCCCCTCCCCCCAAATCGACGTTCCAAAACCCTTCAGTCGTGTGCGTCGTGATGCGGGCTTTTCAATTACTTCCCGAGTCAATCTAGGCAGTGGGATAATAAATGGCATTAAGTGAAGTCAAATCAAAATATGATTTTATTTTAAACAAATTGTTGTCATAAATTGTTCATTGAAAAATCCGGATCTCAAAAAAAAAAAAAAAGATTGAAGGGATCTATAGGTACTGTAGGTTTATTTAGCGATCAAAAGTTAGCCCAGAATTTAACGAGAATTAAAACAGCAATGTAAATAAACGAGAACAAGGTTGCACAAAGCAAAGAAGGAATTGTGGTACATTCATTATTAAAAACAAAACAAAAACGATATAAAACTAACTGCGAAGCAAGAGAAAAATACATTATACAAGACTAACGGAAAAGTAGAATAAAAAAAATCCAGATATAAAAAGTTCTGTCAGCGAGAAAAAAGGATACAAAAATGCCGGGTTAAAAGAGTTACTGCCAACATGGATGGACAGTATTTAAAATAAAAGTATTTTATTACATATTTGCTAATGTGTTTGTTAACTGTATTTTAATACTAAAAAGTAGCGTTTAAAATTCTGTCTAATACACTTTTAGGCACTGTCCTTTGCGATCAAATCCGATATTATGCACTATTTGCTATTAGAGTTCTAAGCGAAGTGCATAACACACTGAAGAAAAATTGAATAGTAGAAGGAATGAACGCGTAGGTACAATTATTGGATTTTTGTTGAATAATTTAGCTTTTTTAGACGTCGCATTATCAATATGTTGTTTGAAAATGATTTATTGCTTGTACTCAGCAATTCAGATTAAACTCATACTGATATTCTTTTCCTGACGTTGCACCCGCCTATCTTACGAACAAAAATGTATTTTGTTTTTAGAGCTGCTTTACTTCCATTTAAAGGGGCCCTGCAATGACTATTTTACTGGTTTTAATTTGCACCAAACCTGAGCGCACTGAACGTAGTAACTTAGTGAAACTTTTTTTTTCCTCGAAATTCACTTTATTTTATAAGTTATAGGCAAATTAAAATTACAAAAACAAGCAAAAAATAACCTCCCTCATGACGTCCTTGGTTGCTTGAGTGGCCGTGAACTACAGGAGGGGTAGTGAGCTCAGCGACCGCTCACGGCTGCCGCACTGCGTGTCGAAGGCGCGAGAGGGCGCCACTAAATCATGTTCTGGATAAGCTGTATGCAGCGGGCAGCCGGGGCGGCTGTCATTGCATTTGCTGCGTGATTAAACACTAATTCGGCATGACACTTCATTGGCCACCAACGACAGCAAACACGGGGTAAAGATCAGTTCAGAATGGGAGCCATTTCGCGCTGCCATACCGCGAAACGGCCAAACCGCAAGACAAAGCTTTTCGCCGAAGGCCTTCGGAACGCTCGGAGCCGGTCGGATCCTCCTGTCCTTACGACCGCAGCGTCACCGCGTACATCCGGGACCTTTCCGTGTCGGCGCCTGATCCACTACTCCTTTCTGGTATGCGCCGCCTTTTCCACCGCTTGGTGGCGGGTATGTCGACGGGTCATTTCTCGTTTCCGTACTTTATAAACTGCAATTGTTTCTTTTCTGATCTAAAATACTGAACAAAAACTACTTTTATAAATAATTGAAACGGTTCGCGCAACTTATGTTTTGTAGTTCGACTAAAAAGGAGCTTTTAGCGGCTCTGACCAGTAGTAAGCCCAGGACCAAAGACGTCACATTTTGCGCGCTTTCGGTACCGCGGGTCGCCCTCGTTGGTGGAGGAGGTTTCCGCGTCGTCCGGTTAAAATATGACGCACTGATATTTCGTTACTCTCTCCGTGCCCGCTGGCTTGCCCGAACCCCAAGAGACGTGGAAACCGCAAAAAAGGTAGACGCTTAAATATGATTGCAGGGCCCCTTTAAGCGCTTGATTCTCGGTATATACTGCAGTCTTTATTTGGGTACAGTCTCTTTTACTCAGGGTTTAATTTAATCTAAGATGTCAGATGTGGAGACAAAACATGTTGGCAATTGAATAATTTAGCTTTTCAAACGTCGCATTAACAATATGTTGTTTGAAAATGATTTATTGCTTGTACTCAGCAATTCAGATTAAACTCATACTGATATTCTTTTCCTGACGTTGCACCCGCCTATCTTACGAACAAAAATGTATTTTGTTTTTAGAGCTGCTATACTTCCATTTAAGCGCTTGATTCTCGGTATATACTGCAGTCTTTATTTGGGTACAGTCTCTTTTACTCAGGGTTTAATTTCAATCTAAGATGTCAGATGTGGAGACAAAACATGTTGGCAATTGAATAATTTAGCTTTTCAAACGTCGCATTAACAATATGTTGTTTGAAAATGATTTATTGCTTGTACTCAGCAATTCAGATTAAACTCATACTGATATTCTTTTCCTGACGTTGCACCCGCCTATCTTACGAACAAAAATGTATTTTGTTTTTAGAGCTGCTATACTTCCATTTAAGCGCTTGATTCTCGGTATATACTGCAGTCTTTATTTGGGTACAGTCTCTTTTACTCAGGGTTTAATTTCAATCTAAGATGTCAGATGTGGAGACAAAACATGTTGGCAATTGAATAATTTAGCTTTTCAAACGTCGCATTAACAATATGTTGTTTGAAAATGATTTATTGCTTGTACTCAGCAATTCAGATTAAACTCATACTGATATTCTTTTCCTGACGTTGCACCCGCCTATCTTACGAACAAAAATGTATTTTGTTTTTAGAGCTGCTATACTTCCATTTAAGCGCTTGATTCTCGGTATATACTGCAGTCTTTATTTGGGTACAGTCTCTTTTACTCAGGGTTTAATTTCAATCTAAGATGTCAGATGTGGAGACAAAACATGTTGGCAATTGAATAATTTAGCTTTTCAAACGTCGCATTAACAATATGTTGTTTGAAAATGATTTATTGCTTGTACTCAGCAATTCAGATTAAACTCATACTGATATTCTTTTCCTGACGTTGCACCCGCCTATCTTACGAACAAAAATGTATTTTGTTTTTAGAGCTGCTATACTTCCATTTAAGCGCTTGATTCTCGGTATATACTGCAGTCTTTATTTGGGTACAGTCTCTTTTACTCAGGGTTTAATTTCAATCTAAGATGTCAGATGTGGAGACAAAATATGTTGGCAAACGTATTTGAAGAGGATCAAATACTCTTCTTGTATTTGTATTTTGTATTTGCAAGCTTAAAATAAAGTGTAATTGGGTTTACAATTAAATATATTTTTCTCGACGTATTTTGTATTTGTATTTTGAATAATTTTTTATACGAATTTTGCCTATCGTTGCCTGCTTATGCATGTGTATTGGGTATTGGCATGTGAGGGAGGAAAGTATGGTTTTAAAAAAGGGCAGTACAGATGGATACAAAACATGTTGATGAATCAGAGACTGTATCTGTGCATGTTTCGCTTTTCTGAACGAATGAAAAGGCGACATGGAGGTTATCATTGTAGGGGGTGTTACATGTTTCGGTTGCTATGTAGGTATATGTGAAAACGTCATAATTAGTTATTATTCATGGTACAGGCCATGGGCGTCCGCAGAGGGGTGCAAGGGGGGGCAGTTGCCCCTCCCTGGAATTTTGAGGGGGGTGCAAAAGGGGGGGGGGGAGCTGCACCCACACCAGTTAAATCCTAAAGGGTACTCCGGCGGTGCTTTAGGTATCCAAACCAACTACATTTTCTGAATACCATGGATTTACTGTTCCCAACATGCTATTCAGTATCTTGAAATTAAAAATGGCTATTAAAAGAACAAAAAAAATTAAACGGCAAAAAAACGAAAGAAAAAAAAAACGTGTTAAGGAAGCTTTGAATACGCCGCGAGACCGGCGAAACTTGCTTTTGACGCGTTGTGCCTTTTCTCTGCGGTGCTGCGCTTCCGTAAAAAAATTCTACGTGTTCTCAAAGGCAAGTCTCACGGCTCACAGAGGGTTTTAAAGAACTTCTTTGGCGAATGATGACGAATGAGTAGAAAATGTGTCTTCAGCGCGCTGCCGTCAGCCTCCGCAAAGCTCCAAAAACGCGATTTTTCGACATGAAGGATGGCCGTCCCGTGGCCTCACTCGCGGGAGCGGGAAGCGCGATCCAGCAAATGTCATAGAGATCAGTGGCTTGTAGCCCCAAATCCAGGGCGCGGCCGTGAAAGCAGGTAGAGAGTAACGTGGAAACGTGCTGAAAATAGCCAACATCGCCAACATTTCCGGGGTTTCCGGGGGGGAGGGGGGGGGGGGAGAGATAAGTGTGCACCCCCCTGGAAAAAGTTCTGCGGACGCCCATGGTACAGGCAGTGACACATCAGAATAAAAACGCAAAATATACATAACGTCTTGATGCGTAAATTTAATCGATGAACATGTTGTCTGGTTGTGCACAAACTTAAATCTTAAGAAAGCTTTATATCATGGTATCCGAGGCATTGATGCACTGTTAAATTGTTTTGAAAAGAGTACTCAAATTGAGCGCTTTCGCGTCTATTAATAAAAACCATTGCTCAAAGTGCTGTATTTTGGGCAGTTTCTATGGCTTATAGTGTGGTTGTGTATGTCAGTCCGTAAATAGATACCTCCTACAAAATATGAGTGTGATTGAAGTCATGATAAATCATTTGGTTTTTGTTAAAGGAAATATGTGCTGTAATTCACATAAAATTGGAATATGCCTATATAACTCATTAGTGTGTTTTTACGTATTGAGGCCATGTTAACTGATAGTCTACCTAGGGCAAGTCGTAAAATTCGTTGGTACGTTCGAGCTAAGTTTACACTTGCAAAGCAAAGTTGAGGTGTGCTTAGAATTTGTGTCTTTTCCGCAAAAACATTTATAGTTTGTTTTGTCATGTTTGGTACCAAGCGAGTCAATTGGCGAACTTTTCTAAAGTTCGGTTTGCTTCCTTGTACACTTCTGTGCCACTTGCGTTAGATAAGAAAATATTAGTGTTATTGGCATAAAGAACGATCTTTTTGTAGGTAGGCGGCCAGATCATTCATGAATATTACAAAAGAAAAGGGACCTAGTGTTGAGTCTTGGGAAACTCTAATGGTAATGTGTTTGGTTGCTGATACACTGCCTGATAAATTGACAAATTGATATCTGGTAGTCAGATAACATTCGATTAGATTAAGGGGTACTCCACGGACTTCGTATTGCCGCGCGCGCAGCTGGCCAAGTAGGCAGCGCGCGCGTGGCCTAAGGGTTATTGTGCCTGCCTCACGCGAAAAACCAGGCTTCGATTCCTGGGAACGACGCATCTTTTGTTTACACCTGCAATTTAGTGTTCTGGTAAATTCGAGAATCATGTTGCTTCTTCGAGGTCCGAATGTTTTGCGCGTCGAACCTTCTACGCTGATCATTCCAGAAGTCTACGCGTGTACGTAAGGGGCTTCGCGTGGCGAGCCAAGGGCAGTTTCGCCTCAGCGTTAGATCCCGCTGTTTCGCCGACTTCGACGCCCGCGACGCTCTGTTGTTATATTTTTTTCCTTTTACAGCGGAGCTATTAAGGGCTAGTTTCCTCAGGATCGTGTCCCCAGAAAGAAATGTCGACACAAAACTCTGGTTGCCGCCGTCGCTCATAGATGGCGGTAGCTGTCCAGAGTGTTGTGTTTGCCGGTTGTCCGCTTGCCACCGTCGCTCATAGATGGCGCAACCTTCGAGCCTTTCCACTCTGGCTTGCCGACTTGCGGCTGGCCATTACTTCATTCCTACCATAGTACAGCTTCGCTGGTCTTCCTTCTTCACCAAAGTGGAAAGGCTATTTAGTTTCTCTCGTAAATTGTCGTGGTTAGGTAGGTCAGACGCCGTTTGATAGGTCTACGAAAATTCCTATTGTTAATAACCTCATTTCTGTAATTTGTTTCGTCTTTTCTACCAGACTTAATAACGCTAGCTCTATTGATTTTTCTATTATATATTCATTTTGCGACGATGTAATTAAATTGTGTTTAGCGCAGAACTTGTTCAGCCATTTTAGTAGCAGTTTTTCATCCCTTTTTTAAGAACACGAGGTATATTGATCGGTCGGTAGTTTCCTGGTTTTAACTTGTCCCCTTTTTAAATATCGACATTCCTTTATTTATTGTGAGTGAATCAGGGTATGTGCTTGTAGTGAAAATGTTTGATGACGTCACTAAATGGCTGTGCGAGGATGTAACCGGTTTTTGTTTCAGTTCTATAGTTTTACTCCGTCGCAACTTGACGACGAGGTATTTTTTAGTGAGTTAATGGTTTTGTAAACTTCGTCTGGGCGGAAGTGTCGTGATTTCGGGGAATATTTGGTGCGTCAGTGGATATAATTTTGTATGGGAGATACTGTATGTTTGTATCAATATTTGAACAGTAGTACTTAAATATATGAGCTATTTATTGTCTGTAATTAGACAGACACGCGAGTATTGAATGGAGGAAAGGAAGTTGTTGATCCAGGGCCAGAGGTTTAGAAGGTCACCTTTTGTTTGCCTTGACCAATGATTAAGGCTGACACGGTTTGCTCAGAAACTCTATTATTTAATGCAGAGTTACTCATTCTCCAGGTTTCTCTGGGATTTTTAGTAGCGTCATAAAATTTGTTAAAAAAATACTGAAGTGCGGCATTTTTTTTAAAATGTACATTACGCAATTCGTATTTAGTTTGAAGGCTTATTAAAGGGATCGCGTTTTAGATTTTTTTAAATGCTGCTTTCGTGAATAATAGGAAGTCGTAATTCGCTTGTTAACCATAGATTATCCTAGATTGATCGGTGCGATATGATTCTTGTTTTGGTACCTTCCTGGATTAAACTTTTTGATGATGCTACGTTTTTGTTTAGGTTTAGGTCAGCCGTAGGTGCTTGGATAAGCAGTTTCCCATGGTTTCGTGTTTAATGTGGTTTTGATTTTAACGTACGTATTATGTCTCTTAGAAACAGACAAAAATGGGTGCCTGATTGATTATGTCACCAGAAATTGTGCCAATTGTGAAATCTGGTGTGTGATAAGATGTGATTCTGTCATCCAAAGTGTTGCGTCTTGTGACTAAAGCGGGTGGTTGTGGTTAAGCATTGTTGCATTAATTGATCGGCGAGTGAATCTAGGTACATGTAAGTGAGCGATGAACCAGCAGGGGTGTCTTTGTTTATGTTGCCCATAATTTGTACATTCGAATTTGTGGTTGAAATGGTTTTGAAGGTTTTATTTAAGCTGAGTAAGAATTTTTCAACTGAATTATTCGGTGAACGTTAAATAATACTAAAAATTGTATTTATTGTTTTGTCAGAAATTGCATTAGTCAATTGAGGATCTTTTTAAATGTGAACTCATAATGATCGCATATGATGTATGAATATCATCTCAAAATTTGAAAGTTAGTTCTTTTTTAATATATGGTGCAACTCCCCTGTGCGATGCAGACGAGAACGTTCCTTCTGTCGCTTGACGATGACTGAATATTACGTGATATTCTGGTATATAAAGTTGTCATTCGTTTTGTTGCGAAGCGATGTTTCAGAAAATGCGATGAAGTGGAGGCCATGTTTTAGGGTAGATAATAAACAAAGTAGATCGTCCAATGACTCTGTAAGCTTATGATGCTCATATGAAGCGCCGACAACTCGGATGACGTGGATGTCTTCCGGGAACATAGGTTTGGTTCAACTAAAGTTCCTAGATAAGAGGCTCCTACAAACAGTGACATTCGTTGTCGCGCCGTCTGCTTGGTGGTGCAGAATTTAGGAAGCGAGTGGCGGCGCAACAGAAGAGTGAACTGAATGGCGCCATATTGTTCCTACAAAATGTGCTTCCTCATTCGTTTAGTTTTTTTTATAGTAAAAAGAAGAATCAAGAGACTTAAGGTTCAATTATACCTTCACAAATAAAGTTAATCAAATAAAAATAATGACACAGACAATATTAGGAGTTAAAAAAATGCTCAAGTCGTCCTGGGAAACAATATCGTGAAACGTGCATCCTTTGGCTTTCTTGGGTTTAATCATACATTGATCGGACCACGAGTGCATCCACCCCCTTTCCTTTTTCGGGCATGGTGCCCCAAAAAACCGGTTTCTGTTTAGAAGAAAAGGTGGTCATGCAGGTTCAAGTTCTTAATTGTTAGGCGTGCTTGCTTTTTAATGTCATTCTTGACATCTCTCGAGATAAATGATGATAACTATCTCTGGAGAAGGGGAACAAGGGGGACGAAGGACAAACACAAATCTCCAAACTCAGCTAGGTGACCGGTGCGCGACCGAAAAAATCCGCCTGGTCCTGGTATCAAACCAGGGACCTCTTTAATTCCAATGGAGCGGTCCCTGGAGAGGTCCCTGGTTCGATACCAGGACCAGGCGGAGTTTTCCGGCTGCGCACCGTTCACCTAGCTGTGCTTGGAGATTTGTGTTCGTCCTTTGTCCCCCTTGTTCCCCTTCTCCAGGGATTATTATTGTCATTCTTGTCCAGCTCGCTTGCACCTTTGCATGAATTGCATTATTATCTCGAGATAATTTTGCGATTATGTTGTGAGCTTTCGGTTGACTTGGTGTGGGAACCCGATGGATGGTGTCAATGTTTGTTTGAGCGTTGAAACAGTTAATGTGGTTTCCAAAGGTAGATAGAAGCACCCCCAAGCTCTTCGCTCAAAACGTTGGGCATACTGCGAATCTCGACGATGTTTAGGCGTGAGTACTCTTCGATTTAAGGGACCTGTTTTCTTAAAAAATCTGTTGTTCGTTTACAACTGCTGATTGTTCTCATTTAGTTGTGCGTTGTCCTTGATCAGACTTTCGCACTTTGATGTTAGTTCTTCAAAATATTTGTTTGCAAAAGTTACACTGTTTTGACCTTCGTGCAGTTTCTTACTCAGAGTGCGGAACTGTTCATTGTTAGCTACTCCAAGCTCTTTCCTTATCTTTGTGGCAAATTCGCCATTCTTAATTTTTAGTTCAGTCTTTAATCCCTTAATTTTCTTTGCCAGCTCATGGTTGGTAGCGATACCGCATGACACCACAAACGTCCCAACGAGGAAGTTGATCTAAGCAGCTGCTAAAATGTGTTCGCAGAAAATAAACGCCTTGAGCGTGCCCGTTGAGAGCGAAAACAAGGTATCTGCCGCAGCGCTGATGTTTTTGGCCACTTCGATCGCCTCTCTGAGCCCGAGACCGTCGCTGCGGTCTTGCTTTTGAAGACTGACGCCGAATTTTGCTGTCGCCGGAAGCAGGGGTGGTGGCTGTACTGAACGTGGCGGTAGGATGATGACGCATAAGCAATATGTTGTTGATCTGTTGGGAGCGAAAGCAAGACATCAGCGGCTGCGGTAACGCCTTATATTTATTGTTTCACCAAATTTATTATATACAAAAATCGAACATGTAACATACCCGTGTCTTCATCTGTCCAACATGGGTGCCTACTGTCGCCTTTATTCTCATGGTACTTAAAGCCATTTGTTTACGTGTAAACAGCGATACGCTGCATGGTTTTCCGCTTGGTAGTACGGAAGTGAAGTTGTTGGCGTACGCAGATGACGTAGCGGTTTTTTCTTCTGATAAAAGAAGTACTACAAAGGCGGTCCCGCTTACGAAGCAATTTTGTAATGTTACTAGTACTGCCGTGAACTGGAAAAATTGCTGTGTGTTTCGGTATGGGCATGTGCCACGACGCCCTCGAGTTTGAGAGTTTTTTTTTTTTTTTGACCTCCGTGTCCGACAGCCACCGAGGTATTTCAGTAAACACATCCAGAAAAGCAGATCGTATTGGTCGGAAGTTCCTGCCAATATAAGGTGTGTGTGTGTGTGTGGGGGGGGGGGGGGGGGGGTCCAGGCGTACTAAATGAAGGAAGTCCCGCGATCTGTCTATTTTCGTTCGTGCAACAGTGTGCAATAGTTTCTTGATTGCAGAACTGTGGTACGTTTTACGAGTTATTCCCTGAAATCGCCTTGGAATTAAAAAAAAAAAAAAATCCCCGTGTGATTGCAACCTTTATTTGGCGTTTATTTTGGGCATCGGTATAACGTGAGAATCTCTTTCTTTGTGTCTGCTAAGCTGGAATCGGGTTGTTGCGTCTGCTCGTGCGTCAAGTTGTGTAGCTTTTCACGTCTTTGAGGGAGTAGTATTACCCTTTTTTACGAACAGTTATACAAATTAAATGGTCAAATCGTCTTTGTTCCTTTTGGTGTCTTCCGACTCCAGCGGAATAACAACCCCTGTAGGGTATTTGAAAGAGGTCGGTGACCCTCTTTCCTTTCTTTAGGGGAAATTTTTCGGTGTGAGTAAATAATTGCACCTGTCAGTAGAAAAACATTTTCTCGAGAGCTCATAAACTGCTTGTCTTCGCCATCTCTGTATGGAAGCGCCTCTTCTCAGGTCTGTGGACGTTCTTTCATGGGCCAAAAAATAAGGATTGCATTCCCCCGTCCGCAAGATTGTTCTCTTTCAAACTTGAAAGTAGTACCCTCCCAGTTAAAATGCGACTGAGGTAGAAGGGCATATATGTGTCATGAACTGTTGATTGCTTTTTGTGTAAAAAGCCTAAAAGTTTAGAACATGAGTTTATACTTTTTCCAAGAACCATTCGACTCTTGATAGGGAAAGTGTCCGGTATTTGAAAAACCAAAGTGCATGCGCGGCATGCGGACCCAGATTCAAGGGGAATCTTTCGTCTACTTTTGCAACAAGTATGTGGTCTTTAAAGTCCATGGTCCTGTTCCAGAAGGGGAAGATCTTTTAAATGCACTTCGCAGATGCGTACTTTGTAACGTTCACAGCCGAAAGAAATGGAGGTGTACTTTTATCGCATGACTGAGGTCTTACGGGGGACCTAGATAATCTGCATTCAAATGTAATAAAGAAAAATAAACAAAAACGTACGTGGCGGTGCTGGCAACGCACGTGGCTGCCACGCGGTACAACGGAGTATAAACTCCGCTAACACCAGTCTTTTTTTCTAAATTTTTTGTGCTGCAATTATGTGTTATTGTTTAGAATATTCCTAAACATATCACGTGTAAGAGAGAATCGGCCACGTGCTTCTTGAGTCTGTCGCCTTTTCGTCGTCGAGGCAAGGCGCGTGGTACTTTTCTCTTTAATTTGTAGCCACAAGTTCACCACATGAAACGTTTATTTTGTGTTCAGACTTCAGTTTTTTATTCGTGACTTTATGACATCTTGCATCACCGACGAAAGTGCGACTGACTCGAAGCAGAGCCTTACCGCTGCTTTTATTCACGCGGTAAAATGCCCTCAAACCGAACACACGCTTAGAACCTAAAATAAGCTGGAAATTTTCAAACTAACAAAGTTAAAAAGAAACAAACAAGGAACCATGCTGAGCTCGAGTGGGCTTAAAACCTCAGTCTTACACGATGCAGCCCCGTACGTTGCCAACTCCGCCACGTACGCGGCAATAAGTCAGATCTAGATAAAATTTTAAAAATATGTGTTCCTGAGTTTTTTTAGTATTAAATAGTATTACATTTTTACCCTGTACAATGTTTCCTGAAAATATTTTAATTTATGCAGTTGTTCGGCTGAAATATTTTTTTTTACAGAGTATTGCTGAAAACTTTTGAGAGAGGGAGCAAGGCGAAAATGTTCCAGAAAGTTGGGGATAAACGCAAGTTAGCGAAACGTTTCCTGGAATTTGGGATAACGCTTCCGATAACTTAAAACTGATTTTAAGCAATTAAATTATCCAAATGATGTTACTTTGAAGTGTACCTTATTTAGTGGCGTTAGGTATATTCGTAGTCCCCGTACGGAGACAAGCCAAGGCGCATTCCGGATAAAACTAAGTAAACGCTCCGACCTCGTTGGTACAGGTCGACCTACATTTGCATATTTTATGGCACCTGAAATGGGATGTACCTGGATTCAAAGCTGTGTAGTCTGGCGAGTTTTTTTAGAGATGTCGTGCCCCCTCTGTTGATGTCCTGAAGGCGGTCACCGGAGAGCGTATTCGGAAAAACTTGTGAAAAAAGTAAACAGGGCAATTTCAGCAATCTGGCGCTTTTTCATGGACGCTTTATCGCCTGGTTTACGAATGGAGAGAAAGCAGGAAGGGGGGGGGGGGGGGGAAGGGAGAGCGAACTTTCGGTATACACGCCTCAGTGATTCACACGCTAGCAAAACGCGCCATGCAGTTAGAGTGCCGAAATTGGCCGAGCTTTCTCTTTATACGCCACCGGGGAAACCTGCGCCGATACTTCCACAACGGCCTTAGTCCAGCCGTTCGATCTCCCAATTTCTGCAGTTGGAAGCCATTTTTGTTTTATTCCGGGCGTTTTTGAGAAAGAGAAACCGTGATTCTCGACCCGGGAAAATTAAGATGAACACTACATGTATTTACAGTTGAAGCTGTTTAAGGAGGTCTGCATGGCCGAGACAGTGCATTGAATGAATGAATGAAATTGGGGTTTTTTGGCGCATCAGCAACAAAGGCCATAGTGCGCCAGAACTATGATAGAAGAATAAGAAAGGACAGGTTGATAACAGAGTCAGCTTTCATAAAGCAGCACAAAAATTTAGACACGGTGTATAAGGCCAATATCCTTCAAGAACTCATAAACATGTGTATGTGGTATGAGAGGTTCTTCTCCAAGCAAATGCATCAGATGAAATGAAATATGCTCACGGTAAAACAATGCAAAATGTTCGTGACGTTCACACTCATATTTTGGGCAGACTAAGAGAATATGTAGAATAGTTAGTGGTTCAGAGCAGGAATCACACTTGGGCGCCTCTTCCCCCCTTAGACGATGTCCATGAGTGAGATACATATGTCCAATCTTCAATCGACACAAAATAACCTTGTAAAAACGCTCACGATGCCTGAAACTTTTCTATTCAGTTAGAGTGCTTTTGATGACGTGAAGTTTATTGTGAGTGTCAGTGTCCCATTCCTCTTGGCAGTTCTTTGTTATCTGGCTTCGTAATTTTGCTCTATAATAAGCCGCTGGTATAGCAGAAATGTCAACACTGAGATCTGTCGAAGTTGCGGCAGTCCGATCGGCCTTTTCATTACCAGCTATGCCCATGTGGCTGGATACCCAGCAGAACTCAATGGCTAGTTTCCGATCCAGTGCTTTAAGCACTCGTCGGTGTAAATCTGTTACAAGAGGGTTCTTTTTCCTTCCTACGGATTTAAGGTCTCTTATTGCACTAAGCGAGTCGCAGAAAACTGCCATTTTAAGGAATTTATGCTTCAAAATGTGCTCAACTGCTATTATTAAGCCATAGAGCTCGGCTGTCAACACTGTGGCATCTCTGTTTATTCTTCGAACACACTGAATGGACTCCGAAACAAAGGCAACAAAGGCACATCCGACATAATCTGAAGTCTTTGTGCCATCTGTAAACAAACTACGGTAATTTTCAAAACTGGCATGCATTTCAAGAAATTCTTGTCTTATGAAATCTTCAGACACTACTTTCTTATTATATTTGGTCAAGAAGAGATTGCAGTTTATGTCATTGCTCTTCCAAGGGGCCAGTGGTTGCTGGAGTTCAACAAAAGTACCAGGTGCTTCAAAGCTATGTTGTTGTCAGTGTTTTTATGCGTAAAGCAAAAGGTTTTGTGATAGATGGTCTATTATGAAAGGTGCGTTCATATTGTATATTTTGTATGATGGAGTGGATAGAATTGTTTGGCGAAGAGCGAATTCGTAAAGAGTACTGAACACTAAGAAACAGCCTGCGCCTATCAAGAGACCATTCATTTGCTTCTGCATACAGACTAGGCACCCGCGATGTACGAAATGCCCCCATTGCAAGCCAAATAACCTGGTGGTGAATGGGGTCAAACATCTTGAGAGTTGTTGCTTTGGCTGACCCATACACGATACACCCATAGTCCAAAGTTGAGCGTACAACTGCTCTGCTCTGTAAATGCGCAAAAGACAGACCCGATCTGCACCCCAGGACTTGAGCGAAAGAACTCTCATAATATTTAGCTTTTTCTGGCATCTCAATTGGAGCGACTTAATATGTGAACCAAAAGTGAGCTTTTTATCAAAGGTGAAGCCGAGAAACTTATGTTCGGTTCTAACCGGCAGCACTGCCCTTTGCAAACGCAGCGAGGGGTCCGGAAATAGGCCTCTTCTCTGAGAGATACAGACAACAACAGTATTTTCTATCTAGAACGTGGACCCGTTTTTATCGGCCCACTTCGTCATTCTATTGATAGTCATCTGCGATTGGCGCTCGCAAAAGGAGAGATTGCAAGACGCAAATGATAACTGCACGTCGTCGACCTATAACGAGTGCATAACATTTGGTGGTATCACCTGTGACAAAGAATTGATTTTCAAAAGAAACAATGTCACACTGAGAACACAGCCCTGGGGAACATCATTCTCCTGAACAAAAGAAGCAGAAAGTGTAGTTCCTGAACGCATTTAGAAGGCGCTATCTTTTAAAAAGTTGGCAATGCAGTTGAACATTTTTCCCCGTATACCAACATGCACAAGATCCTGTAAAATGCCATACCGCGGCAAAAAGGACACCCGTCTACGAGAAGCAGGGGCCGAAGCGGTGTATTGTCTCGCCCGGGGGGCCCCGAAGGGTCCAACCGTACCCCGGGCTCAGCTCAATCGCAAGAATCCCCTTTTCCCCGGACACGGGTACGCCACGCACAGCCAGACGAGGGTGGGTGAACCCACACGGCTCGGGGTTCGTAGTGACGCCACTCGCCAAGCACCTACTAAAGTAGGTGCCCCCTGCGTGCGGGTATGGTGGCCCACGTGGCTGGGGTCCATGGTGACGCTACTCACCAAGCACCTAAAGGGCGAAACACATGCGCGTCAAAACTGTCCGATCCGACGTGCGAACTGCAGGAACGGACGTTCGAGGGCGAGGGTTTTCGTCGCACCGGAGGCTACGAAAACCCTCGCCCTCGAGCGTTCGTTCCGGCAGTTCGCACGTCGGATCGGACAGTTTTGACGCGCATGTGTTTCGCGCTTAACACCTAAGGTGCAAGCGCCCCCTGCGAGGCTCGGGGGTACGTGGAGACGCCACTCTCCAAACACCTGCCTTCACAGGTGCCCCCTGCGGGGACAGTGCATTGAAGATAGACAGTTCGAGTGGCTGCTCCTGCTGCGCAAAATCTTGGGTGTTGGGTACGCAACTGGTCGTCGTCATTGAATAACACGCAGCCGCACCTCCTAGGCGCATGCATAACACTCCTCCCTACTAGATGAAGACATCGACATCGACATCGCAGGGTACTGGGTGACTTTCTACAGCAAAAAAGGTGTAATAGGCGGTGCTGTTGATGCATCAGGTGGTTGGCCTGCTGATATGGTGTTGAGGATAGGGTCTGATTCCTCGAGGACTTCTTTTTGAACAAGCCGGAAAACACAAAAAAGCTAGCTCTTGTGTCCGCTTCTGACGCTGTCGTTACTGTTTAACTGATCTATAAGTCCTCGCCAGCAATGTCCATTGTTGGTCTGAATCCAGCAGGATAAGGGACCAGTTACAGCCGTGACAACTCCCGGCAGCCACCTGACACCAGCGGAATAGTTTCTTTTATAACCTCCTCTCCTACAAAGCATGCCGGTGTTCTCATTACCTGAGACGTGTTCTCTAGTTTTCATGATGAACGTAACCGAGAGTCTTGGTGCAGACGATGTAATTTTTTGTCGTTTTCACTGGTTCAAGGATTCCCTGCTGGATGATCTATTCAGCTTCCTCAATTTTGGGTCTCATAGCACAAAAAGCTTCTCTTCCCTTGTGGAAGTTTCAAGCTGCAGGGGCGTCGAATTTCACATCTGTAAGTGGTCTCTAATTTTTTTTCAATGCAGGTGTCGAGACACTTGAACAAACTTGGAACCCACATCTACATTGTTGGCTGCACTACCGTGAACAACCTTGAGTTCGATTTCAAGTGGCTTGGGCCAGTTTCGTCCAAGAAGACTTGCATACATTCCCTTGACTACTAGGTGTGGTTATGTGGCAGACTTCTCTATATTTTGTACTTCGACAAGTACTTGTCCAAATACGTTTTTTGTTGTGTAGGTGTGCAAAGCAAAAGTTGATGGCTGTAGCCTTTGCTTCGGAATGCGGAGTTGCGTCATTGTACTCTTGCTTATGAGAAAGAGCTTAGATCCAGTGTCTACCTCCATCGCCATTGGCTTTCGTATCATGGTTTTCTGATCGGCTTGCTGCGTTCCTTGTTCTGGTCTTGGAGACGGTCCTTTCTTTACCTTCTTCTGGAAACAGGTTTGGACGATGTACCCCTTGTGGCTAAAGAAAAAGCATGTGGCGCTTATGAAGTGGCGGTCTTGCGGATGATGATCCCCGTTGCATCGATAGCATGATGAAGCCCCTTGCTTCTGCTTCGGCTTACAGCGTTGTTCAGGCGTTGACAGCCCAGGTCCGTCTTTCGCCACGCTGTGGATATTTCTGGCATCCTTTGACGCTGCCGGATACTCTATAGCGTTGTGTTTTGCACTTTCAGCCGTGATAGCCAACTTCTCTGCTTGAGCCAACGTAAGTTCGGTTTCGTAAAGCAGACATCTATTTTACGCTTCATATCTAACTCCGCAGACAATCTGGCAATTTCGAAGACGCACTCGACAGACGCATGTCTGTCGAGCAGACATGTACAAGTTACTCAAAAAAAGTAATTAAGTTACGTTACTGAGTATTGGCCTCAAAAGTAATTTGAGTAGAGTAGAAATTACTCAAATGGGAAGTAATTGAGAAAATTACTAATTACCTTAAAAAAGTAACTTTGAAGTTACTTTTATATTTTTATGGTAAAAAGAAAGTACATAGGTTTTGATCCGTTAGCAAAATTGTGCTAGACAAATATGAATCGGATTGCTTCTGCGTTTCTAATTGTTTTGTACTTTCTTATTTGTTTGGCGCATAATGTACTGCAAATGTGTCATTTATACTTCGAGGTTTATCACTGCGTGAGCTTGAATTTTATACAGTGTTTGCTTGTTTACAATGTTGCGTAAAGTACATCTAAAAAGTAATTCAAGTAAAGTACAAAGTAATTGAGAGGTTATGTACTTCAAGTAAAATACAAAGTAAATTAGAGGTTATGTATTTCAAGTAAAGCAGTAAGTACACCGGGTGCAATGTACTTGAAGTAAATTACAAAGTAAATTAGAGGTTATGTACTTCATGTAAAGCAGTAAGTACACCGGGCGCAATGTGTAACGTACCATAAATGCAATATATTTCAAGGTAAAGTGCCAGTACTTTTAACAGAATATTTCATGACGCCCGACTGGTACGCATTGCTTCAGAGGTAAGCGGAGGTGCATCAGTTTCTTACGGAAATGGCAGCAAATATAAAGTCAAGTCGCCACAGAGTAGTTGTTTTACTCTCACTGTCGAGCTACTTGACACAATCAACTTATAAGCCACTTATTTTTGTCGGTCTTATAGCCGCCATTACTTCACTCAAAGAAATGACCAGATGACGTCTTGAAAAAGCGCATTTTCACACGACGATACGCCATTTTTTTTTAATTCGGGGAATGTACATTGAAGTCGGGAGTTTTACTTTCCTCGGAAAGTACAAGTACATGCCCAGAGAATGTACTTCAAATAAAGTACAAGTTTTCTAAACAGTTGTACTTTAAGTACCATGTACTTAGAGTACTTCCCAACACTGCTTGTTTATTATATTTTATATAAAAACGTTGGGGGAATTACTAAGGTTTCTCGAACGATCTTCAAATATTTGAAGATCTGCATATTCTATGTCTTGGGAGGAAAGGCAGCGCAAAAAGGTCCCCTTTGCGTTGCTCTTTAGCACGCGATTCTTCGAGTACACAACAAACTACGGGAGCACCAGATGAGCTTCAGAGCAGGTGCTGCATTTTGTTGCCTCCTTTGAGTGAGGATGCAGTGTGTGCACCACCTGTAGTGGGCGAGAGTTTCTACTTTGGGGAGAAGCGGGAACCAGCCCTTTCTTCGAATGGGTCAAGTCTCCTTGAGCTTCGGGACGCAAAGAAACGCCAGTCTTTGCGTCCCGAAACGCCAGTCTTTGCGTCAAGAAATTCTGCCGTGGGTTCAACGATACGCCGAAACCGCTCTTGCAACTTGGATATATCCACGATTTCCGAAGGCTCCAGGGCAAAGTGGTTTTTCAGCTTCTTAATGATGCCTGAGTAGTCTGTTTCGGGCGGTGTCTTCGGCGCGCGGAGAGAATGCAAAATGTTAAAAGTCGCGTCACCGCAGACACTGCAGAGTACACTTTGCTTCTTTTGTGGAGTTGTGATCACACAAACTTTAGATTTGAATTCCAACCGTTGAAGGTAGAATTAACTGACATGTCTCCGGCTTGCTTGCTATGAAAGCTTCGAACGTTAGTGATATCCTTTTCATCGTGGTGAGTTGCCGGAGTCTTGCTCGTTGACCGATTTCCTCTTTGCCAAATTTGTTATGAACATGACGTGTATTTACAGTTAAATCTATTTAGAGAGGTCAGGGTGACCGGAGCAGTGCATGGAAGATGGACAATTTGAGTGGCTGCTCGTGATGCGCGAAAGTCTAAGCGTATGTCACGCGACTCGTCTTCGTCGTTTTATAATTCGCAGCCGCACCTCGTAGGCGCATACATAGGGTTCCGTGTTTTCGAAGCTCAGTTTTCGGGAAATTCGGAGGGTGTTTTTCAAAGTTCATTTTTCGCTGGATATTCGGCGTTTAACGGATTTTATTTCTGTGAGAGTGAAAATTCCTTGAAATGGGGGTGTTCATTTTACCGTGTTCCAGTTTTTTCTTGAAAATCGTGGAAAAAGGTACCCTTACGTTTATAAAACTCAGCGGTATCGAAAGATGTTTCTGCAGCTGCATTTGACATAGGTGCTCTTGCGATTGTCAGCACTAACTGCTTCACGGTAAACTCGAGCAATATCACAAGTTAAACTTAGAAGTCAAGAGACTACCTTCTCAGAAGGACCCCAATAATATTTTTAACCGAATCTGAAGTTTCTTAGACGAACTGATAAGTGACTCGGACATTGACGTCTACCATCGCGAGCCAACGTTTAGGTGGGGCACAAAAACATCATCGTAGCTTTTGTTTATAGTAAGAAGAGGAACAAGGTCCTGCAAAAGGACAGATAGAAGTTAAAAACTGCGTCTATTGACTTAGGAAGGACTGCATGACCTGTCGAGTGCGTCAAGGACTGCATGACCTGTATGCGTCGACGAGCACTTAACGAGTGTCAACAAGACATTGCTTGGAGCGGTCATCGCACAAAAGCGTAGAGCGAGGTAGGGGTTTGTGTGGTCGGCCGGCAAAAAGATTTACGCGAACCAAAATGAAAAACGAAAACGGACGCACTAGGAATTACGTGCATCGATGAGGTTGCAAAGACTGTTAACGAGAAGATAAAAAAAACCTAACATTTCAGTTATAAAAAGCACCCTAGATGCATCAATGGCTCTCACTTCTACTAGATACGAATATGTTGATCGTTCATCTTTAAACGAGGAATTCAAATGCTCTGAACCACTCCGTTATGTCGGTTTAAACGGCACCTCATTTGTGATATTTGGAGACGTTAATATCAGCACGATTCCGCAAGATGTAAATCCGAGATAATTAAGCGACATTATAAACCAATTTAATCACGCACCCACTAGAGTGACTGCCGATATGGTGACTTCGCTTGACGTCTGTCTTATATGATAAAAGAAAAATAGACTGTATCAGGCGTTTTCTCTGGGCATATCAGTGACCATTTGTCTATTTATTGCTTAAGCTCAAAATCAAAAAAAAAAAACACAAACGAATTATACTTTTGCAAAGAAATAAATACAAAATTGTTGGCGAATTTCTCTAGTCTTATCAAAAGAGCAGATTGGAATGCTGTATCCTCAGAGGACAGTGCCAATGTAGCCTATTCATTGTTTTGGGAAAGGTCAAAAAAGTACTACGATGACGATTTTCTTATTAAATCGGTAAACACTAGAAACGAAAGTAGAGAAAGCCATGGGTCACTTATGATATGTATAAAAGAATAAGAAATAAGAGCAAGATGCATCATACATTCATCCAGAGTCGCTATATAAACTTGCTTCATGAATTCAAAAATAAAAGAAACAAACTGAACTTTGAGTTAAAAAAAAAGACGAGCGTATGTATGGAGCAAATTTGCGAGCACATATGATGACCAGTGAAAGCTGTGAGACACGATGAATGACCTGTCGAAAACAAAGCAAAAAGAAAGCATTATAGAAGAATTTTTGTTGGAATATGAGCTAACAGAGACAGAAGCCGCATATAAGATCAATCAGTTCATCATAAATGTTGGTCAGTATACACTAGAAGAGGAAAATCGAAGTGGCGAAAACATGTGTATAGAAACCCTTATTGGTTCTACAATGTTGGTGCCGCTGTCACGTCCAGAAATAATTTAGATTATAACAAATATTGAAAATTAACATGACAGCCGGAGTAGATAAAATTAAGCCCCTACACACTAAATATTTAGCGCCGTTAATAAGTTCGGTTCTTTCTAGCTTAGCAAATGAAATGTTACAAAGCGGAATTTTTCCAACAAACTTAAACGTGCCACAATTCATCCGGTCTACAATGATGGCGGGAAAAACATAAACAATTATAAACCGATTTCTGCTTTATCGTTTTTTTTTTATTTAAAACTATTATAAAAATAGACTGGAATGTTTTTTGTAATAAATACAATGTCATAACCTCTTCTCAAGATGGGTTTCAAGACCATAAATCTACGGAGCAATCTCTCCTAGAAATTAAAGTTAAGATAATTGTGAACATTGAAAGCAAATGATATACTCTCAGGCTTTTTTTTTTTTACTTAAAAAAGCATTCGATACTGCGCAGCGTGAAATATTATTAGAAACTTGAAAAATACGGCACCCGCAAAATTGCATAAAAACTACTAAAGAGTTGTTTGACCGATTGGTGTCAGAATGTAACTATAAAAATAATATCCTCTTCATACTCAAATGGTGTTCCCGAGGAATCAACCTTAGGTCCCTATTATTTTTAATATATATAAATGATCTGAGCAAAGTAACTGGCACCCAAGAAATAATCATGTACGCAATTGATTTCAACATCTTCTTTATGGGAAAAACAAAATAAAATGTAGAACTCGCTGCAGACTCTTATCAGTTAAAATTGTTTCAATGTTGACAGGGAAATACATTGCAATTACACTCAAACAAAATACATATTTTCAAACCAATAAGTAAACGAGACGGCAATAGCATAACCGTAAAATGTGAAGGCTTCGAACTTGAGCAAGTAAGGCAGCAAACATTTTTTGGTGTTTGGTTTAGTGAAGAATTGTCACAGAGTGGTCATATTTTCAAGCTAAAAGATGACCTCGCGGAAACTATGGGCACACTGTATAAAATCAAAAATTTTATCCCGAATTCGCTGCTAAAAATATGTATAACTCTTTATTTCTTTCAAAACTAAGCTACTTATTTTGGATTGGGAAACGAGAAATGCCACAAATTATAATAAATTATTAGCCCTTAAAAATGTACGTATGCTCGGGGACTACGAGGGGGATTAGAACAATCTGAGTACTGAACCTCTGTTTTTATAAAGGATAAGCTTAAGGAAAATCAAATTTATTACTTTAAACTGCTTCAATTATTGCTAAGGAACAGAGCCTACCAAACACCTGAAAGTGAACGAACACCAGTATACAATATTGGACTACCGAAACGTGAAATACCTACTATAAGAATGAATTACGGACGGCAAGCTTTAGTTTTCTTGACAATAACAATTTTGAATCGTAATGACATTGAATTAAATTCTGATATATCTATACTCCAACTTAAACGAGATGGTAAAAAAAGCCTTTTTTGGATTTTTTCACACTTTGTCAGCTCCTGTTCAAACTTTCTTGATATTTCTCGCCTTTGAATTTGCCTTAAATAACCTTCGCTTAAGTGACCTTAAGTTTGCCTTTATTGGTTTTTACACTGTTATTGTACAAAAAGTGTTATTGTTTTGTGGGTTTTTCTTTCTCTTTTTTGCCACTTGTATTCGACATTCATTTGTCCACTGACCCAAGTACGAACTTGTGCATGTTTTACATAGACTGTCAGACTATTTCGTGAAAATTTTTATTATTTACATGTTTTAGTGTCTCTATGCTATTGATTATTGACTACTTGGCCGTTGTTATTTGATTTGGGGTTTGAACCTATTTATAATTTCTGTATATTTTTTTTTTCGTCTTCAATCTTTATGTGGCCCACTGCATACCAAGAGTGGGGCTACCGTCTTGTCAGGCACTTGCGCCTTTTTCCTTAGCCCTCTCTCCCCCCTCCCTCGCGCCCTTTGCACAACAAGAATGTGCAAAAACAAATAAAAAAAATCTTGCAAACAATTGTTCCTCCGATATATGTCGGTACTCTGAAGTAGCCAAACTCCTAGGCGAGGTCGTTCGGAAGCATAAACACTTCGCCCCCCACCCCTCCCTCCCTCTTCCCCCTACTTGTATCTTTCGCTGTCATAAAAGACACAATCTCTTTTTTAAGAAGCAGAATAGTATGGACCAAACTGGAAACCGGAATAGTGCTTCTGTTGTTGCCCAGAAGTGCATTTATCGGTTGTACTGTACGAACCCTGACGAGATAAACGGGAAACACGTTTTTGTAAATAACCGTGGTCGAAAAAAAAAAAATGAAGCGGCTTTTTTTCAGGGTTACTTACCCTGTGCTCAGACGAACTTTATCAGTAAGATGGTTTCATTTGAAACCCGTGATAAAATGGTATTTTTCTTTGCCTAAAAAAATTATAAACTATAGCTGGGCTTCCGTGTTTTCGGAGATTATTTAAGTGAAATTCGGATGGTGTTTTTCGGATTTTATTTTTCACCTGAAATTCGGGGTTTATTGGAGCCTATCTTTGTTAAATTATAAGTGCTCCGGAATGCAGACCTTAATTTAATTATGTTCAAAGATTTGAAAATTGAGCGTAAAATTAATTTTGTGACATAAACGTGTACTAAATTTATCAAAACTCACCAGTATCGAGGTATTTTTCTGCAGCTACATTTGGCATTACCCAAGTAGCACAACTCGCCGGTTTGGGAATGGGGCGGCACCGGTCTGCCGCTAAGATCCTAGTGGGCCGACGCTGGAAACGCCCCAGTGCGCTTGCGATTGTCAGTACTAACTGCCCCACGACAAATATTGCAAACAAGAGTGGCTTCAATAAACGTCGGTACTTTAAAATAGCCAAACTCATGAACGTAGTCCATGCAAAGCATAAAAGCTTCACCCCCCCCCCCCCCCAACCCCCTGTGAAACCAATGAAACCGAAACTTTCTCTGTTAAAGGAACACAGGCCCTCTAAAAAGCAAAAGGGTATGGTCTAAACTGGACACCGGAGCAGTGAATTTGTCGTCTCCCAGAAGTACATTAACCCGTTTTACGAATGAACCCTGACGAGGTAAACGTGAAACTCCCTTTTGTCAATTATCCAGACTAAAAAAAACAAAAAAACTGATGTGGCCTTTTCTTAGGACCACTAACCCATTGCTCGGACAAATCTTATCTGTAAAGTACCGTCTTCATTTGCTTTTCAGTTAACCACCATGACCTAAAAGTTCGGAGTGTTTAAGATAAATTCGAATGGATGAAAATTTTACCGGCGAGTGTTTTTCGCAGTTTTTTTTCTTCAAATTTATCCGAAAACAAGGAATCTCATATATATTCTCATTTCTAAAACGAACAAGGCCACTTTTTCAATTTTTTTTTTCGAATTTATTCACAAAAGTTTTAAAGAGGAGCAAGGTGAAACGCTACACTTAAGCTGCTTGATTTTTATACCTAGTTTAGTTGGCTGCTATAAACAAAAAAAAAATATACTCACAGTAATTTTTTCACTAAATGTTCAACGCTTGGCCTATTTGTTCCTTTAAATCAAACTGCTTTGGACTATTTTGTATCCGAAATAAAAAATGCCAAACATCGCTTCTTCTACGTTTTGGCGACATATTTTGGAGCAATTTATCTTAGGACTCATTGTATATTTTGGTTATTAAGTACTATATTCCCGTTGACCTATACACGTTTTATCGACTGGTATCACTTTAGTTTATTTATGTTCCGAAAATAATTTTTTACATTTTTACATTTGGACAAAAAAAATTAATTTGGCCATTATTTGAACCCGCTTTGTTAAAAAAACGGTAATTATTATTTATTTCTCATTTTTCTATCGTTTTCAGTAATCTTGAGGTTACAGCGCACAAGGTGAGGACAAAACGATAGACACACAGAGACAAACACAAGCGCTGACTTACAACTTCTCTGTTGCAGCTATCATTCCAGTCCTCTGCTCGAGCTTTTTACATTCGAAGGTATATATGTCCAGTTTTATCAATGGTTGTCGCTCACAGATTTGATGACATCTCATTAGGATGGTCGACATAAAAATAAGATATATCGAAATAAACGTCTTCGCTCTGTGAAACAGAACCTCGATGTGGATCTGCTGAGGTCAGCCTTGCCCCATCACAGCACTACTGCAATGAGGTATACTAACGTGCTTTGGCTAGAATTGCTTCGCACGCCTGGCTGAAAACGCTGCGTGCTGTACGTGCCAGTAAGTTGAGCTCAAGTTGGTGCCAAAGTATAATTTCCAAGCATGATATGCTCAGGGACGTTAAGAAAGGAATTCTTGGTGGCGGAGCGGACTAAACACGACTCCACGGAGATTCCTGTCGGCGTAAAAAAAAAAAAAAAAAAAAAATAACAATCAGAGCTGAAAAAAAAATTAAAAAAACACACAAGAAGTTGCATTCAGTTGAGATATTTTTTAGGAAATTAGCTGCTGTCTATAAGACAACACTAAACAGCTGATTCATCCCTGCCTATTGCTTCTGCTTCGCGTGTGGTGAGTTTTGTCTCAATGTGTCGTCAAGATTTTGTGAATTCGTCACCGAGTCGGGAGAGATGCCAGCTTCAGATACTAATTTCTGTCAGCGTTCCGGTAATTCCCGATTAATTTCCTAAGCATGAAGATACTTGCTGTGAAAATGGACTCAACTGCAGACTCCCTTGAGTGCGTGAAACTGTGACATTTGTACCGTACAGGAAAGGTTAGCGTCTAGGTATTGGACTTGGCAACTTAGTATAGCCCAAGGACAATCTTCACTGTTTTATTCAAATTCCAAATATGACACATGCCGTGAAAGTAATTAGGAATCGCCAGAAGAATGTCGTAATCAGAATATACACGATTAGGTCTATTTAGGAGACCTTCGTGGTGTTTCTGAAAGTCAAAACGGAGATTACATCATTTTATTCACCCCGTCTAAAATGAATCAAGATAAACTCAAAGCAAGCAGTTTGTGCCTACATGTGCTGTACCAATTTGTCTTTGTTTTTGCACTCGCTCACAGATGAAATTGCAAAGCAAGAACTGATCTTGATGAGCCTATTACAAAGCTAATCTTAGCCGGTACATGTTGCAATGTTTCATAAAGGGAAAACGTTCACTCTGATATATCTCTTTTTATATCGGCCATCGTTTGATAACTCAACCAAATCTGTGGACTCCAGTCATTGTTAGAACTTACACAAGTTCGAGTGCAAGAAGCTGCGGCACCTAGGAAAATGGAATGCTAGCGGCAACACAAGGTCCAGCGTTTAGATACCGTCTGGGTTTAAGAACCGTTAGGATTGAGTTGCTGCGCTCTTTGGGGGTAAAATAACATAACAAATCAAAGAACAGACAAAATTAGAGGCAAAGTATTAGATACAGTATATACTAAACTGAGGTAACCAGCAACATTATCTCCAATTCAAGTGTCTTAGGTTAAATACTACTACTGCTACTACTACCTACGTCTACTACTACTACTACTACTACTACTACTACTGCTACTACTACTACTACTAAAATAATTATAATTATAGTGCTTATTGTGTGTTCAAGAACAGCCGGTGGCATCTTTTTTTAAACACGAGGAAAACGCGGCAAAGACTATATACAAAAGAGAGAAATCAAGGCGTAAAAAGGCATGAAAAGCTACACGAAGACAATGACACAAAATAAGTGAAGACAAGCATTAATGCAGATAAATACAAATCATCTAATCAGTCCACAAAAGTACTTTCACCAATATGCTCCAGGAACGACCGTGGCAAACAAAAAATAAAAATAAAAACAAAAATCAAGAAATTTATCAACTGAGTCACCATAGTCTTAATGGCGCGCGAAGACTTAAAATGCTGTCGTTGAATATGTCTAGTTTTTCGGCAAAGTCATTGTATTTCATTTGCATTCGGGTGACAGGGTTCAACATACTTGTCTCTGGGGAATAAAATGCGCTACTAGCCACAGTGCTGTACTGTGGCACACGCAACGAAATACAGTCTAAGCTCATTACAACAGACCTGGTTACAACAGACATTTGGATATAACATACCGATTTGTGAAGTTCAGTTGGTTTTCCTCTGTGCGCCGTTGACTCAACTTCATATCTGCGTACAACATACTCCTTTTACAACAGACCAAAGTCTTGGTCAAAATCAAGGTCTGTTATAACGAGCTTGATCTGAGGACAATCTATCCTGCGGTGAAAACATTTAAAGAGAAATAAAATGTCAGCAGAAAACCTGCGGTAATACAAAATATTCATATTATAATGGCTACAGACACTAGATTGACTGTATGGCTCGTTTTGCAAGTATCGGTAATTAAGAATGTAGGCAAATTCCTTTTGAACGCGGTCAACTAAAAAACTTCGCTTGATCTCGCCAACCCGTTCAGACTACAGATGCATATCCCAAGCGGGATCAGCACAGACGTTTGAACAGTGTGATAACTACAAAAGGCTGCAAGACTTTCAACTAAAAAGCAAACAACAACAAAGACAAAAGGCAGCGAGAATTTATTTGTTATACGGCTGATCACTCATAGCGTTTTCATTGCAGCCACAAATGTTGTTTCTACATAAAAGTGAAAGATTAGTTTTGAATCGAAGTAAACACCCAGATGTCGAATTATTTCTGTCCGCGAAATTTTTACGCACTTATTTTCGTAGGAGAGCATAATTTGTACCACTTTGCGACTGTAACTGACCACTTTCGTTTTTGTTCTATTGAGTACTAAGTTATTGACCGAGCACCAGTATCCGATTCTCTCGATATCCCCCTGCAACTCGTGGCAGTCCGCCTCTCACTGGATTTCTAGAATATCTTCATGTTATCCGGAAAGGGTAAGCACGACTGTACATCATTGACAAACAATGTGAACAATAGGGGTTCCATACCCGAGTCCCTGGGGGACACCAGAAGAGGTGTGTTATGAAGAGTACACACCTTCAATTCGACCCTATTCTGCGGCCTCTTAGCTAACAAGAAAAACAAGCAAGCATTGATCCTCTCGCTCCCATTCGCTGTAATTTGTTCAAGAAAAAAATTATGGTCTACTAAATCGAATGCTTTGCTCAAGTCAAAATAGATTACAGCACGCTAACTAGGCTTACTCACAATGGGTGCAGCGATATTCATAGAACACGTAAAATTGGTGACTGTGCACCGACCCGGCATAAAACCGTACTGACCGACAATGAGAGTCTAAAAGTTTCAGCCCGATCCGATAACTTAATCAAAAGTTAAAAGTGATTTTCTGAAAATTTCAATGGGAAAATGGAGCCCATTTTTGCCCGTTTTTAGTTTCTGGTGCCATAGAGCCCCATGTGTTCGAAAACTCCGTCGGCCGCCATTTTTCCATTGACATTTTCAGAAAATCACTTATAACTTTTGATTAAGTTATCGGATCGGGCTGAAACTTTGGCATCTGGTTGTGACCTCTAGCGCTACCTTTGGGCGGAGAATGAGTGTTCGGCGGTGCCTAGTTTATTTTTGCGGCAAATAAGACCGTGTAAATTTTCTTTTGTGACACCCTGTACAATGTACTCTAAAAGTAAAGTACAAGTATTTTAACACAATCTTTCATGATGTTCTTTAATTGCCCTATACAGTGATTTTTTAACTGGTATGCACTGCCCAGGGGTAATCAGGGGTGCATGACCTATTTTCAAAAACAGCGGCAAATATTTGATAAAGTCAAGTGGCCAAAGAGTAGTTATTTTCAGGAATAGAGCCGAATTCGAAGTCCCTCTTCTGAATTTGGCACCGCTTGCACTCGATTGTTGCACCCAAAATGGTTAAATGTACTAGGAAAAAGCATGACGTCAGCCCCATAGCTTCCGCAAGCAGTCCTCTCATAGAGGAGTGTCCTCTCTTTAATAAAAAAAAAAGCAGTGAGTGTGAAAGCGAGCTGGTGATAATTAATCATAATGTGACACCTGAGATTGGGGTGCGAAAAAATTAAGGAACTTTCAAGTTGAAGGCAAAGACAAAAGAGAATGTCTCAAAACATTATGACGTTCTACTCTGTTGTCATTTTCTTCGACTTTAAAGTTTAATTGTTCCGCACCACAGTTTCAGGTGCTACATTATGAATGATTAATTTTGCTCTTCTAATATTTTAAACCTCCTCGCTTGCGCTGACCGACCGAGAAGTAACGGGAGTTCAAAAGGCTACTGGAAAGCCACCCCCCGCACAAGCATGATGATTCTAAAACAAACAAAAGTAAGACATTTATTAGTGCATCACAATTTCAAAAGCCTTCGAAAACACACAAAGTATCGGCACAGGTCGGTAGTTTGAGGCGTCCGATTTTTTCTCAGATTTATAAACCAGTACAACGTTGGATGTTTTCTATAAGTCTGGAAACACACCAGACCTACTGACTTATTAAAGACAGCCGACAGCTTAGGTGCGAACAGCTCTGCGAAGGTCGTAACAATGGGACCAGGAATATTGTCAGGACCCACCCACATTGAATCACCTTAGCTTCATTATGGCGACCAAAACATCTGACACTGTAAAATCGACCCCAGAAAAGACATCGAGGGATCTACCCCCTTCATCAGGACAATTCCGCTTACGGTAGCATTTGTAAAGATAACTAAACTAAGCTGCAAACGTTTGTGCAATATTCGCTGGGGCTGTGATAAATCGCTCGCTTTGAATTGACGTTATTGTGGACTTTGTTTTAGTCCAGACCTGCCATTTACCTAGCGCCAAACTTCCTTCGGATTCCGCCAGAGACTAGTCCCCTCATAGTCCGTGTGCCTGCGTCGATCCAACTTCAGCAGAGTTCATGTGTTTCCTTAAAATAGACTAAACTCCTCGTACCAAGTAAACATCTCTTTTTTAGCATACATTCTGCGAGCGTAATAATATAAAAAAGCGTGCGTTGGCAATAATGCCAGAACCGCGGAAGGGAAGAAGCAGATACCTTTTTCCTAATAGGGGCACGTCCACATAACTCTCTACCATTTCCTTCTCCGCCACCATTAAAAAAAAAATGAGAGAGGGCGCCAGTTGAATGGGCCACACACAAGGGCTCATCAGAACTTTGGAAAGCCATCCTCGATTCCTGGTTTATTACATTATATGATCTGGTGCCCACTACCGCATCTACTCAGGTTAACTAGACTAAGGCGGGTGATTCTTTGATAAATATAAATACATGTTTTAACTCACTCACTCCGTCGCCCCTCCATTTCCCAAACGCGTCCGACCCCAGTGCCCTTGGCATTTTAAGGCTATAAAACCTTGAAGTAGAGCCAATTTGTGAAACTCTTTTTTGCCGATTCGGGTGCATGTATCCTTGTTTCAGTACTTCTACAGAAAATACAAGAAAAAGAAGAACCTTTATTATACGCACAGAAATATCACGTCGTTTGGAACAATAGAAAATAAATAAAAAAGGAATAAAAAATTGCCTTTTTAATAACATGGGCAGAAATTACAGCTAAATTAACTTTTTCGATGAAATTTAAATCTGTGTATAAAATAGCTTGTCAAAATAAAAATAAACTAAATTGGTATCAAATGATAGCACATATCTAGGTGCACACCCGCAGGCGATATGAAGGTGAACGCCGGACCGTCGACCGGTCCGTGCTATCAGCGCCATACGCGGCTGCCGTGGTGGAAGTGGGTTTCGATTTCGGCATCTCGTTTTGTGGGCGTGGCTGATATAACATCGTCATCGTCGCAAGTGCGACGCGGTTGCTGACCCATCACACAAATGAAACAATATTGTGTTCTTCTTTGTAAGAAGCGGAAAGCATAAGTTAATTTTTGATTTGTTCAGCAGCCTTCCGGTTTAGCACATATCACAACAAAAAACTACTAATTCACATTGTCTACCGACAGTGTCTGAAAGGCTCCTTCCCCAATCCTCGCGCTTTCTGTGGGGACTAGCAGCAGAGCTGAGAACAGCGCTCGATCCAAGCGCTTAATCTCGGTGAAGCGCGCTATAGACGGACACGCTGTTTACAAACAAGCACGCGTTTGCCCACACCAGGTGTGGCACTGCGCGTGCGCAGAAACCGAATTCGGGTGAAGTGAGGCCTCTGCGCATGCGCAGTGCCGTCGACAGCGCCACCGCAGCTGCGTGACGTCAGGGCCGCGTGTTGGTCTATAAGAAAGCGAGCCGCCACAGCAGCCGCGTTATGGCGCTGATAGCACGGAGCGGTCAGAGCCGTTTATACTGAGAGAGTTTGGCCAATGGGCGGAGCTTGTTGGCCGCTAGAACAAGCGGATTTCGCGGTAACACAATATGGCGTTACTTCTTTGTCTTGTTCATTCCTGAGAAATCGCGTAGAGTTCCTATGAGTCAGAGCCACAATATGGCGGACGGAAGTAGTCATCCCCCGGTTGTCAGACTACGCTGCTGTGGTTGTCAGGCTGTCAAAATCTCCTTAAGAAGGCCAAACTCTCTCAGTATAAACGGCTCTGGGAGCGGTCGACAGTACAACGAAGAAAAAAAAATTTTAGAGCTATATTCACGGCGCTATACGAATTTGTAGTTGGCGCCCGCCGGAGCCGCCGCCGGTCACGTGGTAGGCCCGCGCGCCTCCGCCCTCCGTCGCCGGAGCCGTAAAGCCACGCCGCCGCCGCACGCTGAGCGCATAGAGTTATTACAATAAACGCTAGAGGCTCAGCTGGCGCTACTGTGCTGTTGCATTTTGAAGCAGACAGCAAGCAGTCAGAAATTGACTTCCGGTAATGCATTTCTATGGGAAAAAGCGAGTGCATTTTCTCTCTGCACTCGATTATAAGAGCAAATATCACGAATAATGTGTATGTACTAGGCACATTGGAACATTTCTCAGTCACGCAGACGAAATAATTGGTCAGTTTCAGCATTTTTATTTGAAAATCGTGGCATGAAAAACGGTGTTAAAACCGCTTCGTACGTGTATTTATGTGCACTGTCGGACACTGTTAGCGCGAACACGGCGTCGACGCTTTCCAGCATGGGGGATATATACGTGCCAAACGAACGAAGGGCATGCGGAAAACCAAGAGAGACGGCAAGAACTACGCAGCAACACTGGATAAGTAACTCCTTGTGCACGCAGACGATCAAAATAAATTGAAAGCCACGTAATATAGTTCGATTTGCAATAAATAAGTTCTGCTTTGCTTTCATGCTCATGAATATGTGCAAAGATGCATGTTCAAATCATCAACCGCACGCTCCAAATCTTTGCAAATAGGGAGAAGTCAGCTACAGGATGCCCGATAAAAACTGCCCGACATAGGAAATAATAAAAAAGCACACCTTTCGTAGTCCACGTACTTTATTTCTTACATTCGAATGTTTCAATTTTAACCGATCGTAAAGATGCACAACGGAGTCATTTTCATTGAGTGACAGGACGGGCATATTAGCAATATATAAGCGCCACCGCAATGCTAGCAAACCTTGAACACACTCTACATTCCTTTCGATCTGCTTAGAATCGTCGCTCGTTTTCACATACCTTCCTTGAAACAGAGGTTTTGGGCCTGAAATAGAGCGAAGTTTAACATCGTTCAGTGGTAAAGAAAAATGCTGTAACTAAAGCAATTACACAGTACCAAAAAAGGTACATACTATCCGGTACAACCGAAATGACAAAAGTTATTCATGCTATTTTCCGGCGAAGAGACAAAATTCACGCGTGTTTTCCCATAGGAATACACAGGGAGGCTGGAAATGTAGACTGCATGCTGTCTGCTTCAATTTGCAACCGGAAGTCCCGTAGACACTAGCGCCAGCTGAGCCTCTAGCGTTTATTGTAATAACTCTATGGCTGAGCGTTGTGCGAACGCCGCTTCAACGCGTTTCTCCACGCCGCCGTCGCCGCCGCCGCACAAGTTCGTCTGGTTCGGGGCGCCGCCGCCGTCATCTGACCGGCGCACAGGTCGATCACGTCTGCTTGCGCTTTTTCAGGAGCTTCCTTTGGGCTCTAAAAGTTACTTATTAATCTTAGTTTTTTGTTATACTTCAAACAAAGATGAATAAGTTACTTTTAGAGGCCATAGGAAGCTTCCGAAAGAGCGCGAGCACCACGTGACAAATATGGGCCCGTCACGTGATAAATAAGGGCCACTTTTCCGCGGCGCCCGCGGGCGCCAACTACAAATTCGTATAGCGCCGTGAATATAGCTCTAAAATTTTTTTTCTTCGTTGTAAAATCGTTTTATGATATCCTTTTTCCATCTAAGCTGTTTAAAAAAAATGTTTTTTTTTCTTTGCATGTGTCCTTTAATACGCAAAATGTATATTAAATACTAAGATACAAAGCTCCAAATGTGTCTCAAAAACGTCAAAAATGCGATGTTTGGCTTTCTTTTAACATTTTGTCATAAATATGCGAAAGCAGTTTATCCCAAGGAAATAAATAGGCAATGCGTAATACATTTACACGAAATATTACTGGGTGTTTTTGTTTTTATCTAATTAAAAGAACCCAAAACACTGGGTAGAAAAATCAATCAGCCTAAACGTTGCATTTCACTTTGCTCCACTTCAAAAGTTTTCTAAAAAAAATTTTGTAAATAACTTTAAAGGGGTACTCCGGCGATTTCTTCATAGTCCCCGATTTGCTTGAAATTTTGCTAAACTCGCCAAACAACATCGCCAAAATAGTATCCCAAATATTAGATCCAAATAAGTTTTTTCCACGAAGTTATTGAATTTACAATTTTGGTCCTCACCGTGTTTTTCAAACTGAATGTCTCTACTGGCAACAACAAAAAAGTGATGTCAGTGGAAGGCATTGGTTCACTTTTTGGGCTGTAGAATTTGTTCCCAACTGATTCCAAGCAGTTTCATGGTGTCAAATCAATGCTTTGGAAGCTTGCTCCAGTATCCGCGCGCCAGCACGGATCAAATGATTGGCATATTCTATTTTTTAGACCGCTTGCTCGACTGGCAAGCCTGCCTGCCACTGACGTCACGGCACTGAAATGTGCGGGTATATTTGAATGTTGGTTTTTGCGTCATTTTCATTTGCCGATTTCACAATAACTAATATGAATTTCGCGATACTAAATACCATACTGGAAAGGGTAAAGGCCGGGGAGTCAAAAAATATAGTTAGTTGAGGTAGCTCAAAAAATCGCCGGAGCACCCCTTTAAAGGTGGTTTTGCTCATTGCGGCAATGGGACTATAAAATATACCTTTTTTAGACAAACAAACATACACACCTTGACACACGTATTTGATATAAAATGAAACACCCAGTAAAATACCGTCTTGTTTGCTTTTCATTTTGCCATCGTGATCTCAAAATTCGGAGCTGCTCGGATCAATCCAAATCGGCGAAAATTTTACCGGCGAACGTTTATCGGAGTTTTTCGGATTTATAAAATGAAACCACAGAATCCTACTCATACATAACACTACGTATCGTGGAATGACTAAACTCCGTGAGAATGTGAACGGTGGTCATAGAAAGCGAAAGTTTGAAATCATGCCGTCACCTGGATCAAAAAAATATAGATGAGAAACAAACTTTTCCAATGCGCGGATGCTCACCTATGCCTAGTATCGTTAAAATAAGAAATGGGCTGCATCTATTTTAGTGAAAAGATATTGTCACCCAGAAAGAAAACAATATTCCCTTTCTTACTGACGAGTGCTTTTCACTGGTATAAATCCAAAATGACTTCACAATGCTAGTGCTTGTTTTGACAATATTAGGCTCAGGTGGACGTTAACTTCGTTCATTGAAAATTTCAATTTTCCTCTTTAATGATTCGATCCAAGTAACGTCGTCCCCTCAAACTTTCGCGTTCTATCCCGAGTGATAAAGCCCTATTTTCATGGAGCTTGAGCTTTCTGCGATGCATAGCTTGTTTACGCGCGCCAAAAAACACGGTTCTTTCTTGTCTGGAACGCCCTGTACATTAGGCCTTGGAGGTCTTCGACGTTTGCGCGATTCTCCTCAATACAAGGATTTGATTTGTCCTCGCTAATAATGTAACGAAGAGGACGAAGCTCGATGACCGCTGGCGGTTGGAGAGAAAGGCAGAGGAGGTTGACACATCCTGATCTCGACGACCTCTTCTTGGGTATGAGCCAACAACTGAAGGTCAACAACAGCAATCGCTATTTTTCGACCCGTCCTTTCTTTCAGTGCAGAGGAAGTCATTTCATGGTTACCATAACAATATAAAGTAAATGCTACGTCAGAGAGCATTGTCCGAAGACGTTCACGTTGCGCTAAAGTGTGATTGGAGGGAAAATCGGTTTATACGTTTCAGCGACCTCTTACATAATTAAAGTTGTATGACCGCTGTTCGTCTCGTAAGTTTGACGCAGACAGACGTCCTTCGTTTCAAGGAGAACCAGAGCTCAACGGAGAAAACAGCCGTCACATTTTTTTCCTCTTCGTGAATCATTCATGTAGCGAGGTCTTCAAAGTTCGTTCGACCGGGGGCCCGTGCAACGCTTCCCTACTTCTCTACATTCTCAAATAGCGGCTGTGTCGTTGGACTGTACACAGTTTCCTTAACCAACTATATTGACTCGAGCATATGATGCAACCTTTGCCGTTTTTTTTTTTTTTTTTTTTCAACTGACAGTGGCTTTTTTGTTATCACTCCTTCCTACGTGTCTTCGTAATAAAGACGAAAAAGAAAATTAATCATAGCTCGTTACCGCCGAGTCTGCTGATCGCCAATCATTGCATGCGTGTGAACACAGCCTACCTGTCTATTCTCCTTAGAATTAGGCAGCTTTTCCACATAAAGACGGCACCAAGCGGCGAACTCACACGATACACTTGCAAAGGTCGGATGAAGAGATAGATGATGCACACCCTTTAGCTCTTTCAGTCGGGCGGTGAGTTGCGCCACCGATTGGCTCTTTGTGGACATGCCTAAACTTCGTGTCAAAATTTTGTTCTGATTGTGCCTAATGTTTAACTAAAACAAAAAAGTGGAAGGATTCGTAAAAATCGTTTTTCATACAATTTCGAGTCTACGGTTTCTCTCTGAGCAAAATGGAAATGTAGCGATCGAGGCGACGCAAGCGAAAAGGGACTGCCGGCATGCGGTTTTGCAATAATGCAGGGTATCGGCCCGATTCTAGGATATGCCTCTAAAATGTTCTACTAGAGAGTTTTAGTAGATCGTTTCTCACTCCGATAACGATACCCGATACTGCGCCGGAGCCATTACGCATGCGCTAGAGTATCGGGTGTTTCGGGCGCAGGTATCGGAAATATCGGGAAATATCGCGCGCACTCCCGTGCCACCCACAAGCCACCGGGGCGGACTAGATTGGCTTGTCTCTACTTGGCTAGATGTAGCTTGCTGCGGCATTTCTGTAATTTCTGCAACTTATAAAACTGAATTGAGGTTCTTTTTAATTGTATTAAATGTAAGAACTGTTATTTTTCCTTCAGTGAAACATCTTTCTTTTAATTCGTTATTTTTTATTTTGGAAAGTGCAAATCGTTTCCACTAGGGAGCGCCCCAGCGCCTCAAGCGACCGTATCGGATGTATCGTCTTCAAAATGGTCTACTAAATGCGCATTCCTGTTCTGTGTATCGGTATCGTATGGTTATCGTATCCTTATAGGGTATCGTTATAGGAACGATCTACTAAAACTCTCTACTATCTAGTGGGACGAGCGTTCTTCCCTAAAAATGTGAGTTGAGCGTGGTAACGTAGCGCCCAATTGAAGAAAAACAGCAGAGTGTGGAACGGGGAGGAGGCAGCATCCACCACTTCCGCTTGCGTACACCGACCACACTTTGAGCTTTCTCCGCTGTCTGAAGAGGGTGCGTGCATGCGCAGAATTCTCGGCAAAGATATGTTATTCCGACCCCCAAACATATTCTAAAGAAACGATGGTGCC
Source organism: Ixodes persulcatus (assembly GCA_013358835.2). NCBI lineage: Eukaryota > Metazoa > Arthropoda > Arachnida > Ixodida > Ixodidae > Ixodes > Ixodes persulcatus. The sequence goes on along the minus strand of JABSTQ010009543.1, from coordinate 193,885 downwards.
ACAACACTACAGAAGACCTGGTGCTTTTGCTCTCCAATACATACACACTTCTTCGTGGAGATCAATCAGAAAAATCTACGAAGCAAATAGGGATGCCAAAATGTGTTTGGCTGGATACTAAAACAGTTCAAGGAGTGTAAACTTTATTGATACTCCTTCGCCCTCCTCGGCTGTTTCATCTCTGGGGCTGGAGCCTTTGTCTAGAAGGCGAACAGTTGATAGAATTATAATGTCTCACGGAATTGTTAATGAGGACTGTGGAATAAAGCGAAGTAAATATATATCATTCTCTACTAGTTCACGCACCAGACGATCTCATTCATTAAATATTTTTCCTCTTCAGTTCTTGATGGGGAAATACCTACACTTCCCTATGGTGATTTTATTAGCGCGGTTCTGCCTATTCTTTTCAGTAACGCATGACGTCATCGTTTTCATTTCTGTTATGTTCAAGGGCACGTTGTATTGTTTGAATGTTAATTTGTTTCTGTATTTTCCACTCCTGCAATGACCTCACAGAGGTCGCAGTATGTGTAAATAAAAAAAGTAAATAAATTAAAATCGGTTACAACGCTTCGTACAAGCACGAATGTCCCGGTGACTCTCGGCGTAAGCAGAGGCGTCCCATCCCACAACTTAGCGCAAAGTAAGCAAACTGTACTGTGCGAACAGGCCTTTAGTGTGTACCGCAACGGACGCTACAAGCTCGCTGTTACCAACAAATCGCTCCACGTGTGTAACGTGAGTTCACGGCCCGCGAGGCGCTCTTCACAATTTAAAGGTCACGCGACACTCTGCGAGCTTCCAATTGGCCCCGGTAGCCCAGCGTCCGTGGTGGTACATCATAAGGAGAAGTGGAGTATAATTTTCAGCATTTACAGCTCTGTACAGCCTATTTCGTTTGAGCCTCTGACAGAAGTCACCTCCGCAGTTACGGCCTTCCCCCCAAAAAAGCCGCAAAATTCTCTGCTCTTCCAGCCGCAAAATTCTCTACTCTTCCAGCCGCAAAATTCTCTGCTCTTCCAAAAAAAGAAAGAGAACATTTAAAACTTTCGAACAGGGCATTTTTACTGTATATGCTTTTCAAACTGCCATAAACCGGGTAGAACGAATGAAGAATATTGAGAATGCTTTAGTACATACATGATTTAGATCCACAGCTGTCTCCCGGTAATCACTGCACAGACTTATAGGCACTTATCATGACGTGGCGCAACTGTTTGCTTTCCCTCCCCAGAGAAGGTTGCTGCTGGGTTTCTCAATCCTTACATCACGCGTAAACAAGATCGCCAGTCGGCACAGACGTAAAGCGCGTATGAAGGAAACTGCGCAAAGTTTTGGGGAGGACGAACAGGCGTCCGTGATGATGATGGTCGGGGAAGAACGTCTATGGCGACTGGATGGTCTTGTTCAGCACACGAGGGAAGCTGAAAACCCCGAGTGATAACCTTCTCTCACCGCGCCGCCCAAAGGATTGTATCACGTCATGATAACTGCCTAAACCTGCGCGTTGATTATGTGGAGAAGTAGCTTACAGTATGCACCTAAACTTTGCGATATAAGACGGCTTGCATCACTCTATTGTTATCAAGTTCATCGCAGGTTGAAAGACAACAGTCCTGGCATAAGTGCCCATAGATCGTTAAAACTTAAGTCGGAGTTTAGCCAACGCTATACAAGGCGATGAGGCCAATTAAAGAACGCCAAAAGTACTACATCACTGTATTCGTGTATTCGTCATTTTGTTGGGCGTCCGTTATAAAGCGTCGAGCTAATCACTCACAGAGAATGCACCGTGATCCTGCGTGCGCAATGTCCTGCGCATCGTTAGTTTAGTCGGCCATAGCGAACGCACAAAGCCGACGAACGCCGTGACGATGCACTTTTGGTGCTGCTTAATCGGCCGCCAGTGGACTTGGTGCGAAACGGAGCAAAGCGCGTATAGACCAACTCAACTCACGGACGTCACGCCCCTGCGGTGGCGCTGCAGTTGGTACTGCGCATGCGCAGATGCTTCGCTCCTTCCGAATGTGGTTTCTGCGCACGCGCAGTGCCCATACCTGGTGTGGGCAAAGCGGACTTGTTTGGAAACACTGGGTTTGTGTAAAGACCTTTCCAGCGCCTATCAACTGGGCGAAAAATGCCGAGTCACTGAGCCGTGGACGCACGCGCACTGCGCAGCGTCTGATGTATCGCTCGACGGAGCTACGTCGCACTCGCATGCTCAGAAGGCGTCCCAAAGCTGAATATACAAAGACGGCAGCGCGCAGAAGGCGATTTCTGGAAAGGTCCATAGGCGGAAGTGTGCTCCGTCGAGAAATCAAGAGCAAAGAGACGGCGAAGATGGCCTTGGTAAGCGCGCGCTTCGCGTCGAGGACATCGAACACACGAGCGGAGATAGCGCGCCCTCGCTGCACTCGGATAACCCCCGAGGCGGTGACGATCCGTGGCACAAGATAACCTGGTTTCCATTTCGGACGTCGGAAATCGCCGAGGGCGTTGCTCCTGCCAAGATTAGAGGAAAAAAATTCCACTATCAAAAGGGGATAGCGGCACGACATACGAAGAGGGTGTCGAGTAATGAGAGTCGAACGGCAGCGTCATCAGGTTCGAGTCACGTTTCGTGTTTATTAGGACGCCTTGGAAACTGGCCATCCTGGACACGTCACCGACGAGAAAAGCAATCACTATAGAACTTTTTCGAAATTCACGTGAGGGTGCGGATTATTAGAAGGTCGGAACCACTGAACAATGGCGGCACAACTGCATCGAGGAAGGTGCAAGTCCTTCCATAAGATAGCGAACGTCGGAGCGCGGCGAACACTACGAGCCGACGATCCATTCAAACAGCGTCAAAAGTGCAACGTCACTGCGCTTATCACCTTCTTCTGTGGATGTGTTTTTCCAGTGTTCCACAGATGCCAAGAGAGGGCAGTATTTCGAAAGAGGTCCGACGTTGGTAGAGTGGTGACCTGCAGCAGCCATGAGGCAGACTAGCTGGCACGGGTTACATAGATGCATACGAGACAGTTTATTCGAGGCAACAACATCGTCTTGGGACACATGCATAAATGCGATAGGTGCCTGGCAAGGCACTGTTTCCCAGGAAGGATATTCTGGATACATTAGCAAGAGTCTGGGAGTAGTCTTAAAACCATGGCAAACACCGGAATTATATTTCGTTATTTATTTCTTTATTTATTTACCTTAAAGGCCCGGAAGGCGTTGCAAAAGGGAGTGGAAAGTAGACCAAAAAGAATGCCTGAAATTGTCAAATTACAACAGAGAAACGACAAATACAAGTTACAAGAAAAGCACATAATCTCACTGGCAACTTTAGAAAAATGATGTGTCGGTGCTTGTAGTGATCGAGGTGTGCGGGTTGTCCCATTTAGCGCTGGTTTCTGGTATGAATGAATGAAAACCATGTTAGTACGACAAAGGGGCACTACTTTATGGCCGTGATTTGTACGCCAAGGGGAACTACGACTGCTCCAAAAGAGGTTTGCCTTTCAGTAACTGATTATAATGTTGTTTTTTAATCAAGCTAGTCGTGACATTTTTATAGGTAGTAGAAAGTATGAGAGATTTGAGTTAGTTTTCATTAATTATCCGCTTGATAAACGAGAGTAGGAGAAAACGAAGCGCGTACCGTGGCTTTGTACTGTTTCTAGGTTATTAGAGAGAAATTCAAGGCCGGAATCTTATGCTGATGGTGGCAGAACCTGCGATGTGAGAGGAGGAAACGTTGCCACTGACTAGTTGGCGCTTAATTTGAATTTAATTTACACTTCTTATTATTGAAATCGTTTTTTATTAACTGTCCCATTTGGGAATCTTGTTTAGGCGAAATTGTACTAAGGAGGTATTATCACTAGAGGAGATTACACAAAAAATGGCATAGTCGTTGGCAAAAAACTTGATTGATGAAGCGATAGAGTTTGGTAGATCATTTGTGTAAATGACAAATAGCAGGGGTCAAGTACATAGCCTTGCGGCACGCCAGAGGTAACGGGACAAGGTGAGGATTCAAAATAGTTAGTTGTTACGAATCGGATTCTGTAAGAAAGAAAATACTCGATCCACCGATGAAAAAGATCGAAATTTTTTTAAAAGTTAATAAATATCCAGTTTATATTAAAACAATTGCCTACAGCAGAAAAAAAAAAAAAAGTGCCCGTGTAATAGTAATAAGGCGCGTCTCACACGGCTAAGTTTTACGAAAACCGTGCTTACATGAGGTAAAAGAGAAATTGTCTTCAAAAATTATTGAGGCTAGAATAAATAATAAGCTTGAAAAGTCTGCAAGGAACACTAGTGAATAGAATTTGTCTGTAATTAAGTGGAGAGTGCTCATCACCTGATTGAAATGATATCACCACCTTACCCATCTTGCAGTCGTAGGGTACAAAACACAAACATAGAGATTGTGGAAAAAGCTTAGACATAATTATAGTGGAGTACGCTTTAGTATTTTTCACACGTTTCGGGTTAACATCATCTGTCCCTGACGACGAAGACACTTTTAAACTTCTTACTTATACGTATATACAAAGGATCAATAGGAGGGAAGTTCATATCGTTAATGTCAGAAAGACAAACAGAGGGCAGAATAAAAAATGACTGAGAAAAAAACGATTTAAAACTGAACAGCATTTTCATCGGAGAAGAACTATACATTTCACCCATATATATCGTGTTTCTTTTGAAATGACCAATAACGCTCCAGAACCTTTCTGTACTTTTTGTTAGTAGCGAAAGAAGGAAATCCGCTATGGAAGAAAATATGCCTAGCTTCCCTGACGGCAGTTTTAAACAAAAACCTAATGATATGACGAGTACACCAGTGGCTTTGCCTATTACGTTGTTTGGTATTGCGAAAGCGCCGCCTTTTTAAAAGTCGCTTTAATCAAAACGCTGAACCAAGGCGATCGATGCCCGCAAGAGATGTTGCCTAAAGTGTATTTAATGACTAATTAATTTACCTTGTCTTTAGAAAGTGACCAGTTTGTTTCAACAATGCGATTGACAAATTTCGACATTTACTCATTTAAAGGCATTGCAAGTTCACTATTGATAGGTTTAAAGTTGTGTATTCTGTAGTACTATAATGTATTTCTTTTTCCCTAACTGAACGATGCACATCCTCATAAAAAATCACATCTCCACGTGGTGAATGATGTTGTTTGGGGCGAAGCTCTGGTGGTGCTGATGATACTGATTTTATTGTTCATAGGTAGTGCTGATGGTGCTGATTTTTTTTTATTGCTCATAGGTAGTGCTGAGTTCCGGGTTGCGTTTCGACTTCATTATTACTGCTTTATGGTTGGTGAAATCCAGAGCCAGTGGCTCTTACAGCGGATCAGCTTGAATCCGCTAGAAGCCGTGGAAACTCATCTCCAGCGCTTAAGTCAACGGTCCATGTCAGAAAGAGATCCAGTACCACATCTCAGAGCCCCCTACTCATCCCGAAGTTGTGGCCGAGTAGGTAAGGCGATGGACTAGAAATCTTTTGGGGTCTCCCCGCACAGGTTCGAATCCTGTCGACTGCGCAAACATTTTTTTCTTTTTTTAAGAAGACACATGGGATGGCAATCGATGTGAGCACGGACGCCGGACGGATGGACAAGGCTAAACCCTAAGGAGCTTCACCCCTAAAAAATAGTTCTGGTAAGAAAGAAAACGAATCAACTAGGTCAGGAGAGGTTGTTAGTATAAGATCAAGTGTATTGGCAAACGATGCTGAAGTTTGAGTAGGCTACGTTATGAGATAAAAAACTAAAAATGTATACAAATGCTATGGCTTCACTTGTTGAATCAAAAACGATTCGGCCGGCGCCAGAACAAATTATGCTTGAAGAATTAAAGACCTCCAATAAAAATATAGGCACCTGTGGGCATCTAATAACAATATAGTATTCAAAGCATTATGAACATCAGTGCGAAATGTTGAAGACGAGGTTGGGGGCCGACAACAGGCGCAAAACATTATATCACGGTAATTGATGTGCTTACCATTGCAGACGACTATCAAGCAAAAACCAACAAGAATGTGAAATAACTGGATGGGTTCTGACTCTGCGATTAGGACAATGCCTTGTGATCTATCGCAGCGATCACACCGATTGATACTAAAATCTTTTTCAAAATCAAGTACTTCATTGTTTGATTTCGTAGCAGCTAACCTGATTCCTGTTAGTGTGACTATTTTTACATTACTGTTGTCGATAAGAGAGGACAATTCATCTAGTGTCCTCAAAAGCTGAGAACGTTTGTAAAAAAAAGAACAAACATCAGATACAGAAACAAGTGCGCTGATGAATTGCTATGTCAAAGGCGAGTCATGCTCGGTGGGTTGACTCGCTACTTGATTGGTGCGAGCAGGGGTGACATTTTGGGATTCAATTTCACAAACACTGTCAGTTGAAGGGAAATAAACGTAGCAATTTACATGTCTAAGGAGCTTGTTGTATCTGATAAAAAAAAAAGTGCTGACCACACACTTTCCCAATGTCAAGTAATTCCTGACATTAGTATTAGCAGTTTCTAACTTTGTTCTAGACGCAAATATGGCATCTTTACCTTTTGATCTTGAAAACTTTGCAACCACAGGGCGGCATTTATTTGAACCGAATATACTCTATCTATGTACTCGGGCAATGGCTTTCTTAGACGAATGAATATTCAGATCAGATCAGAAAACGTTTATTTAAAAATTGTGGGTTCCGCCATACCTACTCACTGGAGTCATCTGGTATTATATTGTCACGAGTGACAAATATTGAGGCGGCAAATAACTGGGGAACTAAGCGTTTTAATGGGGCAAACTTGTGCCCAAGACGAAAAAGAAGGTTAGCGCCGCAGGCGTCGATGTCGGCGAAAGAGCAGGATCGAACGCTTGGGCGAGACTGATGCATTCGCCATGCGGAGTCCCTTATTTATCCGCGTGGGTTTCTGGAAAATTCGCCGTAGAACTTTCGGCGCGTAGAAAATTCGTAATGTCGATTAGACGACAATGTTCTCGAACTTAAGAGAACGCCAAGTTGAAAGAATAAATGAAAGAACATTTCGCTGACTGGAATCGAACCTAGACCTTCCGTGCGAGAGTCAAGCGCGGTAACCATTCCGCCCGCACGCGCTCGCTCGGCAACGCGCCTGGCAATATATACTATGCATATTCAAGGTGGAACAAGAACGTCACATGCATTTTTTTTTCAGAATAAGCACATGACTCCGACCGTTTAAAAGTAAATTCTCGTTCCACGACCTGTCCTCAAAATCGTCTAAATGACGACTGTGTAGCTGCCTCGCTGCGTGCAGCATCAGGTAAAGTGCTCGCGATATTAAGCTCAGTGCCGTTTTGCGAAGCAGCCATCTTTTCTTCTACAGCTGTCAGCATATCATTAATATCGGTCATTTGTTACTCGAGATTAGTGTGTTTTACCTCATTTAGTTGAGAAAGTACCTCGCCATATTTTTTGTCAATTTTAATGATCACCGTCTTCAATAGAGAAGCCACATTACTACAACTTCTCGTAAGATGTTCCTTAGGCGGCACCAAATTGAGCTCAATATCCCCACCCAGCAAGAGAAGTTTCACAACGTACAGACCCTCGCAAGCAGTGTAAGAAAGAGTGCCTGGGCAGGGTAAGAGAAGCATAGTAACATGCATTGCTTGTGCGTTTACAATGCAAATAAGTGCTTGGAGTCAGATACTAACCTATACCAAAGAGCAGAAAAAGATTGTTTGCGTCTGCATGACTACCGCTCTTTCTTTACCACTGGAAAACCACGTATTCAGCTCTCAGTTTATTGGGCGCAGGAAACTTGATGTATTTGGCGATGGAACTGATGACGTTGAAGAGAAATATGCAAGAAAGTCCAAGTTCGGGAACTCTGGTGTCGGGCAAAATTAGTTCGCTGTCTTCTAGCAACAAGGCATCAGCTGAATTGGCGAACTTGCTGCAGCCCACCGCATCAATGAAGGAATGCCAGTACAAGCAGAAAACGATTTGGCGCGTCTACACGTCTGCCTCTCTTTCTTGACCGCTGGAGAACCACGCATTCAGCTCTTGGCTAATGGAGCGCGGAGGTTCCATCCTCCTCCCACTTGAAGAAAACAACAACAATATCATTAATATGAAGCCATACGACCCATATCATCCCATAATATCACATGAAAGACCCACTTGAAAAGAAATATTAGGCAGTCTTATTAGTGAGCCTACAATTTCAAATGCTTCATTTCAATCTCCATTATCTGGTTTTATACTAAATGTACTTAAATATATTTATAATGAAATTATATACTTTTACAGAAGTTCTGAGTAGCAGCATTGTTTTTATTAGACGCAGAGGTTTCAGAAAAAGACCCCCATTCTTCTAAGAGAAGTTTCTTTCTGAAACGTTTGTCTGTAACAAAGTATCTGCTGCTCTTTGAAGACCCCTCAACAGGCATTATACACTGAAAACACGGAAAAGATTGTCGGCTGCTGCGGGCCACATTCGTTCGATTAAAATAGCGCATATTTGAGAATGATTGCTACAAGTGGAAGAATGCAATGCCATTTATGTGCCATCTGATGGGCAAAATATGATAAACAACCATGGTCAAGCTTCCAATGCCATGTTCACACTAAGGACGCAACGCGAGGACCTTTCATAACGCACGCAAATCTAAATGTCCGTTCACACTCTTGGAACCGAGTACGACCGAGAGAGACCAGACCGGTTTTTAAGCCTCTTGCAACCTCTTAGATCCAGCTCAGCTGCAGCGCACCCGCTCCTAAGAGGTCGCAAGAGGCTTAAAAACCGGTCTGGTCTCTCACGGTCGTACTCGGTTGCAAGAGTGTGAACGGGCCTTCAACGCAACAAGCGGAACGAGTTCGTTCCGCTTGTTGCGATTGACCACGATTGCTTGTTGTCTGAACGAAATCGTTCCGCTTCTTGCGCGATGGGCGCGTTGCGTTCGTAGTGTGAACATAGCATAACGTAACCTATACGTCCTTCATTGAGAAAAATGCATATAATATTAATAACGTTCTTTCATGCGTATCACGTCAAATATCATGTTGTTATAAAGTTTAGTTATTTGCATCAGTCTATGGCATCTTTAGGGAGTTTGTAACGCTGTTATAAATGTTACCGTAATGTTCCTCTTGTGTATGTTTTGGGTGATACAATCTCTTGCCTCAGGAACCTTTACCTGGATTAAATAGCATTACTTTACTCAAACGAATTATTTACCAAGCTAGCTGCCAGTCTATATGTATAATACAAAAAAAAAAGTGTTTAGGCCTGTCATCGTGACCAGTTCTTTGCAATCCCTTCGAAGAAGCACGAAGACTTCGATGGTTTTCTCTTTATTTACTTATTCACAATCTACTACTTCATATTTATAGGAATTTTGATGCAGAGGCAACAATGCGCGAAAGGTTATATTGCAACAACGAACTAAATAAGCACAATTAAGGTAATTAAGTGTGTTAAAAATAAAACAAAAGAAGTATAGAATTTATTTTTTTTTTTTTGCTAACGCGTCCCCAGCGACTCGATTCGGTTTATAATATTGACGACAAGAAACAAAACAAAAAAATTCAATCTAAACAAAGCAAAAAAAAGAGAGACGTGGCAAAACAAGTACGAGTGGCAATTGCATTTATAACCTGATCATCTGCCATTACGGCTGTAAGATGAAAATTATGCTTTCGCCCATACAGGAAGTTCAGCCCAGACTTATACAAAAAATGTAGCAATTATCTTTGAAATTACTCAACTCTAAATTACAAGGGAACGCAATTACAATTACCTTTTCATAAAAGTAAGTGACAAGCGCAAAAAACGGAACCGATTGCTTTCTCGGCGTCACTTTCAACTAGCCTATATTGATAAAAAAATGAAAGAAAATAGGATTATTATATGCTTCGGCAGTTTGTTTTTGTTTTGTTTTTTTCTCTCAATTTTTGAGAACACCGTACACCAACTGTTTAAGTTTCTTTTACTTTCATTTATGCTTTGCTGCGCAGACGCCCGAAGAATACTTGCGAGAGGGCCAAACTCGCGAAAGCGCAGCCTGTTAATCGTTTAACAAGCCAAAAAAAAAAAAAAATCATGACTTTAAAAATTGAGGTAAATCAAATTTTTTTTTTTAATTCCGATCAATTTTCTTTGAGTAATTGTAGCTAGGAAATTTTGAATTTTACTACTAGATGCATCTTGTTAAGCATAGTTGATTCGTTGATCAATTCGTGAAATCACTGGTAATTCCGAGAAATAAAAAATACTTAACAATTAAATTACAGTTGAAATAAAAATTTTGTCTTGGAGTAATTCCCGCCATTCTGGAACACGATACCTTGACTATTCTAAGTTAATTAAACAGCTTTTTTTAGCTTCCTGACTTGATTGCGATAGTAAATTATTTTGGACTTTAAATTTGTTCCTTTTATTGCATCCTGCTTTTTTTTTTGCATCAGGATGTTGCGTAATTGATGAACGAAATGGAAGATAGAAATAAGCGCAACGCTCCCATTTACTCAGGAGATAAGCAATTCTTTTTGTTTGCGTTCATCCTGTTACGAAATTTTCATCCTTGCCAACTTTGTTTTTATTTAAATACAATAGCATGTGCACAAAGAAAGCATCAACTAATGAACCAACTGTAAAGAAAAAAATATGTTCGAGATCATTTTTGGGGGAAAGATTTAATCAAAGTCTTCATAGTGAACTGGCATAACTTCAATCGCGATTTAGTTCGTGTTTTAAGTTTCGATTTAAATCATAATAATTGTTATTTTCAACCCTAGTATTACGGCATCGGTCACACGGCAAATATTTTGAATAGCAAACAAAACTGTTTTAATTTTTTTCAACTAAATCCAGAAACAGATACTTAAAATAGCTTCGCTAACATATTCCCTGTGTTCTTGTTGGATTCTGGGGCCACCTATTATAGTCCTTCGTTTAATACTTAATTTGATAATTAACTAGCAGATATTTCCTATATGTGTGTGACGAAGGTAATCATTTTACACTGCGTGCTCAATGTTTTATTAAAAAAGTGACAAAAATTTTGCAATTTTTTTTTAGAATAAAAAAGTTTCGTTTTACAAAATATCTAATTCTAGAAGCACACACTGAAACCACGTTGAATTCTCCTGAGACTGGGGTAGAGGCCCGTTCACACTCTTGCAACCGAGTACGACCGAGAGAGACCAGACCGGTTTTTAAGCCTCTTGCGACGTCTTAGGAACAGCTCCGCTGCAGCGCATCCGGTCCTAAGACGTCGCAAGAGGCTTAAAAACCGGTCTGGTCTCTCTCGGTCTTACTCGGCCGCAAGAGTGTGAACGGCGCTTAAAAATCAAAACTTAGAAGAGACAGAAAATAGACAGGACGATGTCTCAAACTCAGAGCCGAGTTTGAGACATCGTCGATCCTGTTTATTTTCTGTTTCTTCTACCTTTTGGTGCTTCTTCCCTACCTCAGTCTCAGGTTAATTCAACAAGGTCAATGTTCGCCAGCTCGCATGCATCCTTACCATATTCACACTCTGAAACATCTCTCGTTGGTTTCTTTGCTAAAAGCCAAGCATTCCAACGAGGCACACCAGGATTTAATCTGAGGCCCATTCATTCGTCAGGGAGCAAACTGACGAATGACGCTGCGTTGACATCCAAAGGAACGATGCACACACTTCCTGCAGGAGTAATAATAAGATGGTCGGGACTCGGCACTGCGTTCTGCGATGTCTGTGGCTGTAAACCAAAGTTGCTCGCGCTCAGTTACAGAAGTAACGCTGTTCACCCTGGTAGAAGAAGCTTATATGCCAACACACGGCCACGACGTCACGTGCTGCGGTAGTGGCGCTTTTGTCGGCACGGAGCAGCCGTAGAGGCTTCACGAGAATCCGGTTTCTACGCACGTGCAGCGCGCAGCTTTACTGCTCGTACATCATACAAAATACACTGTATTCACAGCAGTCACCTAAACCACTGTTATTGAAAGGGGTTGTTGTATTTGAACATTCTAGGAAAACATTGTAACAATTTTGTGTTTTATTATTCTCCGGAATTTAACAATGTAGGATTGATAAAATGAAACGCAACGTTCTGATGTAGAATATGAGTAAGTTATAATCCGAAATGCTCTTTTTTTTTTGTTCTGAATTATTGCTTTATTGCTAAGGTTGAAGCTTGGGCTAGTTGGTGTGACATCTTTAAAGGGTTAAAATAGCGCCAACGACGGGGGACAAGAAGCAGAAGGACACATACACAGCGCTGTGTATGTGTCTTTCTGCTTCTTGTCCCTCGTCGTTTGCGCTGTTTTAACCTCGTAAATTATTCGTGGGAGTGTCAAGATCCACGGCGCGAAGATGTAGCCAAGTCGGGAGGAGATAAGGCTCCATCCACGCACTACGTCACTTCCGGCGTGGATGTACCCCCCGGCTTGGCTAGGTCCACGCACGAACCGACTTCCGGTCTGTGTGCGCGTGTGTGCGCTACAGCTACAAGCGCGAGCGGGTAGTCTGCAGAAATCCAGACTACGCGAGCGTGCGCGCAAGTCAAAAACGTACGGAGCGGTGGGCTCGCACTTATCCCCTTCGATGCACATAAGCGCACACTAAAACGCCTCGAAACAAGCCAACCATACACACTAGTCACGACGAAGCCTCACCGCCTTGGCAGTGATGCTTATGGGGTATCCACACGAAGGAGAAATCCGCCCCTTTCCTCCGCGGAGCGCGCATCACGTGAGACATACGTCATCCCTTTTCGACTCCTCGCGGCGCCGTTCTCCTCCGTGGCGGAGGCGCGGAGGCTTCGTGCTGGTAGCACGAAAGCTCCGCAGGTGGGTGGCAGAGCCGAGGACAGAGTTTCCCGGGTTGTTACGTCACGACATCCGTCCGCGGAGTTCTCCTTCGTGTGGATACCCCCTGGAAACTCCGTCCTCGGCTCCGCCGCCCACCTGCGGAGCTTTCATGCTAACAGTGCGGAGCCTCCGCGCCTCTGCTACGGAGAACAGCGCCGCGAGGCGTCACAAAGGGGTGACGTATGTCTCACGTGATGCGCGCTCCGCGGAGGAAAGGGGCGGATTTCTCCTTCGTGTGGATACCCCATTACATGGGCGAAGGCCCCGGATGCCGCCCCCACGCGGCCCTGACGTCACGCAGCTGCGGTGGCGCTGTTGACGGCACTGCGCAGGCGCAGACGCTTCACTTCGCGCGCATTCGGTTTCTGCGCACCCGCAGTGCCCACACCATGGTGTGGGCAAAGAGGGATTGTTTGTAAACAGCGCGTCGGTCTCATCTCTGTTACGTCACGGCGCGGTGGTGGCGCGTCGGTCGCACTTCCGGTCTAAGGCTGTGGGCAGAAGTCCCCATGCTAGACGTGTATTCCTGCGTTGTTTTGAAAGGAACCAGACAAAAACCTGCCTTCTCGTCAAAACGCCGCGACTGGGGCCGTACCAAAAGAGTCGAGAAAGGTTTGAAGGTCAGTTTTCACGGCCAACATTTGATCTACGGGCCGGCGTCGTCAGAGCACACGACAAAACGTTTGAAAGAGCAGACGACAGTTCGAACGATCAGGCGGCCGTTTGAACTTGAAGACGCACTGAACGTAGTCCGCAGGTGGTCCGCACAACTTGACGGTTTTTTGGCGTTCATGTTGGAACAAAACAAATAAATCTGATGACCACAAGTATCCGTGAATTCAACCCAAAGTGCTTCCCGTCCAAGCAATCGTTGTCCGACGGCGTCTGCTTTTCCCTTTTCACGGCACATATCCAGATTCTCGGACGAACCGAGCACTCGGTTCGTCCGAGAATCTGGATATGTGCCGTGAAAAGGGAAAAGCAGACGCCGTCGGACAACGTGTCGGACAACGATTGCTTGGACGGGAAGCACTTTGGGTTGAATTCACGGATACTTGTGGTCATTAGATTTATTTGTTTTGTTCCAACATGAACGCCAAAAAACCGTCAAGTTGTGCGGACCACCTGCGGACTACGTTCAGTGCGTCTTCAAGTTCAAACGGCCGCCTGATCGTTCGAACTGTCGTCTGCTCTTTCAAACGTTTTGTCGTGTGCTCTGACGACGCCGGCCCGTAGATCAAATGTTGGCCCGGTACTTGCGATAAGAAGTAAGTGCAGGCCTCAAAAGACTTAAGTTAGAAGGTTGGTAAGCAGGCTCGATGTAAACAGTACATACAAGGAGATGTTGATCATTGTTACCAGTGACCATCACCGACTTGTTATGCCTAATTCCCTTGGTCCGATTCTGCTTGCGATTTTCAGTATCGACGTCGACCATCACAGCTACGGTTCACGCTTTTGCAGCCCGAGCGGCGTCGATACTGAAAATTTCGAGCGAAATCTCATCATGCGAATCAGGCTTTAGCGTACTACTGCGGCGTCCACGCGGAATGAATCGCCACATGTCACATTATTCACGCGCGAAGTTTCGCGGTGTAACGAGCCTCGGTAATTTCGCTGACACCGCTCAAGTAGTCAGACATCGCCAGGAAGACGTAGAATCAACAATTCGAACGCGAAAAAGGGCAGGGGGACTCACACCGACGCCGACAACATCGCATTTCAATGGTTTGTTTATGGCAGGGTTGGGCAGAAATACTCAAAAATGTATTTGGAAATACAAATGCTGGGATACATTCAAATAGTAGCTAAAATACTGATACTGAAATATATCTGTAAAAGTGTATCGCGATACGTATCGGAAATACATGTTAAATAGAGGCAAAAAGTATTTGGAAATACAAATACAGGAATACATTTTAGGGAGGGAAGAAATACAAATACAGAAATACTGATACTGCAATACATTTTCAAATTTGTTTGAGTCGCCAAATGAGATGAAGCTTGAAGTTGGAAGTGGAAGTTTTCGATCCCGAAATTACTTTCCCGTAAGAAGTCTTCAATGGGCTCAAAGAAAGTTCCATCAAGGGGTGACCGCTGTCCCTTCCCTGACATCATGTCTGTCTGACGAGGGATGCGAAAAGACTTCGACCTCTAAATAAATTCTATGTCATCCTAAATCTCATCAAAACGTCACCACGCCCCTGTCCAATAAGGAAGCCCCTGCCAACATTGATCACATGACGTCACGGTGGAATGAACTGGTATTCTTGATCTGGGGGTGTGGCCTTGAACATGAAACTTTACCACGCTGCTGTATGAAAGGACAATACGAACTTTCGTTGTAGGAATTACCTTGCTGAAAATTGTGCAGGCAGTGTCATTTGGAATTTTCGAGAATAGTGGACCACCTGAAGCATCCTGGAACACATGCCTTATCTTCTGTTACGGTTGAAAAACAATACGGTGGCATCCCTGTTGTGAAGGTCCTTCCTGCCGACCCTTTGCCACCGACGCATGAATTGCAGCCCTCAAGTTTCGCAGCATCATCCAAACAGAGACTTCGTGGATTGCGACCTTAGATTGCCGGCACAGGTGCGAGCTCTCCGAGAAACAGCGCGCTCGAGACGAGTCACAGGTGTACGAAGTCTGGGTCGGCACAGCGAGGCCACGTCTGGCCTCCTTACTGGGTTTCGGATCACCAGAGCAGCGGATCACGTTCACGTCGGCTGATGACGTACCCTTGAGCCATGCAATATTACGGGCGCAGTCGCAGACACATTCGAATATGTGTTCTGTTGAACATCACTGCGTGAGTCATCCTACTATTTCAAGTGAACCACCGCCAGGCTCGTGCTGCAACGAACGGTGACTCAGCTTTGCTGGCTGGGTGTACTGTGTACGCTAAGGCAAGAGAGACGGTTAGCAGCGGGCATTGGATGCCAGCAAACAATGACTCAAGAAATCCCTACCTAAAAACCTGCGGCAGAAGATGCTCTGACTCCACTCCTGGCACGCCACCTGTTTCGAGTCCCCGACTACGCAACACTTCTCAGAAGAGAGAAGAGGACGCATAGAAAAATTGTTTGGAGAATCGGAAGGAACCTTGGTCAGCATGGTAACAATGACCCAGCATCTCCTTGACCCTGGTGCCCTCAAAAATAAAAAAAAATAAAAAATGCGCTCAGATTTTTTTTTTTTTGGGGGGGGGGGGGAAGTGGGGTGGGGGGGGGGAGGGGGGGGAGGGGGGGGGAGTATTTCTCAAGAAATGTAACGACATACATTTCACCCTGATTGTATCGCGATACAAAGAAACATCCAAAAATGTATTTAGATACAGGAATACTGATACTGGTGAAAAAAATGTATCGCGATACAGAAATACAGATACGAAATGTATTTCTGAAATACTATCGCGATACATTTGTATCGCGATACTGCCCAACCCTGGTTTATGGGCGACGGCGAGCTTCTTGCCCACACCCCCATCGCGCATGCGCGGCGCCGGTGGCGTCCGCTAGAGGCGCTCCGGTAAAACAATAAACATGAGTTGGTGTATAGGACACGGATGGCACCACTGATCAGTAAACGGCATGCACGCCGCCCACACGTGTGTGTGATTCCTGGTCAACATAACTATAAAGATATATATATTGATACTATTTTTTTTGACGCATGATATTTGCTATTAGTCTTAGAAAACAGTAAACAAATTGATAAATTGTTTAAGAATTTGTAAGGTCAGGTGACATATTAACTTTAAAAACAACAATAAAATCTAACCTCTTTATTTTTACATCATATATTTACTTATGAGAAAGCATAATACGTACATTAAAACAAATTATGTCCTTATATTATTAGTCACGTGACCTTTTGCGCGGATGGAGCCTTATCTCCTCCCGACTTGGCTACGTCCCCGCGCGTGGGTGTAGCCTCGGCCATTGTTCATTGGCACGACGCAAATCTCGTTAATCATGCCTCAAATTACCGATATATTGAGAAGTAAATTGTTTTTAAAGTGCGAAGTTCATTTTTGACAAGTGTATATGTTATGTGTTGTTGCCAGCTTAAGTGGTTATCAAGTATTACTCCCTGGTGTTTGAACTATACTCGTTCAATGACGCAATCGTAATTATAAATTTTGCTGTTGTCATAGTTTGTTTTTTATTAGTGGGAAACATTACGTACCCCGTGTTGTTTTGTATTAAGTGTCAATTTGTTTAAATTGCACAATTATTAAACAAGGATCAGATATTCATTAACCACACCCTTTATTGCCTATAAGGAGTATTCACTGGGCGCCATATTTGTGGGTGCTGTCTAGAGCGCATGCTCAGAATGAGCCCACATTAATAGGCTGCTAAGACCTGCAATCTCGATGGTGCGGAATGCACGTTCCAGAATAACTGTGGACGCTTGCCAACAGCACGCGCTCAGCAGTCGCGCACACAGCTATGGCCGCCAGTGAATACTTCCTATATCAAATAACTAATGGGATTAAGAAAAAGCTGAGTCATCAGAATACATTATCATTTGTGAGCGGTTTAGTAGTTTAGAAGGATCATTGACGTATAATTTCAAAATTATGGGTCCAAGTAACTGATCCTTGTGGGGCCCAATTGTCGTGATTGGTGTTGTAGTGGACATAAAGTTAGACATAGAGACAAACTGGAAACGAGCTGTTAAATAAATTTTAAGAAAGCAGAACTTTTCATTCCCGAAAGAGTACCGCTCCAGTTTATTAATTAGAATAAAGTGATCAACAGTGTAAATTATAGTAATGTAAGTTAATCACTGCGGCTGATATTTTTGTCATTAGGTGAATTATTCTTTTTACTGGTTTTAATAGAAACCTTTAAAGCCTAAAAAGCACCCTGAAACAACCCTGTCGTTCAGAAGCTAATATGCGAGTTTGTCGCGCAGAAGCTAATATGTGAATTTGTCGTTCAGATGCTAAGATATGACATCACAATCATTGGGCTCATGACCTTCTATATGCAAAATGAAGTCGGTATATAACAGATGCGTTCCGCATGCTTGATGGGTTTCTGCGCGTAGGCGGGCAACCCGGAAGCGCGGAGGGTTCGCTAAGAAGTGTTATCGCATTTAAAAACAGCTGAAGCTCCGGAAATGGCAGTCGACATCGCAACGAGGCGTTCAAGGCCTCGCCTTTGAATGGCGTCAGATAAGCAGGCGCGGCGCTGGCTCTTTCCACTCTTACGTGTCTGGCCAGTCGTCTGCTCGGAGACTTCGGACGTTCCGAAAAACATAAAAAAAACGTATTTTTTGATTCCCATTGCGCCGGCGTGCACAGACGATTAAAGCAAACCTGAAAGACCAAGACAGGAATAGAAAATGTGCTCTGCTACCAACAGAAAGAATAAAACAAGGACGGCAAAAAACAGACGCGGGCACATTCTTTCAAATGACAACATAGTTTATTTCTATCGTGTACGATCCCCGGTTATCCCACGGTTTTTAAGGATGGGGAAGAAATATAAGCAGAGGCGGAGGAGAATTCTCCATTTTCACCACCGTATACGGCAGAATACAATTTCCTGTTTTGACCAATCGTTATCCACCGTGGAAATAAACGATATTGTGCGAAACAATTTGCCCTCCTGTGTGCCGTCCTCTTTTTTTTTTACTCCAAGTTTATTTATGAATACACGCTCGTAACTAACAGAAAATATGCCACTCGCGCGAGTTATTTTGACGTCCCCCTCGAGAGAACTGCCACCTCCGCAATCAGACTGGTCAAAGGTCGTACGAAAGCCACTCGCTGCAGACATACGATGGCAGAATTGTCTGCGGACGTACGCCTCAAGCATGTTTGCTTAGTACATTTCGGCGTTTCGAGCAGTTCTGCGGACAAGTTCTGTGCGAACAATAGGGAGTTTTGAGGGAACCGTTTTTGCACATCCAATACGGTATACTATGGGCCCTCCGGTACGCACTGCGCATGCGCTATCGCAGAAGACTCGCACATGCGCAGAATTCGTACCGGAGGACCCATCGTACCGTATCGGACGTCCACAAACGGTTCTCTAAAACTCTCTAGTGTCTGCAGACTGCAGTTTATATGATGCAGAACCACCTTGTCCGCGACAAAACACAGCACCGGGTGCAATGCTGCGAAGAAGATGAGAAAGGAAAAGAAAAAAAAGAGAGATCCTTAAAGGGGCCCTGCAAGGACTTTTTTACTGGCTTTTAATTTGCACCGAACCTGAGCGCACTGAACGTAGTAACTTAATTAAACTTTTCTTTTCTCGAATTTCGCTTTATTTTAAAAGTTAATTGGCAAATTAAAATTACTAAAAACAAGCGAAAAATAACCTCCTTCATGACGTCCTTGGTCGCTTGAGTTGCCGTGAACTAGAGGAGGGGTGGCGAGCTCAGCGAGCGCTCACGGCTGCCGCTCCCCGTGTCCGCGGCTCGAGAGGGCGCCACTAAAGCATGTTCTGGATAGGCTGTATGAAGCGGGCAGACAGGGCGGCTCGCATTGCATTTGCTGCGCAATTAAACACTAATTCGGAATGCCACTTCATTGGCCACAAACGACAGCAAACACGGGGTAAAGATCGGCTCAGAACGGGAGCCACTTCGCGCTGCCATACCGCCAAAGGGCCAAACCGCAAGCCAAAGCTGCTCGCCGAAGGCCTTCGGAACGCTCGGAACCGGTCGGATCGTCGACTGCTGCGCTGCCGCGTACATCCGGGACCTTTCTACGCTCGCCGCTCGTCGGTGCCTGATCCCACTACACCTTTCTAGTATGCGCCGCCTTTTCCACCGTTTGGTGGCGGGTAGGTTGACGGGTCATTTCTTGTTTCCGTACTTTATAAACTGCATTTGTTTCTTTTCTAATCTAAAATACTGAACGAAAACTATTTTTATAAATAATTGAAACGGCTCGCGCCACTTATATTTTGTATTTCGACTAAAAAGACGCTTTTAGCGGCTCTGACCAGTAGTAAGCCCAGGACCAAAGACGTCACATTTCGCGCGCTTTCGGCACCGCGGGTCGCCCCCGTAAATGGAGGAGGTTTCCGCGTCGCCCGGTTAAAATATGACGCACTGATATTTAGTAACTCTCTCCGTGCCCGCTGGCTTGCCCGAACCCCAAGAGACGTGGAAACCGCAAAAAAGGTAGACGCTTAAATATGATTGCAGGGCCCCTTTAAGGAAAGGCGAGTTCTCGATTTTCATCCAACGTTATTCGCAGACGACGAGCAAATTAAACGGTGACACGTGCCAACAATGCCTCGAACTCTGGCCTTATGAGTTTATAATTACGGGCTTATATATAGTCTGCATCACCCGTTTTCCTTCGGCCTCTCGGTCACTAAAGGAAACTGTTTGCTACTTTGCTGCGCATATGCAAATCAACCACAGACGGAAGAGACGCAAAGTGGGCTACTATATACGCTGTCGACGACTTTATGGACACCTTTAAAAAGCGTTCCAACTTTTCGCGTTGTAACGTAACCGCGAGATAGGTCGCCATTCTGTTGGCCACGAGGCGTGTGATTGGCTCCGAGCCCTCGCCGAACGCTGACGCAGCACTCGTGTCCAATGATGTAATCGGAGTATATTTGCCCCAATAACGGCGGACTTCGATAATTCACTCAGCAGCTACAAGATGGCGTGTGTTTGAGAAAAGGGACTATTAGCCAGAAGTAGACTTAAAAAGGCTTCCGATAGTTTTTTTTTTTTTTTTGGCACCAGCAATTTTAAATAAGCGTTCAGGGCAGACGACGTTCTCATTTTAACAAAACTGCGGTCACGGTTCCAACTAGAGTCATATAAATTGTGTTTATTTATTTATATGAGTTATTTTACACTACTGATTCTCATTGGGGAACGTTGTAGAAATGCTGCATAAATCAGAATGATAATCAGTTTACTTTGTCACAGCGCTTTTACACGCATGTGACGGGGGCCAGGAACAAAAGCTGCAAGTTGCAGCTTGACGGGTTCCGGCCCCCTTAAACACAGGGCACAGCGGCACTGACATCAAAACACGAATAAAAAACACGATGAAAGTGACTTATTTAACATGCCATATAAAATAAGTATCATTTAAATGCACACTGCAGTAAATATATATGACAAACATAAAACGAACATTTTCACACTGACAGGAAAGTTTGATTTGTAGGGACATTTAATGACAGTGTATGAACATCTTGAGAAACTTTATTGCTTGAGATAATATGTTGAAAAATTATCTCGTTTAAGAATAACAATACACGCACAATTATTCATAGACAAAATGACAAACAATCCAGATTGAAGATCACATAATAAGGCAGGCCGGCTACTTAAAGGGGCCCTGCAATCATATTTAAGCGTCTACCTTTTTTACGGTTTCCACGTCTCTTGGTTTTCGGGCAAGCCAGCGGGCACGGAGAGATTAACTAAATATCAGTGCGTCATATTTTAACCGGACGACGCGGAAACCTCCTCCACCTACGAGGGCGACCCGCGTTGCCGAAAGCGCGCGATATGTGACGTCTTTGGTCCTGGCCTTACTACTGGTCAGAGCCGCTAAAAGCTTTTTTTTTTCTTTGTCGAGATACAAAATATAAGTGTCGCGAACCGTTTCAATTATGTATGAAAGTAGTTTTTGTTCAGTATTTTAGATCAGAAAAGAAACAAATGCAGTTTATAAAGTACAGAAACAAGAAATGACCCGTCGACAAACCCGCCACCAAGCGGCGGAAAAAACGGCGCATACTAGAAAGGGCTAGTGGGATGAGGCTCCGACCATAGAGTTATTACAATAAACGCTAGAGGCTCAGCTGGCGCTAGTGTGCTGTTGCATTTTGAAGCAGACAGCAAGCAGTCAGAAATTGACTTCCGGTAATGCATTCCTATGGGAAAAAGCGAGTGCATTTTCTCTCTGCGCTCGATTATAAGAGCAAATATCACGAATAATTTGCACGTACTAGGCATATTGGAACATTTCTCAGTCACGCAGACGAAATAATTGGTCAGTTACAGCATTTTTATTTGATATCCGAGGCATGAAAAAGGGTGTTAAAACCACTTCGTACGTGTATTTATGTGCACTGTCGGACACTGTTAGCGCGAACACGGCGTCGACGCTTTCCAGCATGGGGGATATACGTGCCAAACGAACGAAGGACATGTGGAAAACCAAGAGAGACGACAGGAACTACGAAGTAACACTGGATAAGTAACTCCTTGTGCTTGCACACGATCAAAATAAGTTGAAAGTCACGTAATATAGTCCGATTTGCAATAAATAAGTACTGCTTTATTCTTTCTGCTCATGAATACGTGCGAAGATGCTTGTTCTGGGTTCAAATCATCACTCGCACGCTCCAAATCTTTGCAAATAGGGAGAAGCCAGAGAACAGGTGCCCGATAAAAACTGCCCGACATAGGAAATAATAAGAAAGCATACCTTTAGTAGCCCACGCACTTTATTCTTTACGTTTCGAACGTTTTTTTAATCACTCGTAAAGATGCACGACGGGGTCATTTTCATATAGTGACAGGGCGGGCATATTAACAATATATAAGCACCAACAAAATGCTGGCGAACTTTGAACACACTTTACATTCCTTTCTGATCGTTATTTTGCTTAGAATCGTCGCTCGTTTCTACATACCTGCCATGGAACAGAGGTTTGGGCCTGAAATATAGCGAAGTTTAACATCGTTCAGTGGTAAAGAAAATGCTGTAACTAAAGCAATTACACTATCACCATATTAATAAAGGTACATACTATCCGGTACAACCGAAATGACAAAAGTTATTCATGTTATTTTCCGGCGAAGAGACAAAATTCACGCGCGTTTTCCCATAGGAATACACAGGAAGACTGGAAAAGTAGACTGCATGCTGTCTGCTTCAATTTGCAACCGGAAGTCCCGTAGACACTAGCGCCTGCTGAGCCTCTAGCGTTTATTGTAAACGCGGAGCGTAGAAAGGTCCCGGATGTATGCGGCGGCGCTGCCGTCGTATACCGGTTCAAGGATCCGACCGGTTCCGAGCGTTCCGAAGGCCTTCGGCGCGGGTTTGGCTGGCGATTTGGCCATTTGGCGGTATGGCAGCGCGAAGTGGCTCCCGTTCTGACCTGATCTTTACCCCGTGTTTGCTGTCGTTTGTGGCCAATGAAGTGTTATGCCGAATTAGTCTTTAATCGCGCAGCAAATGCAGTGCGAGCCGCCCTGGCCGCCCGCTTCATACAGCCTATCCAACACATGCTTTAGTGGCGCCCTCTCGAGCCGTCGACACGGAGTGCGGCAGCCGTGAGTGCTCGATGAGCTTACTACCCCTCCTCTAGTTCACAGCCACTCAAGCCAGGACCTACGACGTCATGAAGGAGGTTATTTTTTGCTTGTTTTTGTAATTCTAGTTTGCCTATAACTTTTAAAATAAATCGAAATTGGAGAAAAGAAAAGTTTCATTAAGTTACCTACGTTCAGTGCGCTCAGGTTCGGTGCAAATTAAAACTAGTCAAAAAGTCCTTGCAGGGCCCCTTTAAAGTAAACATTTCTAAGACCCAAGACGAAGGCTACAAAGAGAGGTAAAACACAAGATGTCTCAGCACCAACAACAATACCAACAGTTGAGATGTCTTGCGTTTGTCCCCTCTTTGTAGCCCCAGTCTTGTGTTTTAGAAATGTTCAATCCAGATTGCTATTGGCGACGAGATGTTCTGGTGGCGCCACCTCGCAGGCGCCTTCCTGTGACGGAGCCGGTAGGATGCGAGCAGAGGACGCGCTATGTCGAAGCACGGACTTGGCTGTACTATTAGTTCGCATCGATGCCGATTAAATACTGTTTATTTATTGAAGAAACGTGTATGACGTTTTTGTGACTGATCTTTCTAATGAATAACAGCGCCTCGAAGTTGCTTTTTGTAGTAGAAAAGAAACTTTAAAATGTTCAAAAACAGCCTGGAGTTTCACATTAGTACAGCTTGCGCGGCGTGCATAAGGGCTATTCACAGCCTCTGATTCTTGTTTCTACGAATCAGTGGAGGCTGCTGTAGAAAACTTTTTTGCATTCACCAGAGTAAATGACGTGCTGTCTTAGCTGTGCACGCACGCACAGCTGTGGTGCAAAGCGCCGCACACTTGTTTTAGCTACATTGAGCTTGCCGATATCGACGCTTCTACCCAAGTGTGACTCGACAGTTGCTAACAAGCAAATGCACGTCAGCAACTGACGCTCATCTCTTCCCGAATCGAATATGTGACAAAGAAGTTCGTCACAACGCGACTTCTGCTAAAAAAAAGCAGAAATGGTAATACATTCTTAAATTGTTGGTCATAAACCGGGAAATTCAGGCGATTTATTTATTTATTTATTATTTTATTTAGGAATACTACTGGCTCCACTCGAGGAGCCATGGTAGGAGTGGGTACAAAGATGTAAACAAGATGCAGATTTATAAATGAAAAACTCAATTAAGTATAAATTCAAGAGCAGATACAAAATTAGCAACAGTTGTGTTGACGACGACATCATTTGGTAACTCGTTCCATTCTTGAATTGCCCGAGGGAAAAACGAATATCTAAAACAGTCGTTTTTGAACCTGTATTGTTTTAACGCTCTTGTGTGGTTTAGACGTGAGGACCCGGTCGATAATGGTTGTATATAGTTAGAACTTTGAACATGAAGAGTGCCATTAAGGATATTGAACAGCAATTTTAATCTATCAATTTTCGCTCTCATTTGCAACGGTTGAAGCTTCGCTCTAATAACTAATTCAGTGGACGATGTTTCCCTACGATAATCATAAAAATAAACCGAGCAGCTAACTTTTGGATACTTTCAAGCTTGTTAATACCGTTTTGTGTGAAAGGGCACCACACTGTACCAGCATATTCAAGCACAGGCCTAATAAAACTTTTATAAGCAATAAGTTTAGTGTCAAAATCAGCAAATTTTAATTTCCTACGACACGCAAACAAAGTGCCCCTCGCTTTGTTAACCGTTAATTCTAAGTGCTGGTTCCAGTTCAGTTTACTGTTAAAAAGAAGTCCTAAATACTTGTACTCCTCGACCCGCTTTACTGATTGTCCATCAAGTAAGTAACTAAATTGATCTGGTTTTTTTACAGGAGACTGTCATGACGGCTGTTTTCAAATAATTTAGCTTCTTTTGCCATTTTTTAGTCCAACACAGTATCTCATCCAAAGCCTGCTGCAGTGTAAGATTGTCGGTATGGCTTTTTATTGTTTTATATATGATACAGTCGTCAGCGAACAATCTAATCGGGACATCAATATTGGTTGGAATGTCATTAATGTAAATCAAAAACAAAAGTGGCCCAAGTACGGAACCCTGGGGCACTCCTGAAGTAACGAGCACTTTGTCCGAATCAATTTTGTTATAGTGAACATATTGGCTTCGGTTTGATAAATACGCGGTTATCCAATTTATAATTTGTGAGTTTTTGAGTATGTTGGAAAGTTTTGCCAGTAGCTTTGGATGAGACACCGTGTCAAACGCCTTAGAAAAATCTAAGTATATTATATCAGTCTGGCCTCTGTCGTTAATGGCTTCTGCCAAGTCATGCGTAAATTCTATGAGCTGAGTTGTAGTCGAAAGTGATTTCCTAAAGCCATGCTGATTTCTATATATTAGGTTATGCTTATCTAAGTGACATGAAATATGTGTTTATGTATCGGAATTATTTTTGCTGTCTTCCAGTCATTTGGTAATACTGCATGCTCAAGAGAAAAACAAAACAGAACATGTAAATATTTGGACATCCATTCTGCGTACCTTTTTAAAAAAAAGTGTTTGGTATCATATCCGTCCCAGAACTTTTCTTGGCGTCTAATTTATTGAAAATTAAGTTAAAAATTCCCTCCTGAGTTATGAAAATGCCACTAATTACGTTTGCACCGTTACCTTCCAGGCTTGGGATAACTCCGTCCGATTAATTTGTTCTATCCGTTT
The DNA here is from genome assembly GCA_013358835.2 of Ixodes persulcatus. Lineage (NCBI taxonomy): Eukaryota > Metazoa > Arthropoda > Arachnida > Ixodida > Ixodidae > Ixodes > Ixodes persulcatus. The sequence goes on along the minus strand of JABSTQ010009543.1, from coordinate 168,068 downwards.
TTTACAAAGATCGGTAATAATTCATAACAGGTGTACACCTCATTATTTTGGGACGCTGAAGTGTCACCGAGTTACTAGATTTAAAACTTCGATCGCGAGGACGTCTCGCACGTTTCGCGTCGTTCGGTTGAATAAACAGGAATTTATTTGAAACCAGGGTGTCGAACCGGAACCGAACCGAACCAAAAACCGGAACCGAAGCGTTATTTTTAGCCGAACCGGAACTGAACCGAACCGAAATGTTCGCCGCCATCTTGGAACTGAACCGGAACCGAACCGAAAAAAAAAATATAAGGGTAACCGGTTCAAAACGGTTCAAGGTATTTTTTGTTCGTATCAAAAAATGAATATTTGGAGGAGGGAAGGGTACTCAGGGGAGGGTATACCCCTGCTCCTCCTTCTCCTCCTCCTCCTCGCCTCATTCTTCAATCTCCTCCGGGGGAGTCACGTGACCTCGGGGGGGGGGGGGGGGTCACGTGACCCCGGGGGGGGGGGGGGGGGGGGCTCGCGTGGTGCATTATGGGACATTTCCCATAATACACCGCGCGGTTACGCCGACGCCGATGGCGACGCCTCTCAAGCCGGAAACGGGTGCCTAATGGCTCGTTCACACTTGCGAAATACGCACTCGCCGCCGAGTGGATTCGCACGCCGAAAAAAGATCGGGCCGTTCACATTTGTTGCCGTCTGCGCAGTGCGCGGTGCAAGCGTCTCGCAGTTTCCCGAACAGACAAGAGTTGACGAGAGCTCCCAAACCTCCTCCTCGCCCGCGCGCGTCTCGTCGCCATCGTCGCCAGCTCGTCAGTAGGGATCTGACGTCAGAAAGCGCCACTTCTCCCGTGCGTTCTGATTGGCTTGCGGCGAGATACAACTTTTTTTCCGGCGTTCAAAATCGGTCCCAGAGCGATCTTGCTCTCCGCCGAAAATTCTGCCTGCTTTCGTCGCCGGGCGTCAGAATTCTCGTGGATCCGGCCGCCGGTTCCCAAGTGTGAACGAGGCATAAGAGCTGCGCTCTAAAAAATGACAGCTGTATTTCTATCTATTGATGAAATCGTCATATACAGAATTGCAATATATATTAAATTGTCGGTTTTTGTGACGCTTTTGTATTGGCACTATGATTAACCATGTGTCATGTTGTCACGTGACGTCATGGTGTCAATACATGCTGTCAAGTAATGTCACGTGACCCCGTGACGTCACGTGACTCACTGCGTTAAGTCGATTTAATTTGAGAAAGTCACTAGATGTATTCACCTTGTTGACAGCGTGACGAAACATGGCATCGCGATTTTGCACCGAGAGTCACGTGACACCGTGACGTAAGCGACTTTCATAACCTCGAGTCGAGTGCTCGAATTCACGACAATGAGCATCGCCAAACATTCTGATAACGGCTCATGTTCAATTAAATATGATAATAGCCCAACTCTAACAATATCTGAAGCTCAGCCTAAGTTTTTGCTTTACAAACCCTAGCGAATGACTATGATGAACACTGACGGTATATAATTAGCGTCAGATCACGTGGCCACTTGTTCGAATTGCGAGTTGAGGATAGGATCGGCAGCTGTCTCTTTCTCTTATTTTTTCTGAATCTGCTATGGCGCGGAGGGGAAAACTAATCGATGTTTTCGCAAGCTATCAACATCAGGGGTTACTTCTTAACAGTATTTACTGAAAGTACAAAAAATGTTGCACAACCAATTTTACATAATTGAGGCACCCAAACATTTTTTCGCTGTTGCTGAACTGCATTGGAAAGATGTCCCCCGAGAATAGAAGTATTGAAATTACTAAATGCAACTTCTTAGTATGACGTCACATAGAACTACATGTGTGTACGGGAGGGGTACAATTGAAGAGAAGAAAAAAAAATGCTAGTGGCCTCAGAGAGACAGCCGAACGTTTGCAGTCGCTCTACGTCTCACGAGCGTCGTTCTCAAGTTATTCCTGAAGTTTCACACCACCCCTGTGTTTTGTTTGAAGGACCATAAGACGATTCTTATATATTCACTAAATACTACTTACAATCACTTCATAACGTTCATAGCTGAATAAACTTGCCTTAACTCTTCTTTCTGGGCAATGGCAGTTGCCAAAATATTTAGAGAAATATGAGTATCGTTCATCCCTCAAATCGGAGCCAGAAGCGGCCACTTGGCCTGGTGCCTATCCTATGCCGCCAACGTTAATCATACCCCCCGCTGGCGTTGGAAAGAAAGAAAACGCGTGCTGAGCTCCAGGCATTGTTAGAGTTCGGCTATTCTCATCACTGCAGTGGTTGGGCACGAGCCACTACCCGAGTGTCCCCCGAGGCACTGGTTGTTACGAGGCGATGTGCAGTACTCACTCAGTTCTCGTGTCCAATCTATGAGCCGTGCTCGACTGTCGTCAGACGGGTGGTTTTCATCCCACAATTACGTAACCAATCTTTGCGAAGGCAAGACTAAAATAAATAGTCTCATTTTATCCTCGCAAGTTTACCGCGACAGGGAAGCTTCTGAATCAGTTGAGGTTTATGCGAGTATACTTGGGCCGGACTAGGGCCAGTACGCCTCTGAAAAGTCATGAACGTTCCAACCCGATATCGTTTTATGACCCTTTTAAACTTCACTGGGTGCAAAATAAAAGCAACGGGGGATTGTTGTGAAAAATTGGCAAACATAATTGTTGAAATAACACACCCAAGTGGAGGAGGCAAGTGGAGGAGCAACAAAAAAGAAAGAAAAGTGTTTGTATGTGCGTGTGTGTGTGTCGGGGGAGGGGGGGAGGGGGGGTTAGTTTTAAGGGACATACTGTGTTGTAAAGATTCCTCTTCCCCGCACCTTCGGCGCAGACCCAAAAGCGTGGCCCCGGAAACTACTTTGTTTGCAAAAACACTCTTGCCAAAAAGCGCGTTTTTGTCGTGCCAGACTATCGCGCCGTTCCTCATGACGATGCACTAAGAATAAGATTACGTACCTTTAAAATACTTAGCTTTCACTGCGCGCGAACCTCCTGCAGCATGCATTTTGCACCGTCGAATTTGATTTTCTCAGCAAGAAGAAATCACAATGATCACCATCATATAGTGTGATGACGTCACGTGCATACCATGTTAAACAGTTCAGCTTTCCGGTGAAATCTGATGTTCGAAACACTAGCAATAGATGTCTAATTGTAAAGTAGTGCAGTATTTATAGCAGTCTCTCGATGATATATGGCAGCCTAGAGATATGTTAGAGCAGACGACTATTGAAGCATAGTGTTGCAAAATGAGGGCCCGAAACAAGTGCAGGTAAAATCGAATATAACATTAGCCTCCCGAGGCAGCAATTCGCGAAGTTTCAAGCTCATGCAAGCTGATGAAATGGGATTTATATTAGGATTTTAAGAATGTTTCTCTCTCCTTCGTGCTATTTATGTATAATTAGGAATTTCATTGCATGCATCTTTATGCATCTCCTTTTGCAGTAAGGCACTCTGTAAGGGATTGTTTGGAAAAATGCCATTAATTATCTCTCTTTTTGCACATTTCGTGTATTTGCCTGCCGATCTATCATGCGAGCACAGAGTTCTTTTTGGCATACCCTGCAACCAATAGTTTCACACTGCCACTGCCAATCAGCGAACAAAAAACACGTTTACGAAGACTCAACAGCTCGCGTAGTTTCGAGTATCGTCCCTCCATGTCGGTCTCAAGCGGTTATGTGAGTTTTATAAAGTAAAATTGATTGGTCATTAAAAATGTATTTAATTACTAACTGTAGATTTGACAACATAAATAAAGGGCCGACCAACCTAAAGTAATGCCCCCCCCCCCCCCCCCCCCCCGATTATCTGAAAGGTGCTCTGCAAATTTTTCCCGGCGTTTTTATCCTCGACAGGCACGTTGTAACTTGTAAGTGATTTAGAGACAGCCTTACACACGTTTCTGATTTTGAAGCTAATTTAAAAAAACTATATGTTCCTCACACATATAACTTCTCAAACATATAGAAGTCTGTTATTGCCTTTTTTATGTGGTGAACATAACTTTTATGTGTCTGTGGGCTTGAGAAAAACAAGGCACACAAGGGCACTCGACGGAACTATGACAATTACGCACGCAAACCGTCAGAAAGTGTCATATTAAGTAGCTGCCATGTCGAATAGAACATGAAATGCTACTTCATTTTACTTAACAAAACAAAAACTTGGAGGCCGCTTAAGCTTCGCCTTTTTCGCATCGCCTTCTCATTCGCCGTGCAAGCGTGCCTCGCGTGGCCTATACTTTGTTTCACCTTGTGTTGTACCGCAGGAAAGGCTACAAGCGCGAGCTCATTGCTCCAGGTCACATCTCGGCGGCACAAGCTCTCGTGCACCAAGAGAAGCTGCTAACGCTATCAGCTCGCGCTTCTAGCCTTCGCTGCGGTACAACATAAGGTGAAACGGAGTAAATTAAGGAGCTTGTTTGACTAACGAAGGGTCGTGGGTTCAAATCCCGCCTAAAATTTAAGCTTTTTTAATGCAAATGAATTACTTTATAAAGTGAAATCCTTTAAGACATACGGCGACCTTTAATTCGCATTACATGTCATGTTTTAATCACTTTTATTCCACCCGTGATGTCACGTTTCACGTGAGCATTTTAGGTTGTTTGAAATTCCTACGCGGGAGGGCATATAGCTGTGACGTCATGATCCTATCGACCAATCAGGATTTTCCAGTCACGTCACCGACATTGGCTTTTCTACGACCTGAGCTCCATAACGCTGTCGCGTTAAATCATCTATTAGGAAGGGTGATGCTTATTTGCAATTTAAATTGACCGGCATCTTGTCAAGAACAAAGCTCAACAGCCAGGCTATGCTAGCTTATTCTGTATAAGAAAATATTCACTCGGGAAAACGCTATTTTGGGCCAGATTCGATCTGAGTGCGAAGGTGCGTATAGATGAGAGTGAACGATTTCGATTACTTTTTCCTGCATGATTAATCGCATGCATTGCGGTGCTGAGTGTAAACAATGTTTGGTTAGAAAAACAAGCAGTGTGATTGCCGCTTGGTGTTTCTGTAAAACATAGACTGAAAGGGATTGTCCTAAAACTTCCGTGACATTTTGAAACTTTCATTGCTCTTAGCTCAGTTGTGTCGTCCTGATATATTGTCACGAATGACAAGTGATGAGGCGGCAAATAACTGAGTAAACTAAACGTTTAATCGGGCGAACTTGTGCCCACAATAAAAAGAAACAAAAGATAACAGTAGAGCGTCGCGGGCGTCGAAGTCGGCGAAAGAGCAGAGTCGAACGCTGGGGCGAAACTGACTGCGGCTCGCCACGCGGAGCCCCTTATGTACACGCGTGGGGTTCTGGAAGAATCGGCGTAGAAGGTTCTGAGTGTAGAACATTCTGACCTCGAACAAGCAACATGGTTCTCGAATTTACCAGAACATTTACGTCAGAGTTCACAAAAATGCGTCCCCGCGGCCAGGAATCGAACCCTGGCTTTCTGCGTGGAAGGCACGCGCGATAACCGTTAGGCCACGAGCGCGCTGCCTGCTCGGTCAGCTGCGCTCGCGGCAATATATATATATATATATATATATATATATATATATATATATATATATATATATATATATATATATATATATATATATATATATATATATATATATATATATATATATATATATATTATATATATATTGTGAAACATGCCCATTTCATTATTTTATTTGCTGTAATTAATTTCTTAGTTCAAGGGCACAATCACGATTTCACTTTTAATACTGCGACACAAAGGTGTACCAATCACGGGTATTTTATGCGACGTGCCACACCTTGCAACAACATTCTTTACCGTGTTAATAGATCAGCTTGAAATTTAGAATTTTACTTAAAGGAGCTGTGCAACAGTTATAGTGATTTGCTTAAATAATTTGGGAGTTGGTGTCTCGACCTTTCTGAGTAAAGAACAGAAAACCGCTTTTGCCTGCATGTCCTAGTTGTTATTTAAAAAAAATGGACAAAGATTGAGGTTTTCGGCGCCTCTCAACTCCTTAACTAACTTCCGAGTCACGTGCGCTGTGACGTCAATGGGGATCATAATGTAAAAACAGCGCAAACAAACACGGACGAAGGAGAAGAAACACGCAGACGGGTCCCGTCTGCGTGTTTCTTCTCCTTCGTCCATGTTTGTTTGCGCTGTTTTTACATTATGATCAACGAATACCAACTATACTTCGTCTCACCTTAGCATGGACTAACTGCGAAGGCTGCGCAAGCGCGAGCGGCTAGCCTTGACTGCCTTGACTGGAGCACTCGCTCCACGAGCGCTCGTGCAGTCGCCGAGGCTTCATCTAAAGCAACTTGCTCGCGCTCTCAGCATGCGCGGCTAACAATAGTCCATGCTAAGGTGAGATGAAGTATTAGCCCCGTGCGCGACCGAAAGCGTCGCTGTGGTCGGCCTTCCACGATTGGCCGAACGCTGACTATGACGTCGGAAAGGGGATTTATCATCGACGGAAATAAGAGGAATGAAAGAACTTTAATTTTGACGGTGTTGGCAGTGTTCCTTTGAGAGCGCAATGATTTCAAGCTTCCACCATGCTAATAACAAACACCATCGAACTTGTTGTTTGCGAGGTAATGACGTCACAAGGGGGAACCACAGGAGGGCGCCACCAAAACGTCTCGCCGCTAATAGCCCAACTCTCGACATTAATTCAATGGGGAAGGCGCGGGGTTCCGGTGAAGCTCTCTCTTTAGAGCCATCTGTGAGTAGCGAGAACTCATCCGCTCGCGACCGCGTGACCACGTGCTGGCGGGCGCAGAGGCTCTGGGCGGGCGCAGCGCGAACAATATGGTGAAAGGAGGAAAGTCTCATTCGGGTCTGGCACTCACGCATTCAGGTATTCGCACAACTTGCTATCTTTCTACAAGATTCCCCATTGACGTCATGCCTTCTGTTTCTCATGGCCGCCGCTCGCGGCTGCAGGTCGAGGAATATTAAAATTTTTGCTTCGCGATTACGTGGCGGAGTTCCAACATTTCGAAAGAAGGAGGCGTGTTTTCTGTCCTTTGTGACAAGGTGAACAATGTCAAAAGTAGAAAACGCCAATTCTTTCAACGTTAAAATCGTTGCACAGCTCCTTTAAACACGAAGAAGGAAAGGACAGGAAAAGAGAGTATAGTTCTTAATTTCAAGCTGCTCTCTTTACAGGTATGTACCAACAAGCTCAACTCTTTACTCTTGTACTTAAACATTTTGACTCAGGTAAAATATTTGTAACTGGTAAACAAAGGGATGTTGAGTCGTACGAACACGACTTTATGTACGTTAATAGGGAGTTTTAGCGAGTCTTTTTTCAAGCACACGGTTCCGAAATCACGAACGGTACAGCTGGTCTGTTCCGTGAAACCGTACGTGAAATTTGACATACTTTAGCGAATCGTGAAAGTTGCGCGACCGTGTAAACGGTGATGACGATAGTGCTTAACGGTGGCGCCATCTTCTAGTGAACATGTGAAACATTCTGCAACGTGTAAATCCGTGGCGGACGCCGCGTGGTGGCGGCTCGCGTTTCCGGCGTACGACTGATGTAAACAAGACGGCCGATGTAACATTTGCCGGTCGGAATTTCAAGAACTGCAAAGCTAGATGGAGTAAAAAGTATCTAAAGGACCATAAAGGTATGTGGTGTGTCTCCGTCATCCTGAACGTGAACGATCGCTCACGTTGTGTGCCGTCGAACCAACGTTACTAAGCCACTCAGTTGGGAAACTGCCATAGAGACTGCTCTGAAAAAGTGGCCCCGATCTGTCCTTGAGTACCGAGCTAATGGCGAACACAACGCCACCATTTCTCCCGCAGCGGCCACTCGAGGAACCTCACATTACTTCTATCATGGCTTTAATCGGGCATTTTGGCGCCGAAACAGATACGGAGGAATAGGTTACAGGGGCGCCACCCCTGTCTCCCCAGCGGACGCGCCGCGTCTTACTACCGATGTTAAAATGCACCTAGGTCGGGACGCGCTACCTGAAAGTACCGCTGAGGCATGATTGTATAAAAACAATATTAATTGTGCCACAAAACCTTCCTAACTAAAAATTTTAAAAACATCACGCGCCCTTCATTTCGTACTAGACTCTAATAAATTTCATACAAAAAGAGTCTTTTTCGTTTGTTTTTACGCAAAAACATGCTTTCTAAAAGCTCAAGGTGACCACAGTACAGACGAATGATAAGGAGTGGCGCTGTTGTCGTATTTAGCTCCGTCTCGGTGGACGCCAGCGGCCCAGGTTTCGACGGTGAGTTTCCCAACTGAGTGTTTTAGTAACGTTGCGTCGAACCAAATCATTTCGTCTGCTCGCGGTCGCCACGGCAGCTAGTCTGCCCGCAGATCGCAAAAATTTACTAACATGCGTAGTTTACAGCATTCACGATCGCTTACCATTGTGAGCAGTCCTCGAAATGATTTGGTTCAACCTCTCAAATGAAGCAGACTAACAGAAAGGCAAATCTCCTGCCGCTGTCCTAAGCCTAACGCTCGGCTGGGTCGGCGAAGGCAGTCGCCGAACCGACCGCCATCTTTTTTTCACCCGAGTCGTGAACGGTGCTGGCTGCGTTGCGGTGACGACTCCAGCGGCCGGAATGGGAGAAACGAACGAGAAGAGCCTCCCGACGTCCCGAACGACTCGCGCGCGCATGCGCAGTGGCGTCGCCAATGCGTTGGAGGGCGAACCGTTCGTGTGGAAACGACCTGCTAAAACTCCCTAATGTAGATTTTTTTTTTTTTTTTACTGTTGCGGCGACATTGAATAACTGAATTTTATATTTTCGGTACCTGAAAACAAAATTGAATTGCACGGACGGTAGAAAAAACTATATAGTTACTCGTTTCACGGTGAAAATAGTGTCTATTGCCAGAACAACGCGGAAAATATATTCTCAATTTAGCGGTTCAAACCGGTTCGTTATTCTTTGCTCCCCGGAACTGAACCGGAACCGAACCGAAATCCGTGAACCCGAACCCGAACCGAACCGAGGAGGATTTCGGTTCGACACCCTGATTGAAACGACTCCGAAAGCCAGCTACCGCTTCTTCCTGCCAGTTATTTTGAGAAAATGTTTTTGTACTGGTTTACAGAATTCAAAAAAAGAATCAACTTGGAACTTAGGAACTAATAAGATACCAGCACTCATAAAACACTTCGGAGGAACCAACAGGATACAGGGAGTCTCTTTCACTGAAGTGTTTACTACACACGCGAGAGGTTCTCAATTTTCGCTTTCCTATTTTAAATTTGATGAAACATTCGTTTCTCAATTTTATTTTGTCCGAATCATAAGAAAAAAAAGGTCACACCGAATTCGTCCTGGTAGGTGATGTAGCGGGGTAAAGCGCTGGATATTTTATTTTCATCATCCAGCTTTTTTTTTGTTTTGTTTTTTTTGTTTTTTTACTGGGGTAGAGAACAGCACACCACCATCCGTGCGCTTCGACAGCTTAGCGCCAAAAGTATTTGTTAGCAGGACTACGCCTGCCACGGTTTCTAGGTTTGGTAACATGTCCTACTACAAATATCACTCCACCAAATAAACAAAACCCGTGAAACAGGCTTTGCCGCGCGTTACCAAGACAGCTCACGAGGCGAGCTGACGAGCCGAGGGATCCAAGATCTGCGCGTTCTGTCCCACTCTGTCCTACCTGTGACGTCCCAAACGATGATGATGATAGCTAGAGAAGCGCCCCTTGTAGTTCGCGCAGGCCGCCAATAAGAAAACAGATGTCAGAACTGTAACGCAAAAAGGCGCGCGCGAAAACACACACATACACACACACTTACACACACACACACACACGCACACGCGCACACACAAACACACACACACACACACACACACACACACACACACACACACACACACACACACACACACACACACACACACACACACACACACACACACACACACACACACACACACACACACACACACACACTGTTGCAATCGGCAACGGCGGCGGCGATGGGCGTCGGCGGCCTTGGTTCGTCGTCTCATGTTTCGCCCATCACGGGCGGTGCTCGTCGTCTCATAATTCACCGCCGAAATAACGTGGCTTCGAGGCGCCGAACCGGCCGAATGTCTGCCCTTGTTGGAGCCCAAGCGAGATAGTCGGGCAAGGTCAACCCAGCGGACCTCGGACACGAACATTACGCCAGGATCACGGTCCAGCCTGCCCCAAGACACCTGGAAGGACGACGCCTTCGAAGAGACTGGTGCGTTAACGCATGACGCCATCGAGTAAGATGACCTCTTCGGTGCGGTGTGCGTGGACGTGTGACGTAACTTGGACAGAGGATCCTTCCGAGAAGGCGTAGGTGACGAAACTAATGCACCGCCGCGATTGGTTGCCGCCCGACCACAAGGCAACCGAAATACTTTAAAAGCAGTGAGCTCACCTAGCTCACGGAGCTCACCGAGACCAAAACTTATAGCTGCTGCTAGCTGCTGTAAAGTCAGAGCTCAATGCTCTCCTGACGGGGACATATGTAAGTAAAGGAGAGTGGTAATTATCGTCATTGTCGCCCGTTGAGATTCCTGCCCGGAGCTCCGTCCGGATCTGGACCCCAGCCGAGCCTGGTCCATCCTGGGGACTCACGTCGGCCGCGACAACACACACACACACACATACAAACACACACAAATTGCTTGGCAGTTGTGCTGTCACATGAAACTTTGTTGGTTTAGCGATAGAGGTGCTAAACCACTGTACTCGTTTTTTGTTTTTTTTTTGGAAAAGGGGGGGGGGGGGGGTTTGATTAAGTGAAGCCACAAAAAACGTAACCGCGAGTTAGTGGAGTTAGCGCCACTAACTCAATGTTAGTTGTGGAGTTAGCGCCACTAACTCAATGCCCTAACTCAATGGAGTTAGCGCCACTAACTCAATGCCACACAAGGATGTCGTACGACATCCTTGTGTGGTGTGCGAAGTACCTCTGCTCGATCCTGAAGTTTCGGGCAGAGGGTAAGGTGATCTATTATCTCGACGAAACGTGGGTCAACGCCGGACACACCGTCAACAAGATCTGGGTCGACACGACGGAGCGTTCTGCCAGAGGCGCAGGAAATCGTGGCCTCAGCACCGGCCTCAAAAATCATCTGGCAAGGGCAGCAGACTGATTGTGACTCACGTTGGGGGTGACGAAGGCTTTGTGGAAGGATGCCTCGACATTTTTTGTGGAGTGAAGTCGGGCGATTACCACGATGAGATGGATGGCAACAGATTAGAACTTTGGTTTGACGTGTTCCTGACCAAGCTAGAGCCAGGAAGCGGTATTGTAATGGATAACGCTTCGTACCACTCAAGACGCGTGGAGTGTGTCCCCACGAAATCTTCAACCAAGATTGTCATCCAAGAATGGCTAAGCTCAAAGGTAATTGACTGGGACAAAGACATGCTCAAGGTGGAACTAATTTCCCTAGTCTCCCAAGTGTGACACAAGTTCCTCAGCTACCGAATGGACACACGTGCTGAAACAATTGGGTGCACGGTTCTAAGGCTGCCCCCTTATCATTGTGAGCTAAATCCTATTGAGCTTATCTGGGGGCAAGTAAAGAATGAGGTTGCACGGAGCAACTCGTCTTTCAAACTAAAAGATGTGAAGGTTCTTCTCGAGCAGGCAATCAAGAATGTCACGAAAGACAACTGGACCGCCGCTGTACAGCATGTTAAGATGGAAAGGCAGTTCTGGGAGAATGACAGCATGTCAGGACAGAGAGATTGCACCAGTCATCATCGAAATCAATGCCGGAGATGACAGCGACGTCTCCCATGAAGACGAAAGCTGCGATGAAGTTGTCTCTGGATCAGGCCAGCCACACATTCCAGGTGTGGAGCCACTTTATATGTAAGCAGTGTGGCAAAGTGTTTCTTCCATGGTGCTTGCCGGGAACTGCTGGAGGCCCACGTGAAGCCTTCTCTGCGTACAAGGTGACCTGTTTGTGTGGGCTGACTCCCGTCATCTCGATTGAAACCCTGCCCCTCCGAGAACTGTTGCAGCAACACGACGAGTCGGCTTCGTTATGTTGCACAGAAATATTAAACACTGAGCCATGTTCAAGACGTCGTTCATTCCCTTCTCGTCCCCCAGACTTGTATTGCGGGTTTTAGCTTGTCTTCGGCTTACACCAGCTGGTCTGCACTCATCTGCTGGTACCTCTTAGATTCAATAGATTCAATCTTTATTTAGCAACAACATACAAACAGTCGTTGCCCGGGAGCCGACACAAAAGGCAAACAGAATTGCAACACGAGGTGCCGCCCCCCCCCCCCCCCCCCCTCCCCATCACAAACATCATACACACTTGTCGTACACAAAATAACAGCATAAGAAAGGTACAGCAAAGATTACAGAATACACTTGCACAGTAGAATTCAATTTTAGGGCATTCCTGGCCCTACCTAAAGATGCCACAAATGCAGTTCGTTGAATGCATAGTACACAGCAAGTGCCCGAGGTCTATTTTAACAGTGCAGGTCTACACAATTTGCTTGTGTTACCAGTGTTTTGCTCATGGGCGTACATCTCATTGTAAACCTGGGACACAGGACGAGCACGAAAGGGCCTTTTAGTGTTTGTCCTGTGTCCATCCTAGGGATGTACAAAATACGAACTTAAAGAAGCTTATCTGTGTCACAAAGATGCGGGGACGTGGCACTGCAAACAAAAGCTGCCGCAAGTACATTCGCTAGGCACAAACGCGTCCTGGTGCTGTCCTGGAAATATTTTATAGTGATTCAAAGTATTGGACCTGCAATGAAGTGACATAGTTCCGTACTAGAATAAGTGGATGTGGGGCGGTCAGTTATAGTACAGAGATGTAGTACAGCTGCATCTGTTTTCTCGAAGGTAAGAGAACTGAGAACAAACAATGCGAGCATTGTAACAGGAAACTGTGTTTTGGGCAGTATAGTACAATACCGAAATTGTTCGTTTTAGGGGCTTTTACCATGGGGGGGGGGGGGGGGAGCGAAAAAGAGAATAACCAATGCTGTATATCTCCACCATTTGATGATACAATTCTTCTACTTAGAATGCTACTTGTCAGTCATCGGAGCAAAAAAGCAGGGGCTAGAAGAGGTGTGGACAGTGGCCTGCAATCAACACAGAACATGAACCAGAGCTACTATGAATGTGATATGCTCTTTATTACAAACAATAAACCTTGTAGATATACTTGCCGTTTTCTTGGTGACTACCTATTTGTATAACTGCTCATATTAGACCACAATTCTCACCACTCCACATTCGCGGCTTTGATGCAGTCGACGTCAGCTGCAGAAAACGCGTTTAACACTATTTTGAGAATCTGCTGAGTAATCCGTCTGTTACAGCAATCTGACACCTTACCGGTAATTTTCGAATGCTGTCGGACATTTCGCATGCCTATCGGATGGTGCAGCAGGGAGCCGTTCGCAGGCATGGTATGTGACGCTGGATAGACTGAAATCGCAAGCTACCAGTTCAAGAAGCAAATAATATAACATGGTTGAAAAAACCCCGAGACTGCGGGTAAACGACACGACACTAAAAAGTCTCTAGAGACTTTTTAGTGTCGTGTCGCTTACCCACAGTCTCGGGGTTTTTTCAACCATGAGCAATGTACACCAGCTCGTTTGCGCCCTTACATTTTGTTCATTAAATAATATAAGCTTTTTCAAGAAAACCGCGGCCGTAACGTAAGGGCATGTCACATACCAGACAACATAAACAGCGCGAATGTTGTGTGGCAGCGAAGTAGCAAACGCGGTGCGCATGCGCACCTAGCCCGATTTAAAGCGATGGCGACGAAGCGCGAGGATAGCTGCAAATCATGTTTTCTCTACATTACATTTCCTTGTAGCTGTAGAGATGCCGGCCTGTGCAGTTCTAAATCGATAGCACAGACGTTTGCTCCTCCGCGAGTGACCGCTACGAATACGCACACCATAAACCTGCTTGCAACCCGCTGGCTGAATCAACTGTCAACATGCACTCTGACTCCTCCCAGTGGGAGTGCCGGGTGAGGACACCCGGCACTCTGGTTGGTTGGCGCACTGATACAATTCTCTTTGAGGAGAATTCGCCGGTGCACAAGTTGAGGTGAAAAAGAGTATAGTCTGCTTTTCTTGAAAATGGCTGTGCTTTTGGGAATCATTGCTGTATGGGTCAGTACTCTTCTTCTAAGGCATACTTTCTCCCAACGGCTGTAGTTATCCGCTGGGAGAGGATGCGGGTCTTCTTGGAGGAGGCTCCCAAGCCGCCCGCGGCGCGCCTGGCGTTTGAAAGCCTTGAGTGCCAAGGGGTCGACTTCTTCTTCCGCTTCCGGTTGGATTGGAGATCCAGTGTCCAATTTTCGTATGTCGTCCCTGTTAGACAACGTTATTAAACCACTCAGTTGGGAAACTGCCATAGAAACTGCTCTGAAAAAGTGGCTTCGATCTGTCCTCGAGCATCGAGCTAATGGCGAACACAACGCCGCCATTTCTCCCGCAGCGGCCACTCGAGGAACCGCACGTTACTTCTATGCGGCTTTAATCGGCCATTGTGGCGCCGAAACAGATACAGTGGAAGAGGTTACAGGGGTGCCCCCTGTCTTCTCGCCCGAACCTCTGTGTCAAAAAGACGTTTTCGACTGCCCTAAAAATAGTGTAAAATGACGATGCAGAAAGAATTAAAAAAAAAAAAACACGATGTGGCTTTCTTACCGTCTAAACTTCAAGGATGTCCCTTGAAGTGGCATTATCTAATTTTGGATTCGTCACCAAATCGCCTGCGCCTTTACTCTAATTTCTTTAACATCTCTTAAAGTTATGTCACTTGAAGCGAGTTTTGGTGGAAATATAATTTGAAATGATATTGGTGATACCATCTCAAGTGGTAGCACTTCCAAGGGATTCATGGAGCTGACATATAACTTGTACGGCTATTTAGTCGCACCGCTTCAAGAAATAGGATTTTGATGTCTGTTTTATAAATCATAACGTTGAGTGATGTCACTTGGAAATATTTTCGCCTTGGAACGCGGCCTTGGGGTACGTTCCCCTGTCCGAACTGGTGTCAGCATTGAGGAACTGCCGTTTATATCTGCAGTTCGATGCCGGAAACTTCCGGCGACGCTCTACCATTGCTGGCTCGAGCGCATCGTATCAGACACCACCTTGGCCGTACCTGGTTTTTTTAAGTCGCAATCCCACTGCTCCTCCATCCTAAAAAAGAAAAAAAGATGCCGAAATTGTTGTTGTCGGTACGCTGATTCTCAAAGAAATTGGTTAGCATTTAGTGCGGAGGTTCTTACTGAGTGAATTATGGGAAGTCCAATCTCGCAACGGTCCGTATACCCTTGCATTAGGAGAGACGATCTGCTCTCTCGGGCGTCGGCGGTTTCTGATGCAACCAGCCACCGCAGCTTCTCTCGATCGCCACCTGCGGCGTCCGCGTACTCTTCACCCTACGTTCTCGAAATGTAGATCTTACACTATAGAGTATGACGGGCAGGAAGCTTCTTTCACCCTCGGATATTATGCGAGTCACCCAAATATGTAGTCGCATTAATTTTATGACGCGAGTGCACTTTTCAAAGTGGCTGTTAACTAGCAGACGACACAAAAACCACGACGACTAAGCCCGCGCGCCCGCGCGCGCGTTTCCGAGTGATATGAAAGGTGCACGACGCTGCTCGCACGGAGCCACTGCAGCACGCGCGGTACGATTCACGCCTCTCATCGTCACGCTCGTTGCGACCCCCTGTAAAGGGCCATCGCACATTCGCGTTTGTACGCGGTGCGTTCAGTAGCGGAAAGATGTTGCGGTGCGTTGCACTGCGCGTACGCGCGAAGCTCGTACGCACAGTTGCGTTGCAACGCAGATGACCGCAGTCAACAACCGAAAGAAGCTTGCTAACGGCGCATTCGCTTAACCAATAGCAATGGACCTCGTTGAGCAACCCAAACAAGCATGGCGGCGCCCCGCGGCAGCACGGATATGGCGGCGAATCTTTAGTCTTCACCGAGGATCTCCTCAGCGCTCAAAAGCGAGCAACTGCAGAATTCGCTCCTCGACTGTGTTCGCGGGTATGTGTGGCACGGGCGGGCAGTGAATCCAATTGGCCCCTACTTGCGCTATCTACCGCCGCGATGATGCTTTTCCTACGTTGACGACATCCCTGCCACGAGTGGGGGCGATACCTGCTTCGCTCATGCTTCGCGGATGGTTCCCCGGACTCCGTTGCCTCCTGATCCGCACACGCTGCCACCGACATCGCGCTGCTGGCCATGCTCGCCTGCTGCAAACTGCGTTCTGCAAACGAAACGAAATGAAACACCGGACGTAGTGGACCCGTGGACCCGTGGACGCACGTGGACCTTTCTTTCATCAACCGGAATTGCTCACGGCTGGTCCTTGCGAATGCGCCTGACCCTTCTCGTTTCCCGGCTTCTGATTGGTCGAACGCACCACAACGCTTCGGAAAGTTGAGCGAGCCTCAAATCGCTCGCGTCGCGCTAACCGAGCGTTGCGGGAACCCGCCAGTCGTACCGCAAGCGACCACTCCTTACCTAAAGGACGTCGCGACGCGCTCAAACGCGTTCAAACGCGAATGTGCGTATGGGCCTTAAGAGCGAAAGAAAGTGTATACGTGATGAGCGAACGAACAAGGTGAAAAAGCATGGCGGGAGCCGCGTTGCTGCCTCACGAAACCAGACCATGCCCGAACCAGAAAACTTTGAACGAAAGACGGCTGCATGCACCGGGACAATAAACGTTAACGCATTTAAAACTCGGTGTTCATCGCAGGCACGATGGGAGAAGTATATCTGCGGGCACGCCTCAAGGCTTCCTAGAAGCATGATTGCTTCATGCGTGATTCCAACACGTCTGCAGACAGCTTCTGTATGACCAGCGTGGACCGTCATACAAAGAGGAAACACGCCTCGGAGAGTACTTTCGTATATGATGCATAAAGTCGCGGTCATGCTACTAATACATTATACAAAAAAATGAATTGTCTGCAGATTGTGATGCATGTTTTCTCCTTGTATGACGGTCCTCCTGCCACATTAGTCGAACAAAAGCTGCCCGCAGACGTGTCCGAAGTACACTCGATCGAGTGTACTTCGACTCAAGCATGCTCGAAGCACGTTTCCTTAATGCTTCGAAGCATTAAGGAAGCGTGCTTCGAGCATACTTGAGACGTGTCCGCAGATGATTCTGTCATTAGGGAGTTTTAGGGAACTGCTTTTGCACATCCGATACGCAACGATGGGCCCTCCGGTTCGAGCTACGCATGCGCTACTGCAGAAGACTCTCATAAGCGCAGTTCGTACCGGAGGACCCATCGTACCGTATCGGACGTGGAAAAATGGTTCCCTAAAACTTCCTATTATGTCTGCACCAAGCACTGTGTCTTTTGTACAATGTACAAGCAGTCTGACCGCAGCTTTAGTGGCGTGCTTTTCGTGACTACGGGACGGGCCTATCGGGTCGACCCTGGCGGTCGGACGTCGTCCACGCCCTCCGGAGTGACAACTCCCCTCTTCCCTCGCAGTGTCCCCGATGCGGCCCTGCCGGCCGGGGCGTGTGCTACAGCGCCGACGTCTGCTGCGCGGGCTCCATGTGCATCCTCAACGATGCCCTGGCCACGCTGTCCTGCCGCGCCGAGGCCCTGCACGGCGTCGCCTGCCACGTCCCCGGAAAGCGTTGCGGCAGTGACGGCCGCTGCGCAATCCGCGGCTACTGCTGCGGCCCAGGTATACCTGTCCTTCCGATAGACCCTTTTTTGAAATCCGGTCTGGCCACTTGGATCACTACCGTCATCTGAGGAATGGCATGTGTGTCAAAAGGTCAAAGGTCAAATTAGTCGTTAGTTGTTTATACAGCAGGAGGTTAGTCTAGCTGCCAGAACGTGGCGACATTGTTACCCACCATATAGGCAAAGCTAAACAAGAATGTGTGACGATCACGGATTTTTCGTAAACACCTTCCAGCGGCGAGGAGAGGTCGAAACGATGTTTTACCGCATACCAGAAGTGACGACATTCAAGATGGCAAGGTTACTGGGAAGGAGGAAGTGGAAGATGCTCCTCGGTGGACGATGCGAGGCTAGAGTACGCGATGCCACACTTTCGCGAGAGGCTTCCGTGCGCTACCATTTTGAGCGATGCATGCAGGTGCCTCCTAATGTTTTTCCCATGTTGGGGTGTGCTAGGGGCACGCCATTTGGGTGTGCGAATGTGGACTAACAAGGAAACATAATAGCCATAAGGATTTTTGTGACGTTAGGGCACGTGGCAGAAAAAGATGTTGGCGCTGCTATGGTCCCTAAAAAGACTGGCTACTCTCCCATTCCAACCGCTGTCTCCACGCAGCGATATTACAACATTATGCGACAGACAGTGAAAGTCCAGGGGGAGTAGCTAGGTTCGCTTCATCTCGGCGCGCGGTCCGAGGCTAAGCCAGGAACCCACTTTTAAAAGTCTACACATTACAGACGTAATTACGGTGCGAAGAAGGAATTGAAATAAACCCTTTCCGGAATTCAGTACCATCTGGTGGCTCAAATGGCAGTTAAGGCCGGATCAGACACTTGCGTTTGTGTGCGTTTGACTGCGTTTCGCCGAGAACCGAAAGCGAGCCACCGGCACATCTGTGCTTCGTATGAAGGAATCATCTTGGCACGCGATATAAGCAGCAGGGATCTCCATGTTTCTCGCAGCCGCAAAGCAGTAAAACGCAGTCAAACGCAGTCAGACGCCACTGTCTGCACCAGGCTTTAAGCTTTTACCGAACTATATATGTCTGTGTGGGTGGCAATGAACCTGTCTCTGCAGTATTTTAGCGGGCACCGTCACTTTTGCAAGTTAGCGGGAAAGGACAATATACGCTTCACTGTACGGTTCTTTCTCAATCTTTTTCGGTGTCGATGGCGAAAAGATGCAACCAGTCAGAACGAAGCGCCAACCCACTTAGACGCCTTGATAAAGTTCTACACATCGAAAGGCTTTGATGGCGATTGTGTGCTACTAATAGATTGACTGGGCCCGTGTTAGAAATGAACGTTTTCGCAGCTCTTGCATCTCATTCCTGCCTCGCATCGCGCTAACGTCTCGAATGTATAGGCCTCGAATCATCTGCTTAGGAGCATCTTCAACTTCTTCCTTCATCAGTAAACAGAAGGCCGCCATTAGTATAGCACATATGCCATTTTTCAGACGATGATAGTGATCAAAGTGACCATACTGAATTTTGGAGTGTCTATTAATAGCTTCGTAGTCGTTGATATCAGACCTCGGCGAGGTCAATCTGTTGATGGAGCAGAATTGGCACCATAACCAACGTGAACATGGTGTCCATGTTGGTTTGCGCTCCCTGTACACTCCATGTCTACTCCGTATGCGCTTCGTATGCAGAGGAGACGCTGTCTGTCCACTTTTTTCTGTCTTTTCAACTTTTCCTTCCCTGTCTCCGGGTTTGAACATCATGATTAGTATCCTGAAAGAAGTATATCGTGAAAAGCCCAATTCCGTCCGTTGTTGACCTGTGAAAGTGACCGTTTCAGAAGATGTACTACAAACTATAGTCGGTGACAGGTCAAGAACGAAGTGGAAGCTCCTCCCACCTCTTTCCATTTTAGTAGAGCGAACGCTGAAGAGGAGGCGACCTCCTCTCCACTGTTCGCTCCGCTGAAGGCGAAAGGGGTTGGGGGAGCTTCCACTTCGTTCTTGACCTGTCCCGACTGTAGAGTCACTGAATGTTAGTACCGAATTCCATTCAGTCCGCTTACCGGAAGTGAATCCCCACAGAATCCAGTTTTAGAGCGCAGCAATTAGGCGTCCGTTCCCGGCTTGAGCGGCGTCGGCGTCGCCGTCGCCGTCGCCGTCGCCGTCGGCGTAACCGCGCGGTGCATTATGGGAAATGTCCCATAATGCACCGCGCGAGCCCCCCCGGGGTCACGTGACCTCGGGGGGAGGGGGGTCACGTGACCCCCCCCCCCCCCGAGGTCACGTGAAACCCCTCCCCCCGAGGTGCATTATGGGAAATGTTCCATAATGCACAGCGCGAGCCCCCCCCCCCCGGGGTCACGTGACCTCGGGGGGAGGGGGGGTCACGTGACCTCGGGGGGAGGGGGTTCACGTGACATCGGGGGAGGGGGGGTTCACGTGACCTCGGGGGGAGGGGGGTCACGTGACCCCCAGGTCACGTGACCCCCCCCCCCCCGGAGGAGATTGAAGAATGAGGGGAGGAGGAGGAGGAGGAGGAGGGGTGTACCCTCCCTTGAGTACCCTTCCAACCCCTCCTCCTCAAGAGCTGCGCTCCAATTCGGCGTTACAGGGAGTTGTAAACGGCTTTCACTTTTTATTGGCTGGTTTAACCCGCGGCGGAAGTCATCAGTCGGTCATTTTGGAGACAGGCCCATAACAACAAAAAAAACGTATATGAAACGTTTCCGCGTTGCTACGGCGGGTACGCACGGGATTGGAGCTCTAGGCATCCTTGAGTTAGGACCGAACAGAAGGTGCGTTGATTTTCTCTCGATTTTTGTTTTATATCAAGTAGCCGCTAATCTGGTTTGCCAAAGAAGATTGCCGGCTCGTTCCTTGCTCCGGTTGCACTGGTGCTGCGTTTCAAACTCTACGCCTCAGACGCTAAGCCTAACACTCGACTTCGATGTGTTTCGAGGCGAGAGAGAGAGAGGAGACGGAGACGAGACAGCGAGGAGCAAGTTACACACCGCTCGGAGCGAAGCAAAGAGCTTTAATAAAAACAAACTAGTGTCGCCACAGGCCAGGAACGTGGATTGAAGAGCTGACACGAAAACAAAAGCTACACTGTACGCGCTTCGCTTCGACCGCACAGGGCAGCGCCATGTTGGGGATCGCGACTGCTGCGCCGCGACTCGGTTCTGAAGAGAAGCTTGGGAGTTTCGGTACTCTGGGAACATTCAGAGCCGCTTATGCAGAGAGTTTGGCCATTCGTTGGGAAGCATAGGAGACAAATGAAGAGGCGCCATTGGCTGAAAGCGGGCTGGGCGTGCTCCAGGGCGTCTTCAGAAATTCGAATGTGACCAACCAGAAGCCTGAAATGATACCCTGGCGGTGGTCGCGAGAAACAAACGTGATAAGAGCATCGGGGTACCTCTCGGTGACTGAAAATATGGTAGACGTCATGTTTTAATCACGCTCATTCAAAATGATGGTGGAAGAGTGCGACTAGCGGAACGATCGACATACTCCGAGCGGTCACACTCTGTCCGAGCGTCCGACCGTCCGAGCGGTCACACTCTGTCCGAGCGGTCACACTCTGTCCGAGCAAAACAGAGTTGAGCGGCGCATTCGTTTCTTACATCTTTCTGCATGATCATGATCGAAACATCACGTGCACCTTATTTTCAACCACAAAGAGTTACTACACCTCACTCTTACGCGCTTATTAAAACCATATACGAACATATACCTTTGATCAGAACTGTTTCTCGCTACCACCGCTAGGGGATTCTTTTCGGCTTCTGGTTGGTCAAGAGAGCATGCCAAGCCCACTTTCCGAGTCTGGTGCACGCCCTTGCTCTACCCGCGCCTCCCATTGACCAAACTCTCTGTATACACGGCTCTGGGAACATTCAGTGACTCTACGTATGCAAACTGCAGGCTCATGGCCGTTATTGGGAAAGCAAAAGTTCTACGTGGCAGGTGGCAATCACAGCTAAGTAAGCGTTCGGTCTTCACCGACCATGTTTGGGGCTTAGTTGCTCCGAGCAACTTAGGAGGCGACTAAAATATCTTAATCAGAGGGAACGGCTAGTTTAGATGGTGTTTAGCGGCTGATTAGAGGCTCAGGACATGGCCGACTCCTCACCGCCGACCGCCAGCACTTACGAAGCACTTTTTTACTCAAAGCGGTGGAGGAACACGTCTAGAAAAAATCGGAGTAGCAACTATTGTGAAAATCGACATGTTCAGAGGTCAAAGTTGCAGCAGTCGCTGCACCTCTGCAGCAGCAGGGCGTTGGACGATGAGAAAGACCGCATTTACCTGCGCTCTCATATTGTTTATGTCGCCGGCACTGCGGGTTCCGTGTTCTCTCCCTTGAGTTTTTTTTTTTTTGGAAAACTTTGTTCCGGACAATCACTCTCTCAATATAACATTTTTTGTTATTAAATATTTAAATGTCCGTTTTTACACGATAAATTCCACATTTTCGCAGTGGCGTTTAGGTACGTGTATGCGTGACCTATCTTTTTATGTCACTTCCGCTTGCTTCGCGCTCGTGAATACTACAGAATCTAGTCCCACCTTAGTCACTGATTCTTCGCTTAGCTCATGACTACTTGGACGCGCTACTAAATTTTAAAACAGCGCTAGTTAGTGACCACTGGTAAATATGCCTGTCAGTGTTTTGCAAGTATGCGACAAGCTCTGAGAAGGCGCATAGACACTTCCGATGGCCGCCTCGGGCATGCTGCCATCTTTGTTTCCTGTGCCGTTAAACGCTTTCTCAGCATGCACAAGAAAGCCCTCTTGTGCAGAATATCAGACACCGCACATGCGACCGCAGCCCACTGACTCGACTTTTTTTTTTTTTTTTTGCCTCGGCGATTGAGTGAGTGCGTGAGTGATCTGTCGTTAACTGCAATCTCGGAGTTTCTGCATCATGTTCAATGTACACCAGCTTGTTTGTGCCCTTACATTTATTTCATGGTGTCTCCTTTTCTCGGTTGTCTTGAGAATTTCGCCACTGATACAATGCCCTTGCAGCGCATAGGTGCTTCAGAAATGCTCTATCCATTGTTTTTTCCTAAGACTAATATCCGCGTTAAAACCTGCTATTTCCTTCGATAATATTTTGGTCACTTATATCTTGTCCCTTCAAGCTGCCACCTGTAGGAGGCATGCAGGGGACAGTGTCTAGCTTCACTATTGCAGCTGTTTTGCAAACCACCGTACCCCCCTTATGTACAAAGTGTCCCAAATAAATTCGCAGTTTTTTTGTTCAGCGAAAATAATTTATGCGTCGATGAACGCCCATTCTCAGCCAAAATGTAGCGCTAGCAGTCCGAACCAGATGTCTAAGTTTCAGCTTTAACCACTATCTTGTTCAAAACTTATAAACGATTTTCTGAAATTTTCAATGGGAAAAAATGGCGGCCGACAGAACTCTCGAATACATGAACGTGTATGGCGCCAGTTACCAGAAACGGACAAAATTGAACAATGGGCCTACATTTCCCATTTAAACTTTCAGAAAATCACTTATATTTTAAATAAGATAACGGCAAGTTCTGAAAACTTGGCTTTTTAGAACCTGTACTGATCGCTATAGCTTTGGGCGGAGAACAAGCGTTCGGTGATGCATATAGTGTTTTTTTTTGTTTTTTTTCCGGTGCAAGAGACCCAGTAATTTGGGGGGGGGGGGGGGGGGGGGGCATCCTTTACAGTGGTTGTAAAGTAATTGAAATTAGATTTGGTATATTTTTGCCAACTGAAAATATAGATGCTTCCTGAGGTTCAAGAGCGCTGTCAAGAAGCTCACGTGATGTTGTTATGTTCTGTATTGTAGTTTTTCTCAACATTTCTGGAGGATGGAAAAGCGTATTTTTTCGATTTCAGATAAACCTTCAGATAACCAGGCAACACTGATTCTAATTAACATAATGAACAAATATCGTCACTCTCAAGCTTACCTTATTTAGTGGTACATTCCGGCGAGAGAATTTCGCCCGAATTGCGGTTCTGGGCATCGAAGATCTGTTCCTCTTTCCAGACGGCTGCACGAAAGACAGCTCCTGTTCTGGAGGCGTGCCCACGGACCAGTTCGGAAGCGCCGTCGACATCCTCGAGTACGGCATGTCCGAGAGATGAGCGGGCAAAATGTCCACATGACCGCGACGACCAACCACAACGCCTGGAACTGAACAGAATAAAGAACAGAAGCGGCAGCGCAGCTACTGTTTGTCTGCAGGAGAACTTCAGCGAGGGACGGAGGAATCTATCCCTTCTCGAATAAACTTGAAAAAACAGCTGCGCGAGCTATGACGCTGAAATTTAGTTCAAAGGGCAGGGTGAGTATTTTTTAAACATCAAGAAGCAAGCTTGCCTCAGTCAAAAGTCAAAACCGAAAATCATAATTTTATGACAACCGAATAAGGAGTTAAGCCTTTCGTGTGCCTATGTGAAAAAAAGGAAAATGTTTTGTGGTTAATTGGGTTATTGATCGTTTCAACAAAACTAAGTGGATCCATAAAATATTTTACAAATTTGCTATCTTTCCTTAACTTGCCCCCCCCCCCCCCCAAAAAAAAAAAAAAAAGAAAATAAGAATATAGTTTTAAGTTTGCGCAGCGTCTGTCATGAGCAGAATCGAATATTTTCCGGTCATGTTTGGATTGTCTGTCAGCAATAGAGGTTGTAATATACCACAAGGCGTCCGCATTTCAAGTGTAACAAAGTAAACATGGTCACAAAATGGGTGGTCAATATTCTGACGACTAAGAGGCGTTTACATTGCCACGGCAATATTTTGACGAGTAAGAGGTTATGACATTGCCGTGGCCACGCGGTTGTTGCCTTAAATGGCTGCGTCCAGCGTTGCTTCGTTACAACGTTGTTGACGTAACGTTGCGTCAAGACACAACGTTACGTCACGACAATGCCCCGACGAGGACGACGACGTCGACGCCGTCTTGCTGACCGTCCGCGGACCTGCCACTGGGCCTCACCTCAGCGGACCAGAAAAAACAGCGACAAAAGAACGAATTCCCGACAAACGTGATCTGGCAGGCCCGCGGACCTACTTCATGACGTTTGCCCACGTGATACACAAGATTCTTTAAAGTCCACGGACAGGTTCCTGTGGCCCTCGGACACGATCACGTGGTCCGTGAACACGCACCCGTGGTCCGCGGACACGTTCCCGCGGTCCGCGAACACAATACCGCGAATTGGTGGACACGTTCCCGCAGTCCGCAGACAGGTTTCTGCCGTCCGCGGACATGTTCCTGAAGTTTCTACCAGATACATGGCGAAAATCGAACCCCAGAAAAGGTGACGTCAAGAATTTCGTAGGAACTTGTCGGTGGTCAAGTAGCGTCGTGTAAGTACACCAAGCAAAAGACTACATGGGCACGAAAAGTCTGAGAATTTCTGGTGCATGTGTCGTCCTTTGCTTGCCTGCAGTCTCCGGTTTCTCTTATGACTACAGATAACACCCTACGTGCAGGTGTTCTGCTCCGTGCCCCTCTCGCGCGTTTGTTTACCTGCCAAATGCGTCCCCGTGCTTTTGTCTCCCACCAACCTCAACGTATGGCGACGCGCTTGGCTGCTTCGTCAACGCGCTCTTCCTGCGTGTTCTCTATGTTGTCCTCTGATTTGCGTGCCCCTCCTCGCGTTCCGATGCGCCGTAGACGGATAATAGTGAGTTTTAGTATTGGGCAGGGTATTGAACCGAACCTGAACCGTGAACCGAAAGCCGGAAAAGCCGCTATTTTCGCGCGAACCGGAGTTAACCCGGAACGAAATAATTTTTCTCGCTCCGGAACGGAACCGATATGTTTTCCATGCGGTTTTCGGTTCATACGCGAAGTCAGGTTGCTTGAAAAGTGCGCGGCGAAAAACACAGTAACTTGAAAATTAAACAAAAAAATGAAAGAAAAAATATTTTCGAGCAAACCGGAGCTAAACCGGACCGAAATAGTTATTTTTTTCGATCCTGACAAAATGGATACATTTTTTTTGCGGTGTTTCGTTCACTGTGGGAAGTCAAAAAGCGCAAAAAATCAGTAGCGGAAAGCTCTGTAACGTTCCATTATCAGGTTGTCACATATCGGTCGTCTTCATAATTTATAAAGTTCGTCGCGAGAGCTCAAATGAAATGAGCACAAGTAACCATAAATTCTCCGGGATTTCTGGTCTTATGTATTTCTTTAACAAATGCCCACATTAGTCCCAACCTTTTCTAGGGGACCGGAAATGGCTTATCAAAGAAAATTTAACACTTGAACACACCCAATTCGTACGTCAGCAAAAATGATCCAATTAATGAGTCCTGTTTGGTGGCAAAACGATGAGTTGGGCTAGTTGGTTTTTCATCTCGGACTAAACGCAAAAACAAAAGACAAAGAGCGGTATAGACAACACGCCTAGTGTTGTCTATACCTATCTTTGTCTTTTTTTTTTTGGCGTTCAGTTCCAGCTTTGTTTGTTTCTCTTCTTCGATTTTGTAGAGTTGTGTGCAATTTACTTTAAGAGCCTTCATTGTACAGCTGATCGGATAAGAAAGTGATACAAAGGCCGATGGATATTTTAGAACCTGCACTAGTTGCCATACTGTGGCGAATCTAATCTGCTTTCAAAATAACTCAACGTATTTAATAATCTGTTCGAAATTAGAGTCTAGCACCGGGAAGGGGAGGGGGGATTCAATCAACAGTTACAACTACCAAAAAAAAAAAAAAAGCAAAACAGCTTCGATCTCTGGTAGCAGAGACTGCTAGGACCATAACGTTTTCTCCTCAGAAACACAAGCCTCAAGGCGCACAGCTCTTCTGAGCATTGCTAGACAAGGAGCCGCGGCTTTCAAGGGACGCTAACGTGTTACAGTTTTGGGAGGAGAGAAGGGAACGCAATCCAGAACTCTACCCATTGGTGCAAGTAGCCCTGGGAGTGCCTGCGACCCAGGTCAGCGTGCAGCGAGCCTTTTCTGCACTGAAGTTCCTTCTATCGTCTCAGAGGTGCCGTCTTTCCCTGGATATGCATGACGACGTCCTGCTTCTTCGGTCAGCTGCCTGACATTGAACTGCGCTTTCACCCACGTCCCGAGGTGCCCCAGCACTAGCTCGTTCGTTCCACACGAGCCTTTGCTTCCTATATGTAACACTTTTATAAAATATACATAGTTTATCTTTTGCAGACGTCAATGGACCTTTTTCACTCACCGACGGCACCAGGCGGTGGCTGCACGAACTAAAAATCAAGGAAGTGACCTACCTGCGTTACCAATCGATAATGAGAGCTACGCTACCAGTTTCTTCGCTCTCCGAGCAGCGGCGCGTGCCCAACGCGACTCTAAAGAGGGGGGTTTGTGGCGTCCACCCAAACGTCATGTTTTTCTTTCCGTCCACTTTCTTTTTTTGTGTAACACAATTATATATACGTTGCAATTACGTGTTCTACTCGCTGATCCACAGCCTCCTTCCGAATTTCCTCGATTTCTAGTGCCAACTTCCGCCGCTTGGCATCGAGTGCTCGCGCGTGCGCAGAACGCTTCTCAAAAAAGGTCCATTGTTTTTGTAGCATATGAGTACGAACCGGTTTGAACCTTTATTTTTTCACTCCGGAATTGAACCGGAGCTGATTCGTTTTCCCTGAACCGGAATGAAAACCGGAACGAAAAACATTTCGGTTCGACACCCTGGTATTGAGTATACGAGCGAACGCAAGCCCTGCATGTGCGTTTGCGTTAGCGTTGCGTGTTCCACACTGCGCGTGCGCGGAGCCCAAACTGCGGCCTTGGATTGGCGCATGGCGACTTCAAGCATGCGCAACGTGGAGAACGCAGCACTAACGCAAACGCACAGCGCTTGCGTTTGCTTGCATACGCAATACAAAAACTCACTATTACCTTCTCTCCCAATGATACCAACACCAGGTTTAGATAAAATGCCTCTCAAATTCAGTGACCCCGGTTTTACGTTGTCAATGTTCAGATTATCTTACTCTTATATCTACAGGATGCTGCAAGAACTGTAAGTACGCGTCGAATAATACTCACTCTCCAACCCAACCAAATGTAGCGCAGCGCTCCGAACTAGGTGCCAAAGTGTAAAAACTAAACGTTCCTTGTTTTTTTTTTTTGTTTTGGTTTTTCAGATTTTTAAGTGATTTTCTGAAATTTTTAATGGGAAAAAGGCGGCTTACAGAGCACCGTAATACACGGAGCTGAATGGCACCTGGTACCGAAAACGGGCGAAAACGAGCCTCAATTTTCGATTGAAGTTTTAAGAAAATCAGAAATAACTTTTGAATGAGATAACTGTCCGACCTGAAACTGTGGCGTCTGGTTTCGGATCGCTAGCGCAACATTGGGACAACAAATTTGCATTTGGCGATGTATAGTTCATTTTTTGTTGTTAAAAAACAGCACCAACATCATAACACTGTATATGCATATATATATATATATATTTTAAATGGGGGAAGGGGGACATGCAGGATACAAACTTTTCGCAACCATGAAGTTTTTTTTTAGGTTTGTGGTTGAGCTAAAATGGAACATAAATATATATGAAATACTCAACTTATTTACAGGTTCCACTTTTCATAACGGGAGTGAACAAATACATTTTTATCACAGCGTACAAGTACGCAACAAATCAATGCTGTACGCCCTGTATTTTCTACGCTGAGCTTTAAAATCTGTGGTGCTTCAGCTTTCCGGAGTTGTATACGCTACCGCATGGCGTTACTGGCTGTGGTAATTTATTATGCTTAGCCTTTTTTTTTTTGGATACTCCTAAAAAAGCACTCCAACGAGTAATATTAAACTGTTTACCCATCTCCTAAACGTAATCTCGATGTTATTGGTTTCGAAACGAAGCCCTTCTCAAAAGAAGCTTGACACGTCTTTCACTCGGGGATTTCGTTCATTCAGGGATGCCGTATAAATTGCTCTTATATATTATTTTGTGTGTGCTAAAACTAATTTTTAAAGCATAGGGTGATAAATGTCTTATTTTGTAGGAAAAACAAGCGTTTTTATTGAGCTCTGAAAAAACATTCATGTTAAGTTTTGATATTTCAAAGTTTGCTGGCGCGAACGGCGAATATGTCGTACAAATACTGTGGATCCCCAGCTGGCTTTTCTGTCCAGAACGTGCGATGAACATTCGCCACGTCGGTCTTGTACTTCGTCCTTTCTCCCTCGGGCAGCAATGGTAGGACGGGATCTAGTGAAAGCTCGAATTCTGAAAAAGAAAAAAAAAAATGGTATTCCCCAGTCAGTGCAGGAGTGGGATGGGCTACAAATGAAGCTAAAATCTATCTAGGGCAACATTCCCAAACGCGAACTGCACCATTTACGTGCACTCATTTGGCGGTAAAAAAAAAAAAAATATTCCGCGACTGTGTGTTGTATTTGTGTTTTTAGATACTTTTAACCCCCCTCCCCTGGTGCTGCAGCATGAGAATTTGTTTGGTGCCGAAATATTCAAATAGGGTGTGCTACACAGCGTTAGCTCAAAATGCATGGCACCTAAAGGCCATTAATACTTC
The DNA here is from genome assembly GCA_013358835.2 of Ixodes persulcatus. Lineage (NCBI taxonomy): Eukaryota > Metazoa > Arthropoda > Arachnida > Ixodida > Ixodidae > Ixodes > Ixodes persulcatus. The sequence continues at coordinate 138,792 of JABSTQ010009543.1, read as the reverse complement.
GTACCGTGTTTATAAGCGACTGTTAATGCGAGGTACTGACAAGTAAAAAGATGTATTTGATGAAGAGAAGACAAAGCAGAATGAGAGTTTTTGTTAATTTGTATCTTTTCAGCAGGAAAAGACTGACTGTGTTTCGAGTAGAAAAAGGAAAATCTGGTAGGTTTAGGTCTTAATAATAAGTATCCATTCGGCACACATGCCAGAAAAGACAGCTAACATAACAACACGGGTCGTTCATGAGTCGTGGCAACGGTCGCACAACAAAAGCAAACAGGTCAGTCGGCAATATACAGTCATGGCGGTATATGTCTAGAGCAGCCATTTATAAGGAACAGTCATATTCAAAGAAAAGTTAGAAACACCGCCTTCACTCTAAGAAAGAGGGGGTGTATAGAGGTGCAGCCCTTGTCCCATATGTAACACCCCAAAACAACAATTCGACGTTCAGTCCACAGACGTAGAACCGACGATACCAACTTTCAAGAGTGGCTTGATAGTCGACCGATACAACTTTTTTTTTTTTAAAAAAAGCTAATGTGCGCATTAAAGGCTACATTAAGACAATCAACGCTTTTTTGGCCCTGCTGCAAAACCCCAGTGTTTTTTTTTTTCTCTAGTCTTTGATGCGCACATTAGCTATGTAGTACGTTATATCCAACAGCTATCAAGCCGCTCGTAAAAGTTGGTATCGCCAGCTGGACGTCAGTGGACTGAAAGTCCAAATGTAGTTTTTGGGGTCTTACATATGGGACAAGGAGTGTACCCCTATACACCCCCTATGGCTGAGAGTATTCTCTAGGGTAGAAGCGCCAACGACGCGCGGTCAAGGCCTGGAAACGGAGCCCCGACAACCGATGCCTCCGTCATGCTATCGTGGAATTCACGACAGCGGCCCAGGATCATGCAAACTATCTCGCCACAAACAACCGGGTCCTGGCGTGCGACGACATGAACGGCCGACTCCACACTCCCCAGGCTTGGCAAATCATGGTCACTCTAGTCGGGCAAAACAAGCATCGTGATACGTTGAAACAGCTTTAGATAGCGCTGAATGCACCGTCCAACGCGGTGTCAGAGCAGATTCGGGACACCTTCTATTCTCTGGCCGTTCAGAACATCGAACACCTCCGTTACACCATCCAATCTGCCGAAGAACCGGACGGCGGCATAAACTCTGCATTTTCCCTGCAAGAACTCAGAAACCCTCCGCAAACTCAAGTGGAACACTGCACTGGGCCACGACCGCGTTAGCTATGGGATTCTCCGCAACCTGCCAGGCATAAAGCTGAAGGAATTGCTCTCCTTAATCACTGAATAGTGGGAAACAGGCTCTATACCTCCAGAATTGAAGGAAGCCCACGTCATCACCATCCCCAAGCCAGGCAAACCCACCACCATGGTCACCAACCTCCGCCCCATATACATGGCGTCCTGCCGTAGTAAGCTGATGAAGAAATGGCCCTCCAACGGCTCGAGTGGCCCCTAGAGCACCACGGACACTTCGCCCCAATTGTGGTATATGCTTCCGCCAGCATGTGAGCACACAAGACGTTTCCCGCCTCATCCGCACGGATGTCTACGACTACAAACGCAGGGCTCAACTACGCACGATCGTCGGGGTGGACATCCACAAGGCCTTCGACAACGCAGATCATGCCGCCATCCTCCAGTATCTGGACGAGACCCCAGCCGGAATGCCACCTCTTCAACTAGGTCAAGAATTTCCTTACGGACCGAATGCTCTGCATCATCGACCCAGACGGCAACCCGTCACAGCCATATCTGCTGCGGCGAGGGATTCCCCAGGGCTTTATACAGTCACCCACGCTCTTCGATCTTATCCTGAAATATCTTCCAGTCCAGCCAGACGCCATCCCAGACCTCCATCACGCAATCCATGCGGATGATATCACCCTTTGGTGCTGCGCATGCAGGCTCCTCTGTAGAGAAGCAGGGAACTCTGCAGAAGGGTCTCGACGTAGTTCACGCCCACGCCCAGACCATCGCCCTCAACTGCCCCCCCCCCCCCCAACAAGACGGAATGCGTTGTAGTTTCAAACGACCGGCCCTAAACCGCCCAGCCCTATCGAGGAACCTCATCAAGCATCCAGACCAACGGCTCCCCCATTCCTCGGAATCCCCATATCAAGGTACGGTGCTTCGTCTTTCAGCAGGACGGCCGCAGTACGGTGTGGACTCCTCAGATCATCAAACAAATCGAGCAAGTGCACAAAATGATACGGCACGTCACTCGGCAACGCCAAGGTCTCTAGGAACATGAACTGCGCAAGGTAATAAAGGCCATGGTCTACTCGCGCGTTATGTACGCACTCTTCTACCATAACCTCACGGCCACGCAACTCCGGCGCCTAGAGGCGGCTCTTCGCAAGTGCACCCACACCGCCCTCGGAGTCCCTTCCTACGCCCCCAATTTTAAGATAGAAGAGACGGCCCTTTTCAACTCCCTTGATGAGCGGATAGAAAACCATCATCGCGCCCAACTTCACTGACTCACAACCTTCGGACATGGCAGACCCATCCTCCGGGCACTATACAGACCATATGCTTCCCGTTCCCCCGACTCCACTTCCCTGGGATGGCATTCCTTGTCTCGTTGTTCACCCTATACCCCGCAACATGGATCGAACTACAGACGTGCAACGCAGGCAAGACAGAGCGGACCATTTCCGTGAACCGACGCATAACATTTACCACACTGATGCTCGAGTCATCGACGACAAGGCCGTGACGGCGACGATCGGCCCCTCCACCACCCAAAACGAGGTTTCACTCCGGGGCTCTTACAGTAGCGGAGGCGGATGCGCCATCATAGAAGCAATACTCCTCCACCAACACTACACGGCAACCATCACTGTGCGAAGGGACAGTCAGGGAGCTCTCCGCAGCTTCGAGGCGCAAGAACTGACTACGCACACCCGCACTTCCCACCCCTCCATGAGGACCCATGCACAACTTATAGCTCATCCAGAATGAATCCGCGGCCACCAAGGCATTCCGGGAAACGATCGAGCACAGGCTCTGCCCTGCGACAGCGAACCTTCGGGTCCCCCGACACCCTGGCCGAAACGATACTATCCCCGCGAGGTCCCCTCCCATCATCACAAGGAACGAACTCCACACATGGCCAGCTTCAGGTCCCAGCGCTGCAAGCTCCCCTCCCCTTCCTGGTCCCACTCCTTACAGAATGCCTCTATTATCCGGCAAGTACAAACCCTCTGTTTTCGTATGGAGCACTATATGTACTTTATCCAGCGTCGATCCGGTAGATCCCCCTGCAATAATTGCGGAGGCTACTTCTCCAATGAACACGCATACTGGTCCTGTCCCAGGGCCTCAACCTCCCTCACCCGTCTCTTTACCTCCTTTCTTCCATCCTAAGTTCTTTATTCCTAAGCGAGCTGGGCCGCCCGCCACCCCCCCCCCCCCCCCCCCAAAGGATCTTTAAGCCACCCTGTGACCACTCCTCCTCGCCCATATATAAAAAAATAATCTTTATTTTTGGACGCCAAACCCACCGACCCTACGAAGGACGAGGACAGCGCATCCCCATTTCCCGATGACAACTAAGAACTACTTGAACTTTATTAGCCGTGTAATAAAGTTTATACTCTCTCTCTCTCTCTCTTTCTCTAGACTAAGCTGCAGTCTTGAACGTTAGCATTTCAAGTGCAAGAAAGATATCAATCCGCGATCCCTCATGCTCCGCTGTGCCCATGTATGGGCGTCGACATGAGCAACCACGCCATAGGATGTGGCGAAAACTTACGGATGTTTTTCTCCAGCCCCATGCCGCTTTGGTCCTCGGTCACCACTTGGTACATTCGTGGCTTCAGCTTAGCATTCTTAAGAACGCCCAACAAGTACAAGTTCAGGTTCGACATGTCTTTGATATCCGCGCTTGGGGGAATGAAGCGCTCAATGACCTAGGAGAAAGTAATAAATGATTATGTTTCACTAGTCTTGTCTGATACGCAGTCACCCACCGTACGCAGCGTTGCACTGGTGGTCTAAGCTGGATACTCGGCGAAAAGGCCGGTGGTGAGAAATCTCGCTGCCTTTCTCGCTGGGTTTCCAGCTCAGAGCCGCTGCACTTTATAGTTTTCGAGGTAGGTGTTTATTTGTACGGTGTTACGCTACGAGACGAGTATTACACGTGAAACTTGACTGTCATTTCAAGTCGCGTGGAGGGGTTTACATAAAACGAATTGCTATCAGAAGAAAGCAATCAATAAAACGGATATTCTATAGTTTTGATAGGAAACATAATTCGGGAGTCGGCCCGCTTGGGTTCCTCGTATGGAAGCTTAAAGTAACCAAAGATCGTTCCTCGTTACTTGCTCAGAAAGTAACTAAGTACCTAAATTACGCTCAGTGCGCAGGCGAGCTAGGGGAAGTTTACCATAATGATGTCTGTTACTGTGACTTTCTTTTCAACTATGAAAACAATTCCACCTTCTGCCCCGATCTCGGAGTAAAGTCATCATGGAAACTATAAGTACGTTTTCGTTACAGGGATTGAAAAGGAACGCGTTACTTCGGCTCAAAAGTAACGTAGTACGTTCTCGTTACTCCGTATGTGTCGTTTCTCTGAAGCAGCAGCCACCTTACAGTATTTGGCACCATTATTAATTTATCGCTTTTTAACCCATTCATTCAGGGGCCACTGTAGCTATACTGAATAACTGGTTTTGTTCAAGCTGTTTCTCAAAGACATCTAGCTATACTTGCATACGTCGGGCACATCTTTTTCGTTGTGTCTATCTAGCTTTTTATTTATCCCTGAATATTACAGGAACAAACCTTCGTCGTCCCCAACTCACAACATCTTTACCCTATAATATCACGCGGTGCCCTGGACACAGGCCTTTCAACGGCGTCCCGGCTGTTCTCGTAGATATATATCTAAAAGTACAATTTACGCAAATAACTAGGTTGTGTACCTTTGTTTTAAACTTTTCCCTCCAGAAGCAACTAAATACCGTTACGCGTTACTCCAATGCGTTACTCTCGAAAAGTAAGCAAGTAGTTCCTTCTTTGCCGTAAATGTAAGCAGATACAAATAACGCGTTACGTGTGAGTCTACTCTCGGACAATGAAGCGTTCCTCACCGACCTGAAAAACTACTTCTACGCCGTTTCACTCGAAGGGAAACTGAACCACATTGCGGATCATTATTGGTTGTTTATTGGGATAAATAAAGGCTTTGTGATGATAATGATGATGAAATCCGACCGCAGCCGAGGCTACGATACCACGGATCCAATCAAATACACCGCCAAAAGTGCGTCGTCGCTGGTCTCATCGCCTTTGTGCGCTTGGTATCCTCGCCTGAACCAATCACGTAAAAACGATGCACCCCCCTCCTGCGTTTTTTTTTTTTTTTTTTTGCTGCTTGTGGTTGGCTTGGCCAGTGATGGCATACCCCAAAAACCACCGAAGGCCCGGACAATGCACTTTTGGGACTGCTTGCTTGACTCTGTCGGGTCGTAGCGTAGGCTGGGGTTGTACTAAAACGGAGTATAGCACCAGATATTATCGGCCGAAGACTGATGATTGCAGCGCAGAGGCCCGCAGCACAACGCAGTCGACGCAACCGTGTGAACGAGACTTAAGAGACTCCTTCTGCACGCTGCCAGCTTTGTCTTGCTGATCTGTGGATCCTGTCTCGGGGATGCTGCGGCAGCTCCGTTCCGCAAAATATTAGACGCCGCGTATGTGTCCACAGTCCTGTGGCTCGGACTTTTCGCCCGAGTTAAAAGCGCCCAAAAGGTGCACAATGGTTGATCAACTGTTCGACAAAAAAATCTTACGTAATACTGCGAGTGTTTTTCGCTTTTTTTTTTTTGTGACATGATTGACTCGTAGTGTAGGAGATATTCCCGGTGAGCGCGTGAAAGTATTCAGTAACCTTCGAGCAATGGTTATTCATCGTAATTTCAGGTTTCGAAATCATGTCTGTTATGTGGAGTATCTCTTGGCGGTTGAAGTTTGAACTCATATTTTACTCCTTCCTGCCTTCTGTTCACTAAACTTTAAAGCGAAATCTGCCATAGCAGCGCAATAGGAAATGTTACTTTTCAGAAACGCCATCGGGACTCCTAATAATGTCCACGGCTATGAGTGCCTCAATTATGCTTTTTAATTGCAGAGGTAAGCTTGCCAGTTATAAATGTGCCTGCATTTGGTAACTAGTGAAAATCACTAAACATTTAAATACAACTCCTTACAAGATGTGTGCATGCGCCAGCTAAATGAAATATTTAACTCAAAGCTAATGGTAGAGGAAAGTCATGTTTGAAAAGTTTACTAAGGCGATTAACTTAGCTTGTTCTCACGAGATGTGACTTATACATTAACACAACCGAGGGAGTGTGTTTGCATACGTTATAAACATTTTGTTTTGTCGAACGTATTGACACCTAAAGTTGAATCTACTAAAAGGGTCAGGTAATGTGGCAGCCTATCTTGGAAGAGGCTGGGCTGTCACAGTTGCGTCCGTGTCCTCGACTCACATACGTAGGACTCGTTTCGTAACCCAAAAAAGTTATAACACAAGCGCTGGATTTGCGGATAAACTCACTCCTTTGTAAGGCTTCCATCGATCTATCTCTGCAATTCTCCTCCACACTTTGAAGAGTGGGAGGCGGACAGGGAATACGAGCAGGCACTCCCCTTGATCGGTCATCAGGCCGGCCACATTTCGGAGCGCGGTGGTCAGATCCGCAGTCCACTGAAGGGCGCAGAAGGAGTAGACGCGCTCAAACTTGCCGTACTTCTCGATGAGTCCCGCGATGTCGCTTTCGATGTCGTGCACCTCGCACGCGATTTGCGGATGCGCAAAGTTCTCCTCGGCATACTCCACCATAGCTCGGGAGACGTCGGTGGCCACAATCCTACGGCAGGGCTGGCAGCGCGGCAGCAGTTCTTGGAGTGTGAAGTCGCCTGTCCCGCAGCCCACGTCGATGAACTGCTGGTTGCCACTCGGTTTGATAGCGAACGACATTTGCGGCGAGTCGAGTATCTTGATACCCATTGCTCTCTGAATTTGGTTGGATTCTATGTAGACTTCTGGGACCATCTTCACCTGAACCGGCTGTATCTCGACGGCGTCATCGACTGGAGAAGCGTTAGCCATGTTGTTGCGCAAATGTCACCAGCTGTCGAAAAGAAACGACTATCATTACGGCTAGAGTTTTAGAGATGAAAGATTGATGTAACTCTAATTCTAGGTAAGATCGCGAACAAAAACTGCTCGGGTTTTAAACTATTCATCTATTGATATTGTCGGTAATAATATAAAAATAAACATAATAAACAATAAAATATAATAGGTACGCGGACACTAGGAGTATGTTCCTCGGATACCGGGTTAATATTTCGTTTTATAGATCATAGAGATTCTGGCCGATGCCATTTTCAGCGTTTGTGGGTTCAGCGTTCGGCGTTCAGCCTTCCGAAAGGGCGTACATACGCGTGCTATACTATAGAGGTCCCACGCTTGGCTGTGGATTTCTAAGCACTGAAATGGTATGTCACTCACAAGATGAGAACGACATGGAAGTATTTCTGTTCTCCAGCCTCCAACGCGAGCGTCCTAATTGAAAAAAACAAAACAAAAAAACACTTCGACGTCTTGTGTAGTGTTGTGCGGAACGGCGTTCCTGGAACACGTTCCTTTTAGGAGGAACGAAGGAACGCCGCCGTTCCATTTTGCATCAGTGTAACTGGAACGGGAACTTGTTACATTTTTACTGGAACGGAAAAAGGAATGGCGTTTTTTTTTTTGTCCAATGGAGTAGCTTTTATTTTATTTCTAAGAGGGAAATTCTAAAAAAGTATAAAGACAATATCCTTATGAAGAGCAGGATGTCGCTAATATTTTGGTTACTTATCTTAGGGTTTATTTCATTTGGTCCTCGCTTGGTAACAGTCAGCGTGCATGAGAACTAGGAGACATTGATACTTTTTTCAGAGCCTGAGGCTGCTGTACAAAAAGCAAAACTTTTAGTCGAAGGAAAAGACACATAAAGAGGAACGTTTCAAACTCAGCGACTTTGCTTCCACGAATCCTCATACTACCAGAAAACTAAGGCCCCGGGGTTTCCCCAGGAATTGAAATTAGGGGGGGGGGGGGGGGCCGGTCTAATTTTTTTAAGGGGGGGGGGGCGCATTGAGAATAGAGGAGTCGTTGCGAATTAAAGGAGCACTGAAATCATTTTTGAAAAAGGTCGTTTTTGATTTGTTATTGTTTAAAATGTGTTAGTTTTCATATATACCAAGTCCTGTAATACAAAACCGCCTATTCACCTCAGGGCAATAAAAAAACGTGTCGACTTTTTTCTTTCGCGGACTACATTGTGTGGACCAATGAAAGTCCTACAATACGCGCAGATTTTGAATGATTTGAGTGTAACTCGTTTCGAACAGATTTTGATAGGTACACATTTGGATAAGACTCCTCTTTTTTTTCCGTGGGCGAAGCCATCGCTTGCCACTCGCCGACAAGCACCCTTCGTGGACCACTTCACTTCGAAGGAAATTCTTCCCAAAAGGGGCGTGTCGCGATTTTTGAACACGCTTTTAACGAGCAAATAAGCTACGCATGATCGTGATGTCGGGTTTGTTGGGATGATCAGAGTGTCTAGATTGAGTTGTCAGTACAAAAGGACGATGTCAAAATTTACTTCAGTGCCCCTTTCAGTGCCTAAATCATACAAGATAAGAAAGAACATATAAGAACCATAGGAGAACTATACAAGATATATAATAACACATAAAAACCATATAAGAAACTTAGAAGAAACTTCTCACAAATTTCTCATATCGTTCTTATATGTTCTTATATAGTTCTTATATGGTTTTTATATCTTCTTATATTTCTTTGATTCATATGTGTTTATTGGACACAGACATTTCCATACAAATGAGATTTTTCAATAGGGCATGCCTTCAGAAAAACAAAGGGAAACCCTTGCTAAGGCCGACTACAGCCATCACTGAGCTTGCACAAAGAGACCTTTATAGTTAAAACAAAAGACCACGTTACCAGACATCGAACTCACCCTTTTATCCCGACCATTCGTCACTTAAAAGATAACCAAAATGGTCCTTTATTCCTTCTCCCCTTGTCCCCCACCTTCAAACCGAACAACGAATTCAACCTTCGCGAAGAAAAATTTGTAGTTTTCAAAACTGACCTTGCAAAAGCCCTACCCTCTTCTTCACTTGCTCGTCTTGCGGACAGTAACATCGAGACCCAATTGTTGTAAAGTTTGAACAAGGAACTTTGTTAGATTGAAACGTGTGAGGTTGTTGTAAAACGCTCGTGCAATGCGGGGTAACAGCATATTTGGCTCGTCTGAATCGCCCACCACAAACATGAATATTGTTAAAAGCTGGGATTTTTAAAGGTGAATATATCAACAAATGAAACCCTGCTTCCGCTCGTTTTCATCTCCTGGTGTACTTCCATCACGGCATTCAAATTCGTATGTTGCCATTTGATGGGATTGGTAAAAAAAAAACTGCTTGACTTAACCAAATATGGTAATCAGCAAAATACAAATGTAACGTTTATCTAATGATGCGTTCCATTTTTTTTTTTTTAACTGTAACGGGAACGTTTTTTTTTTTTTTTCAGAAATGAAATTTGTAATTTGAACGCGTTCCAAAATCGGAAGGAACGAAGAACGAGCTTTTCTTTTTTCTTTGCGGAACGTGTACAACACTGCTCGTGAGTTAGAGTGTGCGCACGCAGCCTTAGTACGGCTGAGGGCAACGAGCACACGGTACAAGGCGGACACATGAAGGTGATGCTCTATGCCGTCCTCATGTGGTTATACTTCGTTTCAGCTTAGGTCCATACGCAGCCGACGCTACGAGTTAATGCTACCAATCAAGCAGAGTCCCAAGTGCAAGTCACTAGGCTTTTTTTGTGTATGATTGGTTCTGCAATAATAGACCATGCGCAGAACCATGACGAACGTCGTGGTGATGCGCTTTTGACGCTGTCTGGTTGGTCCCATCAGCTCGTGGCGTCGGCCGCATTTGCACATCGGCTGAAACGATGTGGGGTGATTATATTGCGAAATGTAAATTTACGAATCATTTTTAAACGAGGGTTAATATAAAAGACTACTATTACGTAGTCTATACCTCCAAGTATAATATAAAATCGTGGCAGCACGTTGTCCCAGTCTCGCTTTTTAATCATTCGCTAAGTTCCAGGAGAACCAAGCGACGAGCGCGAACACACAAGTTTGCGATTCTGACAAAACGAGTTAAAAAAGAAAAACAAAATTAGCTTGAGAAGATTAGAGTACGGAAACACTATGCACAATGTAAGTGATAAGAGCAGCTGGAAAAGTGAAAAGGTGGCATGCATTACTTTTACAGCAGAAAGTTATGATTTCGGATAAATAATACGAGTATAATTACAAGTTAAATTTAAATAAATGCTCTCAATACATTTCTTCTAGATCGGTGTTCTAAAGTTAAAGTTAAAGTGAAATATTTTATGTCAGTTTTAACGGAGGTAAAATACAGAGATAAAATAAAATCTAGAAACGCTAGCCAAAAATATATTAAATATTCTGGGTATGATTTGCATCGTTAATTTTCCCAAAGGGAGATTTATCTGAGTTCCAAGCTGGACCGATTTTTCAAGGTCCACGAAACATTCAGTTGCAGATTTCATTTTTTTAATGGTTGGAAGTTTATCTGTACTAGTTTTGAGCATAAATTGTTACGTGCATGGTACAAAAACGTGTGCTAAAAAACGTTCTATGACCACCTAGGCAGCACGCCAGAGGGACTCCCTACTTGGCCCAAGTCGGGCAATTATAGAGGCCTAATTTAGGCCTAATAAGGTTTTGTTCCAATGCTTTAGTTTGTGCCAAAGTACTTTTCTTTTGATTTTGTAAATGGCTTTTTTCCGGTTTGCCACTGCATTGCAGAAGTGCCAGACAGGCGCCAAGGATGCAACTTATCAACCGAAACCCGACCCCTATTTTAATCCAACCAGTGAAGCTCAATTCTGACTTTTGTTTGACAAATTAGGGACAACATACCAAGATCTGCCATAGATTATGCAGTTTGGTTTTACTTATGCTTTCTGTGGCTTAAAGAGCCCTAAATTGCCAACCCAAAATCAAAGTTTTGTGCAAAAAACTGTGCTACTTCGGAACCAGTGCCGAGCATATCACTGAATGTGTTGCAACTGCGCGGCTCTCTAGCTATTTTGGGAGTCAGCTTACCTATTGTTGAGAGGTCCCAGCTTAGTACGTCGTTGTGAATTATGCCGGAGTGGGAAAGTTTCCACTGCGTAGTGTTTAAAAGCAGATCTGGTTTAAAGTGAGCAGGTGTTAACAACAACGCGTAACTCAGGCTTCATATCCTGTCCCGTTTGATACAAAACACGCCTTCGAAATGGGTCATGTAGACGTGCGACCGAAGTGTGTCAAGCACGCGGAAGGCTCCGATAAGGATGTGGATTCAACATTTACGACGCTTCGGTTGGGCTGAGAGCTAACGGCCATCCTTTGCACGGAGGGTCAGATCCCTTGGACAGAAATATCGGTTTAGAACTATCGGGAAAGCATATTTTGAATCTTGGTCTCAACATTTCCATTATAATAAAAAGTAGTAGCGCCATAGAAAAACCAATATTCAACTTAAGTGTACATGAAAAGCGTTGTAAATGAAACATAATTAAAAAAAAGTGTGATAATGTTTAAAGCCCTACTGGAAAATAAAACGTTTGAAGTACGAATGGGTTGCACTCTGATCGACCCGTTAAGATCATGTGATATTATAGAGTTTTAGCGAGTCGTTTCTGGAGCACACGGTTACGAAATCATGAATGGTGAAGCTGTTCCATTCCGTGAAACCGTAGGTGAAATTTAACGTGTTTTAATGAGCCGTGATACGAGCGCAACCTTGTAAACGACGGTGATCATTGCTAGAGAGCCTACATTGAAGATAGGGTCTATCTCAAACTATGGGTATGCCAAGGCGAACGAACGCAATTTAATGGCTGCGGCCATTAAATTGCAGCAGCGGAAGGGCGGATATTTTTAAAGACGATGAACGCTTTCGGCACCTTCTCGCAGCTCATACAGGGTGTCCCCCCAAAAAAATATTTACAGGGTATTTTTTATTAGCGCAAAAATAAACTATGCATTTCTGAACGCTCATTCTTCGCCAAAAAGGTAGCACTAGAGGTCCGAACCAGATGCCAAAGTTTCAGCCCGAACCGATATCTTATTCGGAAGTTATAAGTGATTTTGTGAAACTTGCAATGGGAAAGTGCTGCCCATTTTCGGACGTTTTCGGTTTCTGGCGCCATAGAGCCCCATGTATTCGAGAGCTCCGTCGGCCACCATTTTCCCGTTGAAATTTTCAGAATATCACTCATAACTTTTGAATAAGATATCGGTTCGGGCTGAAACTTTGGCATTTTGTTCGGACCTCTAGAGCTACTTTTGGACAGAGAATGAGCGTTCGACGATGAGTAGCTTATTTTTGCGGCGAAAAAAACCCTGTAACTTTTTTTCAGAACACCCCGTATTTCAAATTCGGCCATAAACCACGTGACTCCATCGAGCAGTTGCAAGCTCTCTGCAATACAGGTTCTGTAATGATTGTGTTTGACTGCCATCTTCTATTAAACATCTGAAGCGTTCTGCAGCATGCCAATCAGAGGCTCGAGTTTTACGGCTTATGACCGATGAGAACAAGGGGGCCTAGGTAACATTACCGGTTGGAACTTCAAGAGCCCCGACGTAGATAGAGTAAAACGCGTCTGAATGACCTCAAAGGGTGTTGATGTGTCTCCGACATCTTGAACTTGAGCGATCGTTCACGTTGTGTGCCGTCGAACCGAATACTTTCGTCTGCTCGCGATGACCACTGCAGCTAGTTAGCCCGGACCACGAAAATTTACTCATATGCGAAGTTTACAGCATTCGCGATTCCTTACCATCGTGAGCAGTCTTCGAAATTATTCGGTTCGACCTCTCAAATGAAGCAAAGAGTAGCAGGATGGCAAATCGCCCTCCGCTGTCCTAAGCCTTGCGCTCAGCTGGGCCGGTGAAGTCAGTCGCCGAGCCGACCGTCATCTTTTTTTCACCCAAGTCGTCAACGGTCATGGCTCCGTTGCGGTGACGACTCTAGCGGCTGGAGTGGGAGATACGAACAAGATGCATCCAGATTCCAGATGCCCTTAACTACTCACTCGCGCATGGGCAGCGGCGACAGTGATGCGTTCGAGGACGAACCGTTCGTGTAGAAACGACTAGCTAAACCTCCAGTATGAGATACGGGTACCCCTTTGATGATGATGAGTTTTAAGAGTTTATTTGCGCAAAAGATACGAAGGACCAAACAACACCAGACTAATGACTTGTGCAACTCAAGGCAATAGTAATTCAGGGATGAAACGTATAGTCAACTAAAAACGTGCGACCTAAAATTTGTGCAAAAAACCACTTGTATGCACAAAGTTGATGACAACCTCAAATGGAACGACGGGATGTTCACGAAGTAAAAGTACAGGATGCACGGGTACTCGTTTGATATGGGTAGTCTTTTCATACGGGTACCCGTTAGATAGGGGTACACGTTTGATAGGAGTACCCGTCTGATAGGGGTAGCCGTTTGATAGAGGCGCCCGTTTGATACGCGTAACCGTTTTATGTAGGCACCGTTTTGAACAGGCCCTCCGGGTACGGAGGCAAATCCTTCGTCAGTCACAAGTGGGTACTGTCTAAAATGGGTCGGCCCAGCACACGCAAAAAACTAGCTCTGACGCTTTCTTCGGCAAATTTATTAGTGTAGCTCGCTTAGAAGAATGTACTGCGGGGGTCGCCTTACCACTAAGTTTGGTGGGGAAATTTTTCCATAATGCAACGCGCGCGGTTACGCCTATGCCGACGGCGACGTCGACGCTGCTCAACCCGGGAACGGGCGCCTAAGAGCTGCGCTTTAAAATGAGACGTTTACAATCCTCTGTAATGAGAAATTAGGGTGCAGCCCTATTGAAAATAGGTCTAAAGGGCCCGTCAGCCTTGAAGGATTATGGGACCTCACAGTCCTTCAACACCCTTCAGAAATACCCTACAGAAAAACCCTTCAGGGATACCCCATAGAAAAACCCTTCAGCCCCACAGCCCTCAACCCGTCAGACCTATACTGCCCGAACCCCTTAGCCCATCAACCCTTTAGACGCCCAAATGACTGAACCGTATACAAAAATGCACTTCAAAACGTTATTAAAAATTTATTGTGGGCATTTAGTTTTACATGCATACAGTCGCCACCTCGACAACGACGCTGATCGTGCAAAGGAAAAGACTGCTGGGCGGAACATCGCTCCACCATCTCAGGCATGTGCATCTGGCTCTGTCCGAGAGCACGCCAGCAGTATCGTCGAGGATCCATCCTCTGTGACAGGCTCAGTGACCGACGACGGATTTCAGCTTGTGACGAGAAAGAAGCGACGTCCGCTCGCGAAAGTTGGTGCGTGCATCAATGCCTCACTCTTGTCGATTCCGCGGCCACCTGTAAAGTGGTCACTTTTTGTGACGAGGCCTGAGCCCGGACACGACGTGCGAGGATGTGAACAACTACCTGTCTTCAGTGCTCCAAACTGGAACATTTCAGTGTACAAAACTTTGCAGTAAGCACGATTCATACAGTTCTTTTCATGTGAGCACTACTGTTGATTGCCTGATCAAAATTAATGACTCTAGCGTGTGGCCGGAAGGTAGTCTTTTTAGGCCCTTTTGGGGGCCCTTGCGTGACCCGGATTCAGAGCGACCAACAGCTAACGAGGACTCGTGATGGATAACATCCGTGTATACTACCAAAACGCTCGTGGGTTACGAACCAAACCTGATGTTTTCTTTGAAGGTGTCACGAATTCCGATTTTCATGTTATCTGTATCACGGAAACTTGGCTTACACAAGCAATCTCTAGCAACGAATATTTTACTGACGAATATTGTGTTTACAGATGTGATAGGGATTCAACTGGTTCGCGGGCCACTCTGGGGGGGAGGGGTACTCACGGCGGTACATAAGTCATTATCATGTTTTCATAGGTTTGATTTGCAAGAAGGAAATTAATGTGTTTGGGTGCAAATCAGTTTTCCGGGCCAGCCTAACTTAATAATTGGAAATTACTACTTTCCACCTCGTTCTGACACACAATCATTCATAGGCACTTTGAACTACATTTCCGATGCTGTCGATTTTTCAACCGATGATGTGATGATCGTTGGTAACTTTAACGTGCCTGGCGTTGATTGGAATTCAAACACGATTAATGCTGCATCAAGTGAGGCACGTGCTTAGGCCGAAGAAACGATGGAGTTTGTGAACTTCAATGGGCTTTATCAGCTTAATACTACAACAAACGGGGTTGGAAATACGCTTGACTTGTGCATGACAAACATATCAGCAATCACTTTCGAGGCCGCTGACTGTCCTTTGTCTCTATCGATAAGTGGCATCCACCATTCACCCTTTCTATCGTACTTCCTGCTCGGACGTCGGCCAGTAATCAGTCTCTCGGGTATAACTACGCCCGTGGGGATTACCTTGGTCTTTACAATCACCTTCGCAACGTAGACTGGAGCGTTATTTCACTTTGTTGCAATATCGATAGCGCAGTTCAAGGTGTAACAGAAATCGTAACTGCAGCCATGAACAATTTCATTCCACGCAGAAGTGGTCGCACTAGCAACTATCCTTTTTGGTTTTCTAGAGAACTACGTGATGCGCTGCGTAAAAAAAGCGAGGTATCATAAAAAGTGCAAGAACACCGGCATAAAGAAATGGCAGAGTTTGTTTAAAGAGTATCGTTCAGCGGCCAAAAAGCTGATACGGCGTGATCGGGAGAACTGGCGAAATTCAGTTGAACGCAATTTAAAACGCGATCCTAATGCTCTGTGGAATTACGCAAGGTACATGAGGACATCTAGTCGATCAAAAACTATTGCATTGCAAGACGACTCTGGATATACATCTGAGCCGTCCGATGTCTGTGATCTTTTTGCTACGTTCTTCTCTTCTGTCGGTAACTTGATTACTCCATGCACTGTTATGACCAATGCTCCTCTTGAATCTACCCGCAGCTTGGCAGTTCCGAATCTTACGCTTGAAGATGTGCTTTCCGCAATAAATGAGCTCGCTCCAAAAAAGTCATGCGGTGAGGAGGGAATTCCTGCTTTCATTGTAAAGGGATGCAGGAATATTTTTGCCCCTGTGTTGCTACATGTTTTTAACATGTCCTTAGAGGCCAATGTATTTCCTCAAAGATGGAAGAATGCAGTGGTTGTTCCTATACATAAATCTGGTCGCACTGACTGCGTTAATAGCTATAGACCAATTTCTCTTCTTTGCTCAACCAACATGGTTTTTGTCAAGGGCGTTCAGTGGAAACAAACTTTGTATCATTTTTGGAACACACTCTACCTAAGGTCACGTCCCGTGGACAAGTTGATGTTATTTATTTCGATTGCTCTAAATCTTTTGATCTCGTAGATCATAAGCTGTTACTCGCCAAATGTTCAACATTGGGCATGACTGGCTCGTTTTGCAGTTGGTTGTCTAGTTATCTTGACGGAAGACCTAACAGAGTACTGTATGAAGGGTGTTTTTCTGCCTCATATGTTTTAAATACTGGAGTGCCTCAAGGGTCCAATCTGGGGCCGTTGTTATTCAATATTTTTGTGAATGATTTGGTAGACAGTGTGCAGCATTCAAACGTGCTGCAGTTTGCAGACAATATTAAGATTTATCGCGAAATTCATTCAACTAATGACTGTCTAATGATGCAAGATGATGTTCAGGCAGTTCAAAACTGGTGCTTAAAAAATAATTTAGTACTTAACCCCAGTAAGACCAAGGTTGTTTCCTTTACCCGTAAGACAAGCTGCATTGAATATCCGTATACCATGTTAAGTTCAGCTATCGCGAGGTCCGATACTATTCGTGACCTGGGAGTGCTGTTTGATTCCCGCCTTTCGTTTACTGAGCATGTTTCAAAAGTTGTGAATGATTCTTATCAGGTGCTAGGCGTTATTTCCCGAATGACGCGGAATTTTAGTACTTACGCTAGCATGATTCATCTATTTTGCGCCCTTGTTTTGTCTAAACTTGAGTTCTGCTCAGTCATATGGAACACCATTGGATCGACTCAATCATGTATTTTAGAAAAAGTGCAGCGTCGTCTCGTGCGTATAGTTTACGATCGATGGGTTGGGAGGCGCATCTATTTTGAGTATGAATACTTCCTTAATCTGCTTGACCTGGTACCCTTGCACAAAAGAAGATTAGCGCGAGACATGACGTTTTTGTATAAGATAGTGAACGCTACAATTGACGCACCTTTACTTCCAAGTGCGATTTCTTTCAGTGTTCCTCTAAGCGTACCAGATTTTCATTTCTTTTCTACCCGCAAAAAGTTTGTGTCCAGTCCCCAATGACACGCCTTCAGCTCCTTTATAATCGCGATAGAAGTGATTTAGAATTGTTTTCACCCCTTTTAAATTTTAGAAGAGCATTGTTGGCCACTTGACAAACATCTGTGCTCTGTTGTTCTCCATTGTTCTCTGTAGTTTTATTTATTTCCTTTTAGCTTTTCTAAATTACGTCTTGTTGTTTGTTTGTCTGTATCTGCTCTTTTAATATTTGTAATATGTGCGCACTAGTAAGGCCTCGAGCTGTTTGTGGGCACATTAAGCAAATTTAATAAATAAATAAATAAATAACTCAAAAAGACGATGAAAACCAACGTTTGTTCAAACCCGGCGCAAGCGGCGGTAGACGAGAGATCATATCAAATAGGGACAACTGACTTTATCACTAAGAAAAATATCTTTCAAAGTACTCACAACGCCGCTGGGTAAATTCCTGATGTACGGTAGTTCAGCTAATAAAACCGAGCAGGTGCACCTCACGGACACATAGAGTCTCAGTAAGCACGTTTAGCAAAAACTAAGAACTCGCAAGCAGCACCGGCAACCGTTGAGAAATCCCTGAGCACAGTCACGGTTTCGTCCATGATGCCGTCGCGGCGGCGTCTTCGGCGTATTTTTCGCTCGCTGGAAGCTTCTGAAGGCGGACGGACGAAGAGGCGAAAGGAACAAGGCCGGACAGCGGCCGTCATCCACCGTCTCAGGACCCACAGCGCCATGATCCCGGTCCGCAGGTACAACATGCGGTGGGACGCTGACCCCGACTGCCAGGCTTGCGGCGCGTAGGCCAACACCGGCCACCATCTCCTTGAATGCGCTGAACTCGATGGCGCTCGAGCGGTGCTGAAGGCGGCCAATGCCGAACTCGGGTTCACCTGCGGAACCAAGAACTTCACGGGTGAAAACAGACCAAGGGGCGAGTCCTCAAAGCCATGCTCACCTCCCTGGAGGAAACTGGTCCGCTCCAGACATCCACGGCGGCGGCGGCGGTAACAAGCTAACCGCCCATAGGCCGAGAGAAAATGGCTATACTGGCCTCCCCGGCTTACCACTCTCTCCCGCCGACCACTGGAGAAGGACTTGGCGGCCCTGCACCCTCTCAGTATTCAAGACAAAAACAGAAGTTACAATGGAATCTCTGTTCTCTGAGTGGGCGGGCAATGTAGGAAAATTGAGAAGAAACATTTGTGCACTCCTGAATGAAGACGACTTAAAGAATCTAGCAAAAACTATCACGAGTGCTACAAATTGGACATTAAGTATCAAGTTCTTTCTCAAGGACCATAAACCTGAACTGCCTCTCCGTGCGGTCATTAATGAGAACAGAACTTGCCAGAAACTAGTTTCAAAGTTTCTCCAGCGAGGGTTGATGTATGCGTGCCTAGAGAATTCATTGTCTCTAAGAAATTCAAATGAACTGATGGACATGGTGGAAAATTTTCATGGGCAGCCATGTTCTGTTTTATCTATGGATATTAAGGACCTTTATTACTCCCTAGAAAAGACTCGGTTGATGCAGAGAGTGAGAGAGGCATTGCAGTTGAATCTTGTAAAGTTCCAAGCAGGTCCAGGTATATCGGTAGAGAGTTTCCTAGCGATCCTCGAGGTTTATCTGAAGTCGACGGTAATCGAATACGAAGGAAGGAAGTACGTTCAAAAAGACGGTGTTTGTATAGGTTCGTCCGTCGCACCGATTTTAGCGGAAGTTTACTTAAACTACTTTTATCGAGTAGTGCATAATAGACTGCAGGAGAAGTCCCCGGGTATGGCGTTAGTAAGAAAATATGCGGACGACATCATAGTATGGACGGTAACGGATGATCTAAGAGGCAGTCGGGAACCTTGAAATAAGATCAGCGGCTCCGGAATCGAAGTTTACCACGGAGAAACCGGAAAGAGGGGTCCTAGAGTTCCTAGACTTACGTATTCATGTGAATCAAGGGATATGTTGGGAATACGGAAAAGAAAATTCTAAACCGGTGTTGCCAGCTGTCATTCGAAGATCGTAAAAGCTGGGGTTGTAAAGTCGTTGGTCACAAACGTGCTAGACAGATCGTGTGTTCATTTCATCACGGATTCGGTTGAAAGACAATGCAAAGGGTTGATCAGTGTAGGGTGTAAAGACAGTTTTATCAAACGGCAGTTAGAAATGGTTATCAAAGGAAGGAGACAAAAGGAACAAGGTGAAAGTACTAGATTTGTTGTAATCCCATATTTTCATGAAATTTCGCACAACTTGAGGGCATGCGCGAGAAAGTTTGGAGTAGACACGGTCTTTAGCTTGGATTTTAAACTCAGTAGATTGATGCCATTTCAAACAGGTGCGAATAACTGCAAAAAGAACCATCGAGAAAAATCGGTTAATTGCGAGAATGGGGTTGTGTATGAGATACCACTGGAATGCGGGTTTAAGTATGTAGGACAGACATCACGATGCATCAACGACAGATTTAGTGAACTCAAAAGAAACGTGAAGAACAATGCACCGAACTCAGAAGTCGCAAAACATGTCCACGAATGTAACGACTGCACTGCTATTTGGTCGGAGACAGAAATCATTCATAAGGAGAGGAATTATGCAAAAAGACTAGTAAGGGACAAGTGCGGATAAAATCTCTAGGTAATTGCATAAGTCAGGCTTTGTTACAGTTCGGTAAAAATTTCAAAAGTTTTTTTTTAAAATATAATTTTTTTCTTTTTTTTTTTTGAATGTGTGTATTGTACACCTTTGCCCCGTTTTAGATTCAGTGTGTGTCATCCCTTCATCGCTGGCATAAAGTTTTTGTTGTTTTTTTGTGTGCAAAGAAAACAATTTTTTTTTTAATAAAGTAGGTACTGATTCTTTTGTTAAATTTTGGGGGAGATTGTATAGTTATCTTTGTGAAGCGGCATGAAGGCCGTCCATAGTACTACTTTGTGTATTGTAGGCTTTGGCGTTTGGACTGTTTAGAGGTTGTCCCTTTGTGTAGGTTGTGGCTGATTGGAGGGTTTGGCGTTTGAACTGGTTAGAGGTTGCCCCTTTTGTGTTGGCGGTGGCTGATTGTGGGTTACATAAGGAGGAGGACTAAATAAACCTGGTAGCTGAGTTTGAGACGTCGTCCTGTCCTTTTTTGTTCCTTCGACTTATTTGTTCACTTCTGCCCCAGTCTCAGGTTATTCAACATGGTTAACATTCACCAACTCGCCTGCACCCTTACTACATTATCTCTCCCCATCGCCGAGCGGAGAGAAGCTCAGTGTGGGTTGCTGTTGCTATGCGTGTTTTTGACTACGAACAAGAGAGAACGTCTCACTCTGCTGAAAAGCAAAATGGTTCTGTTTATCTTCTCCTTTTTGGGGCTCGTCCCCCGCGGAGGAACTGGTTCTCGGAACGAGTCGCTCCCGCTTCACCCTCGCCATCTCCCCCGCGTCCCTGTTTCTGGGCAACGCGCCGCTCTCGGCTTGCCCTTTTTTATCATTCGTGCAACAATCAAAGCTTGAAGCACGGATCTCGCCTCGAGCGGACAGGATTGTGTTTGCCTCAAAACGCCGCTCGGCCAACACCACTCGGCCCGCGGCTCGTGCATTCTCCACATGGGGCGGTCGCCCCCAGTGGCCTCCTTGGCGACCGAACACCCCGGGCAGTGACAGACGGGTTAAGGAGCCCACTCGTGTTAGATAGAGAGCAGTAATAAAAATCTGACCGTACACAAATACAATTGGCATTCTCCAAAAACTTATTTTTTTTTTTCCGTCGAACAATATGTAGCTATGTTCTAATTCTGCGAAATGTGTTTTCTCCACCTAAGCCGTGGCCCCACAGACATCTCAAGAAGCCTGAAGGTTTTCCCGGTCCCATTAGAAAAGTTCTTGACAGGCTTTCAAACATTTCAAGGCACTGTAAAGGGCACTTCAGACATTTCAGGAGAGCCTCTGAAGGGGCCAACGAACCCACCAGGAAATATCGTTGCTTCCTTCAAACATCTCCGGAATTTCTGAAGTCCCCTTCACACCCTTTAAGAAATTTTGAAGTCCCCCTCAGAACGATTTTCAATAGGGCTCTTGAGGAAGAGGAGGGGAGGGTATGGACGGGAGGGAATGCCCCTCCTTTCCTCCTTTCCTCCTTCTCCCCTCTTCCTCTCCTCCTCACCTTCTCCTCCTCCTCCCCTCCTCTTCCTGCACACCGTCCCCTCCTCCTCCTCCTCTGTACCCTCCCCTCCTTCTCCTCCATTCCCTCTCCTCATCCCACAGTTTCCCCGCAGGGGAAAATGACGTCACATGACCTCAACTCCAATTCAGTTCCCCGGTAACCTTAGCGGGGAAAATGGCGTCACATGACTTCGTGTGACGTCACCCATGAATAAATTGTTTCTCTGCAAGATTTAGCGGGAAAAATGACGTCACGTGACCTCAACACCAATTCAGTTTCCCTGCTAAATTTAGCGGAGTAAAATGGCGTCACATGACCTCGTGTCACGTCACCCATGTATAAATTCAGTTTCTCTGCTAGATTTAGCGGGGAGAATGACGTCACGTTACCTCAACAGCCATTTAATTTCCCACTAAATTTAGCGGGGCGGTTACGCCGACGGCGACGCCGCTATACCCTCAGGCAGTGGCGTCACTGGGGTCAGCGGCACACAAGACTATGGTGCCTGAAGCGCGTCTTCGACTGGCGTGTTTAGCGTCCTGTGCCGCTTGTAGCGCGTTCGATGTTGACGCCGGAAGAGAAATGGCAACCGACTCCGAGCTTAGGTGAAACCGTTCTGTTTATTCTTTTATGCCGCCGGGCTCGTATCGACGAGTAACGTCGTCGTCTTTTATCGGCGGCCTGGCAGGCCGCTGGAGCGCTACACTGCCCATACATCAAAAGTGGTCCCGAAGTGGCAACAAATGACGTCACGAAAGCCATACTGTTTCATGCTGTTGGGTGTTGCGATCCTGGTGGTTGGTGGTAGAAATGCTAACAAAAAGCTGCGAGTAGCACAACCAAACGCAAGTTTCGCTGTAGAACGACCTGCAGCAGAACAAGCGTCTGCCACATCCACCACAGCTGTTGGGGCAGCTGGCGACAGCATGACACTTCTATGTCGTCATCAGGCGGAAATTGAGGGACCATTGTTTTGGGCGTGGTAAACACACCAGTCAGGGACGCGTTCCAGGCACCATACCAAGGCTGTGGCCCGCGGCGCCCCCCGTCTCGTGGCCCTCCGCGACACCCACTGCTCGTCGCTCACCGCAACACCCCCCCAACCCTTTCCCCCTTCGCTCGTCGCCCGCCGCGACACCCCCGGAGTGCTTGGGGGGGGGGGGGGGGGGGGGCGTCACGGTGTCACAAAATACAGCAATCCTGTTTAATTTTGGAAAGCAGTCGACTCTAACAGCGACAGCTCAAGGATTTTCTAGAGAGGGGACCTCGTCATGTCTGCTTTTTGGGTGTAGGACATACTGGTCCTGGTCAGAATGGTGCCGGTCAAAATGGTCCCGGACAAAATGGTCCCGGACAAAATGGTCTCCCGGACAAAAAGGTCCCAAGTACCAACCCAGACAAAATGGTCCCAGGTGAATTTATCAATACTTTGAGCGCTTAATAGGACAAAATGGTTTGGTACTTTTATTTTGACACACGTTCAAGGATAATATCAACATTTTCATTATAATAATTTGAAACAAATTTTAAATCCCTTCTATCTATACCATGTAGCTCTATTTCTTAAAGGTTCTTGATTTTTACCGATATATTCCACGTGTGTAATCAAAATCTTTCTATCGCCAGAACCTGTTTTCAAATTAGCGCTATCGAGCTTCAAAACGATATTCGGAATGTTTTTTTTGTTCTTTTTTTTAAATGAACTTGTCGTACCACCGCGTTCTATTTTTCAGAAACAGCATCGCTCTATCTGATCATTGTATATTAAACAAATAAAAATTGATTTCGCAATTATGAGCGTATTTATTACATAGACCACTTAAGAGACAAAAAGTTGACGCTGCTGAAGCGAAGGCCTAATGGGAAAATGTGTTCATATGATCCACACCCTCAAAAAGTCGTTTAAGGGACGGAGGAGCCCTTGCGCGTACTGTGTGCACAGAGTTATAAGCCGCTGCTAATATCCATCAAGAGTAGAAGATAGAAAAAACCTGCAAACAGCAAATAAACAATGCCACGCTGGGACCATTTTGTCCGGGTTGGCAGTTGGGACCATCCTGTCCGGGACCATTCTGTCCGGGACCATTTTGTCTGGGACCATTTTGTCCGGGGCCATTTTGACCGGGACCATTTTGACCGGGACCATTTCGACCGGATCCCCTGCTTTTTGTAAACTCGCCCGTTTTCGTGACACCTCTTTTTTTTATTTGCATATACGTCTACTTTGAACCCACAACTGATATGATAATATTTAAAACGCTAAAGTGCTGGCAGTTTTCAATAGAAGCAAATAAATCACACTGTCGCGCAATTCACGAGGCTCACCAGTCATGAAAACAAATATCTCCTCATACGGCAGTTCTTACTTTTCTGACAGTTTTTAGATCAGCATTGTAAGAAAATACTTGTATTTTAAAGGAATTTTATGGCGGCCAGAAGCCCGAGCACATTACCCTATCTTCGGCAGCGGCTCCTGCTGATCGAGAGTTCATACACCCGAAGTGTCTCTTTGTCCAAAGCTGGCGCTTGTAGCCTAGTATAGCGAGCGCTATTGTCGTTCCGGTTCATTCACATGAGAAAGGGCTGAGAAGCAAAGCGGCGCAAAGCAGCAGCGCCAAAGCAAAAGAAAACAGAATATAATATAATATGTGCACACATTATACGAGCAGAGCTCCTTTTCGAGCGGAAATAAATCGACGACATGAAACTATTATTTATGGCGCATATGTAACGCTCAAGACGTGGGAGCGGAGACTCGCACCTCGCAGCCGCGAGATGCTTGTGGGCCTTGTCCCAGCGAGTTGCGGGGCCTCATGTGGTGGCCGCGTGTTTGAGACCCCTGCACTAATTTATTAAACAGCAGTAATATATAAGGTATGTTGTGTCTTGGCATTCCTCACGTCACGTTATTAACTACAGATCAACTTATCGATGAGAACTAGTGCTCTAGGGGTGATTTGTACTCTGTTCAAGTATTCACGTTTTGACACCTTTTTTTATCTTGGGGGATTTTATCTTGAGTAACTCTTTAGCTAATTCATTAAAATATTGGGTACATAATAATTTGTTTGTGGACTCTACTTACTTGGGATAAATAAATGGTTCAATAAACTTTCAATCGGCTTTAACGTTCTTCCTTGGGCATTTTCCACTTTATGTTTGTTGTTGAA
The DNA here is from genome assembly GCA_013358835.2 of Ixodes persulcatus. Lineage (NCBI taxonomy): Eukaryota > Metazoa > Arthropoda > Arachnida > Ixodida > Ixodidae > Ixodes > Ixodes persulcatus. The sequence continues at coordinate 113,992 of JABSTQ010009543.1, read as the reverse complement.
AGATTGTTTTATAGTCATATTACATTTTATCTGGCTTCTAAAACGCAACATTCCTAGTTCTTTATACACATAGTTTTGCAGATCAGTTTCTCCACTTAGGTAAGCCATATCTCTGATTATACTTTTTTTTTATCGGTTCTATTTTTAGTTGCAGATATTTGGCACAGTGTCTGCGGACTTTTATGCTATATTCAAGAGTGGATTTTCCCAGTGAATTGCATAATATTCTTAGTATAGATCGAGGAACCAGATCTTGTATGTGATACATCTGCGCCATTAATATTCTAATTTTCTACAAATTTGTTTTACATGAACATTCCACTTAATATGTTTTTCTATGTGCATTCCTGGGTAGTAGATATTTTTAGCGTCTTTCAGCGGATCGTATGAGCAATTATTGCAATTCTGCTCGAGCATTTTCATTGGTAATTAAGTTAGGATTTGTTTCCTCGGGTTTCATAATACTCGTGTTTTAGGAACGTTTACAACCATTTGATTTTTTTCGGTACCATTCTGGTAATTCATAAATGTCTTCTTGTATCTTCTTTACAGCGACTTCGGAATTTTTCTGTGCTGATGCAAATACTGAATCGTCTGCAAATCGAAAGAGACCAATTTTTAATTTGACTCGGCCTATCTTGTTAACTTATACATTACAAAGTAGTGTACCCAGTACTGCACCTTGCGGTTCTCCCTGCTTGACTGATTTCTCTGCTATATTTTGAGCCTAGTCGTACTACCTCATACCGGTCATTAAGATAAGTCCGGAATAAGTCATGCATCTTTCCTTGAATGCCAATACTGTGTAATCCATCTAGTAATTTATTGGGGTTTATTGTTTCAAAGGCCTTACTGAAGTCTATGAATAAGGCTAGAGCATATTTACAACTGTCCATTTTTTCATTTACATAGTAAAAAAACAGTCTTCTAGCAGGTCACTGGTTCTATCCTCCCTTAATTCATATTCCGTGCGAGTTAATAAATTATATTTCAAAAATAGCTCCGCAGTATTTTATTAATATGTTCTTTCCATTACATAATTGATAACCGACAGTATGCATACTGGTATATAATTAAGCTTTTTTTTTTTTTTTGCTTTTTCATGTTGGCCGAACAATGGGTGTTTTGAGGTTCTTAGTAATAATGCCACTAGAAAATATGCAATTCTATAAGTGTACTAGTGCATATCTTAATATATTGGCATGTCATGCAATATCGGTAGTTCTTATTTGTCCAGCTTTATTTCTGAAGCTGTACCACAACAAGGTCGTTCTACGTTCAGGTACAAGCTCTATAATTCCTATTTTTTTTCACACGGCACTACTCTTCCCTACGTCCGTCGCGAGTTGCCACAGATTCCAACCGACGGTCTTCGTGCTGAAGATGCAGAATTTATTGCAACAAGAGCGCCAATAAGACACAAAACGATTAATGTTTCTGTTTACTTAATACCTGCTGGAAGTACTTACATTGTTGACCTGTTTAAAGACTGGTGCGAGCATCATAAGAAGGGCTTCATCGTCGCCCTGCTCGCCAAGCCCTCCACAATTGAAATTGGCAATCCTACATAGGAGACCATCATTTTTCCTTCTGACACCAACCGCTGTCGCCAGAAAATTCATAGCTCTACTGGAGTTCTTCGAGTACGCTCCGTTTGGCGAGCCCGCCAGAGGTACCTTTGCTTTTTTGAAGCGATCACTTAATTACTTAGAAAATGGAAGCAGTCGTTTCGGGGAATGAAGACCATTGGTTATTAAAGGAACCATAAAGTGATTTTTCAACTTCATTTTCTCCTTAGATTTAATCATCAACTCAAAAGTGATATAAGAAATCACGTTTTCGTGACGTAGTATTTCACCGGAGCTGATGATTCCAAGCTTCCACTGTCCTTTTTTAAGCACAGTGTGGAACTTGCGATTCGCAAGGGGTAAGTACCGTCACGGCACTGTAATAATTTCGTCATTCGTCATTTGTCAGGTCCCAGCTTGAGTATGCTAGAATCATATGGGCTCCTTATCAGGACTATCTTCTTAATAAAATAGAAAGAATTCAAAACAAGGGAGCACTTTTTTCTATTTAGACTATTCACCATCTACGAGAGTATCGGCCCTAGAACAAAGAGCGAATTTGCCTTTATTAGACACCAGACGTTTACCGTCTTGCGTTCATCCACAATATTTATCATTTTAATGTTCCCGTCAAGGAGCGCTTACTATTACTTCCCCCTTATCGCATTTTTTCTGTACACGACCATCCTCGAAATATTCGCCCACATGTCGTACGAGCCAATTTCTCAACTCCACGTTGCAGTTTGCCATTTCAGAGTGGAACTCTCTGCCCCATAATATTGTAGAAACTATAGGTAGAGCAAAATTCAAAACAGCATGCGAATTATTACTTAGCGGTACTCGTGAATGATGATCCTGTGCGTGTGAATTTCTTTGTATTGTTTTTATCGACATCCCTAGATTGTTATGGTTCTTTTTTGTCTAAGAAGTTTATTTTTAGACGTATTTTGTGTCAACAAACTTTTAAGCCCCTTCCCTCCCTCCCCCCCCCCCCCCCCCCCCCCCCCTCAGTCAATGCCTAAACCAGGCGACTTGAGGTATGTTAAATAAACAAAACAAACAAAAAAAAAAACACATAAATGGCAATCGGCACAAAAAAGAAAAAGAACTAAAAGATCCACAGAAAATAGAAGTAAAAGCAAAGAGCGGTTCGAGGAAAAAAGGCCCGAAGGCAAGCTTGGTGCCGTGAAATACCGGCGATGCCCGATTTCGATAGACGAGCCAGCTCTACGAGCCACCCCCAGAACACTGAAGCAGTCGGGACGCCCCAAAGAACAGACTCCAGCGGTCAAGAGAGCGCCGCTCTGCCACTTCGGCCAGATATCTGCAGGCCCCAACAAGTCGACCTCCGTACAAAGCGGCTTATCTTTCATTTAATATCCATCAAGTTTTTTTTTTTTTCTTCTCTGGACATGGGAGTAACAAGAAACACGTCAAAGAGATATTTGAGTCCTTCGTTTAGAACTTCGAAATAATAGGGACTCTTAGCAAACCATGAGGTTGTTCCACGTACCGCACAACTGGAGTGTTTGAAGCATGCTTTTAAGCTCGTGCCCGGAGTAACACCGTGACCGCGGGGAGCGCGCGCTTAACAACATGCTCCAAAGGCTCCAGTTGTGCGGTACACGGAACACGGTAACGGTTTGCTAAAAAAGTTCCCTAAAACCTGACAGGCACTCATAGGCCACAGACGTGAATTTAAATGTTTGTCGACGAATCGATTGTTGACGAGCGCATACGTCCGAGTGACGCAGTGCTCGTGTTTAATGCGTGGGATGGGTGCGGCTGGCGTGCTTGAACACCGCGGACGCATCGCAGTGAAAAGGCGGAGAACTTTCGAAGGAAACGAGGTACGAAATAGTCCGCTATACTTCCAAATTTTCGTACCGAAAAGCAGGCTTTAGGCTTTCTAGGCTCGTGTACAAGTTTTCTTTTAGCCGTCCACTAAACGATATGCCATTAGTAAAATTCCAATTCAAAATAATTTATCCCAGCCAGAAACTCATTTCTCGGTCGCTTTCATGTAGCGGGAAAATAGATGCCTTACGTCGCGTTACACGAGGAAGACGCCGCGACGTTCGTTTACCCGTAAAATATTGCGGAGAAGTTGACTTCACGGTTTCACGTAATACTCAAACGTCACGCGACTATAATTTCCCAAACTGACGGAAGGAGATCTGAAATTGCATGTCGTCACTCGAAATTAGGACCAGATTTCTATCCTTTACAAAAGAAAAAAGTAAGGAATTACATTTACAATTGCACGAGGCTACATTTAACTGATTACTGTTAAAATTACTCTTCCATAAAATTAAGTGCCCGTTACTTCAAAAAATTATCCGTTACTTTCGCGGAGTTACCTTAAATTTACGTCCTGGGGTAAACAAATAATGGAATGTCAACACGCAGTTTATAACGCATGTAGTACGGGTCGGCCGTACCAAAGCTCAGTGTTTTTTTTTTTTTTTTTTTAATCTAGATGTCAAGTGAGGCAACGGCAGCGCAGCGTCCCTCCACTGCGACAGCCAACGACGGGCAAGTCGGGAAACGCAGCGAAGCCACCGGTCTTCAAACCCCACCACCTGTGAAGTTTGGAGCCACCGGTCTCCAAACTTCAAACCATAGGGCGCCCTATGGTTTGAATACCGGTGGCTTCGCTGCGTTTCCATAGGAGTTAAGGCTTTTTCTTTCTTTTTTTTTACTTTTTTCCTCAGGTAAGCTCGCTCTTTGCGAATTTTATAGAAAGAATGCACCACCTGTGGACAACGCTGTACAAAATCGGAACGCGATAGGTTACGAAATCGAATTTTGCGGTCGGTTTAAAGAGCCTGGCCGCTCTTTGATACACCCAGTATATATCCTTTATTTGTCCTTTAAATGTGGGAGAAAAAATTGTAACAAATACGAAACGGCCTGGTCCAGTTTCCGAGATATATACCTATTGTGCTTTGAAACCGAGGCGGAATTCAATTCTATTCATATGAGGGAATTACACCTTGGCGTTTCATTCACATTTACAAACGGTCTTGGAAGCGTTCGAAATAATCCGAAAGGCAAAATACAGTTTCTCTGAAGGTGTGTGTTCGTACTTTCTGCTGCATGTTGTCAATGATGATGGCTACTTTTATTCATGAAAACTGCGATATAAACAGGATGCACTTACCTGTGGGTTCGTTCCGAAGGTTGGTGCGCGATGATGGTTGGTAAAAAAGTACTTCACACATAGAATAAATGGGCTAGCTTACAGTTGAAGTAAGTATGCCGTTTAGGACTTTCCTAGAAGTTTTGTTGTCCGAGATAAACATGTGTCCACGTCTATCGCAGGTTCACAGCTCCCATATTCTTCCTCAGCTCCAGTGCGCTTGCTAGCCACTGCTTACTCTCGGAAAAGTCGGGGCATCTTCCATTGCCCTAGTTTACGAGGCCCCCGACCTACGACTTGAACTTCCTTCAAGATTATATTTTTCTAATAATTTAGGGCGCCTCTTCAAACGCCGTTGTGGCCTATTTGATTGAACGAAACAAGGAATGACAGCAGTGAATATGGTTTCCTTCCATGTGTTTTTAACGTCCTCATTGCCCACAACGTAACTTTATTTAAATCCGTAGTATACACCATTAAAACAAATTAAGGTTGGTGATATTTTTAAAATTTTTCTTGCTTTCCAAGGCGAGCAACATGCGCCTGCTGGGCTGCGAAGGTTGCTCGCTGGGCTGTAATATTCTAAACATTAGTATGATGTACAATTGTATATTTCTGATTGCACCAAGTTCTTTTTTGATAGCATGTAATTTTTTTTTACTAGCTTTAATTGGGCAAGATTCACACGTCTCGAAAATTGCGATCTCCATTGGGCATCATGTTTCGCCTGTGAAGTGTCCCAAGGGAGTCATATTTTTGGGTCCAAGCGTATTTAGTGCTTCGTCACTTAGTAGACAATGCGAAGACCACCGACACAAAGCTACCATTAAAGGAGTGTGTGGCGATTGCAGTCGCCGGAGAGGTGTTTTGACGTAATGACGGAAAGTTCGGTGGCGCCATATGCTATGTGTGAAGAAATTTTTGTTCTCCTTGCCAGCTGCAGGGCAAAACGATTGAGTTTCCAAGTGCTCCGTACGAGGAACGCTGAAAAACGAAACTTTTTAAGGGGCAAAACAGTGGGCTCATTCGGTTTCCCTGCACCAGCTCACACCGGCGAAAAAAAAAAAAAAAGGTATCGCGGTAATGAAAAGTGCAGAGCATTGCACTTTTTGTAGATGTTATAAGGTATGCTACACTCGTAAATCGAACATGGAGATGTTAACCCGGTGCTGCTGGTGCGGAAGGTGTAGGTAACTTGTACGTAGCAAGAAATTGACTGTGTACGTCGTTCCATCGCACCACGACGGCACCGACTCGGCGATTGAACGCGAGCCCCACGTCGAGCGTGCTTTTATCCGCCGAGTGGACACGGATCTCAGCCAAACCATGACACATCATTCGTGTCCAATCACGGCCCTTGCTCAATCGCAGTGCGATGTCGTCAACATTTGAGTGCACAGACCTCCCGCCTAGCTGGTGTTGCCAGTAAACGGAAACCGACGCTAGTTCTTTTTTGTATTGTTTTTTTTTAGTGTATGTGGTTTTAAGAAACATTGACGTGTTTTAGAATAGCTTGCAAAAGGATTTGCGTACGCAAATAAAAATTGGGGTAGACACTAATCTTTGCGTGCGCAAAGCTTTTGCGTATACGCTATTCAAAGGCTTGCTAGTAGCTCGTTCGCGTGAGTTGGAACATGGTTGCGCCTGTGAGGAAACAGCCCATAGAGTGCTCCGGCTTTCCTTTTTTGTTAGCCAGGCAAACAATACTTTTTGAATACCCAGGCTTCGCTCCTCTTGACACGCTATTTAGTGTCTCTAAATTCAGACATTCAAATTTCGCCGCGCTTACTATTGGCGTGACATGACATGTAGGATAATGTTGAGATCGCGCAGGCAGTAAAAAACAAAGTACGTTGCGTTTTGTGTGTGTGTGTTTACGAGCAAGTGCTGGAGTTGAATACTGCGGAAGTGTTCAACGCTGAGGAAGCTTGAATGCTTCCGCAGCATTCAACTCGCGCAAATAATGTTCTCATAACTTTTTGGGAACAAGGTGTACTTCCGTATTAGCAAAAATGTCCCCATATCTCTTGTCACATCCCCAGTGCGTCTAGTGAAATCTTTTATAAAAAATGCGGTGAGAACAAAATTTAAAGGTTAAGTGACTTAAAAAATATATTCGTCCCATTGTTTGGATTACCAGCTCAGTTGTGTGTATTGGGGTGGAAAATCAATTCTGAAGTAAATCAGCGACCATGATAGAACCCCCGGACCTCCCATTAGACACTTCCGATTTTGTACTAGACAATGTTTTGCAGTATTCGCTACATGAAATCTACGGGGTGCTATCTCAAAATTTTAAAACTAGTCCTACAAAAAAAAAAAAAAAAGTTTAACGTATACCTTTTTTTAAAGGGATCCCACTACTGTGCCGCGCTACAGCGCTCCACCTCTTCTGCTACCTTTAGAAAGCTCCTTGAAAGTCCCTTTTCTTAAGGCGTGCCTACCACGTTCTGCTATTCGCACCAGGTTGCGTCCACGGTTTGAAAACGGCGACCGTTCAGACGTGAGAATTGCCTGCCCTGTTCCGTATGAGTCACTGACAAAGTTAACAATGTCCTGAATAGTTACCTCACGATCTTTTTGGATATTAAGTTTCCTAATTATGCGAGAAGTTATAAAGGTTGTGTTTTCAGGAGCTTCCCCCACCTTTCTTCGTCTTCTGATGGTGTTATGCAATTCTTGAGAGACGGGTGCCACTCAAAACCCCTCGCATGACTCATTGCTTTTTGGTCATAAGCCTTCCGAATCATTTCAAAGGTATCCTTTTTAGATTTGCCGTGTTCGACGCAGAATTTGATGTTCGCTGTTTTCTTCTTTACTCTGGTTTGCGGTCCACGCTAAAGTCATCAATGTGCTCGTGCCCGTGGTATCGAAGACTCGTGCAGAGCGGCTCCAAATGTACACAGAACGACGCCCCCTGGTGCTATGACAGATGAAAGTCACTACCCATGTAGCACTGAGAGCAGGACCGAAGGCTGGCCATATCTTCATGGCTGAGCAAACTAGTTTCGGAACATTTTGATCGAACCTGGCATGTCCTATATTTGAGAAATGGTCACGTATAACATTGCCAGAATTATTTCACGCCTAGGTGCAAAGAATGATGCTTGTCATATTATTAAATATACGCAGACCGGAAGTGTGCCAGCACTGTCCGACTAATAATACAACCAAACTTGATGCGAAAAAAAAAAGAGAGGGGGGAGGGGGTGCATCCTGCGGACAGCGATTCCCAAAGGAGTCGGCGCCAATGAATATGGCAGTGGAGGCACTAGGCCGAGTTTATTGTAGATAAAGCAGAAATAGAAACGAAAAAAAAAGTTAGGATGTAAAATATCTTTGTTCATTAACGGTATATAAGTACCATATATTTGTTTAGAAAACACCTACACAGAGATTCTACAGACACAAGTATAACTTGTAAATATGACATCAAAGTAATCATCGTCACCAGTGCGGCAAGCTCGTAGCAAATACGGGTACAGAAGGCACCTCCCTACAGGTGCTGCGAAAGCGATGCGTCTCATTTGCGAAGCCCCTAACGGAAGTCGGAAGAGGGGTGCGGGGCTCGGGAAGCGTCTCCCGCCATCGCGTCCTAGGTAACGAGGCCTTGGTGCTGAATTTCGTCACCAAACTGGAGGCCAGGGCGGGGTACAGATTGAACGTGAGTGCTGCGTCAGTGTTCGGCAAGGACCGGTGTACCATCAGTGAGGACACGAGACTCAGCCGGACGCAGACACAACACTTGTGTCTAATCGGTACTCCGCGTTGGCCTACTATGGATGACGTAGAGGGGCAGCACTAGGGCCTCGTTATATAGGAGGTGTTGGGCCCCTGCCCCGAAGGTTCAGTTCAGTTGAAGTGCATGTCCACGAAGTGCTGGCGGTCCTTGAAGGTGGGACCCCAGGGGTTCCGTGGTTGCTCGGTCTTCTTCTGGTCGGTGGAGCTGTTGTTCTTGAAAGGGGACTGGGGGTCCTTGGAGAACGACTTGAAGCCGGACATCTTGCGGCTTTCGGCTTCGAAATTCGCCTTTCTGAAATCAGAAGGAAAAGAAGGGAAGAATTATCTTAAGATCGACGCATAGTCCCACAGCAGTGAACAGGAGGTGCCTCGGTTGGCTGAAGGAACTGTATATGTTCCGTCTAGTTACTCTAGGTTGGCTGCCAGTACTCGCAGCTGGTGGTAGAAAAAGGGGCGACCTCTAGAAGGTCACGCCACCGAGCGGCTGGACACAAGCGCTGCGTCAGAGATTTGCACGGAACTCGAGCGTTCGAGCACGAGATCAGATCCAATGGCTGCTTCCGGGACTTCCTAGGCGCTATTAGAGCTGGAAACGGCGCTACCTTGCTGATGAAGCGCCTACTTTGCTCTAAGGCAGTGATAAAGCGCTGACGCAACGCTGTGTAAGGGCAAAGTTACTTTAACGTTAGCACTGCATGAGAGCTGTTCCTATACTTCGTTGCCTCTTACGATGGACCGCGGGAAGACGCTACGAGCCATCGAAGTCAATCAAAAGTCGCATGAGTGTCACATGACCTTTGGGATGAGCACAGGTGTAAGCGCGGGCTGCGAAGTCGCGTGACATGTTTACAGCACTCGATTGGCTATAATGACTCGTAGCGTCCGCTGCGGTCCATCGTGATGTGCAATGGAGTATAGTGCTGCTATGTATGTTTGAAACGACATTCAGAACTGAAAACAATTCCGTGTAAGATGGCACCACTTGTTCAACGGATTTTCATCGCCCCGGTTGGTGTGGAGGAAACGTGAACACACTGATTCATCTGGAGTTCGAGATTGTATCACAAAAGATGGAAAATAAAGATAAACAAAGCATTTTTTTAAACTATCTTCTGGATCTACATTAGTGTATAAGTGGAGGAAATGTATATCTTGAAGCCACAAATATTCCTAAGATCCTTCCTTATCAGCGGAGTCTAATGAACGCAAGCTTTTCAACGTAAAACGCGTTGTCATTTTTCATTTTATTGATACTTTTAAGAGAGTTTTTTATTTCTTTTATTCTACTATTGTACTTCTAAATTAATATAATATCAAATTTAAAAAAAAAAATAGAATTAAAATTTGCAAATAAGACGGTCCCCTCCAACGACCGTGTGTTTTGCATTGCTCTATATCACGCAGCGTTCGTCGCTAGATGATAAATTCTTAATACTAATATCCACCAACCAATATAATGGAGCTTTATTTGCCCCAACTTTCATACAACGAAATTTGGAGAAAAAAAAATATCCCAAATATTAGATTTCGTCCTCCAAGAAACTTGGAGTTCACGCATATCTCGCCCCCGCCCCCTCCCCCCCCCCAATCCTACTCTTTCTCTCTCTCTCTCTCTCTCTCTCTGCCTGATGTGAAAAAAAAAATACTGTTCTCAAGCCACCTTAATTTACTTTTAAGAAATTAAAAAAAAAAATGCAAATAGGCTCAGTGCCTATGCGCAAAGATATTAAATGAGCTACGCTCGAAGTATCCAGCAGCCCATTCTCGGATTATCTTGAGGGCGCCGTCATTTTGAAGCTTAGCGCAGAGTGGGCGCACCTGGCGATAGTTAGGATAAAAATAGGACTGCGTGAGCTGTAAAGACGCTGTCAGGAAGTCCATGCGGTATCGTTTTGCTCTCCCAGGGATTATTTTGGTATCTCTGAAGGACTGGAGAACGTTTTCTGGCGATATCAGATCCGCACAGTGGTACTATCTGGAAGGTACAAACGAAGGAATAGTACGGGGCCCGAAACGCGACTCTGACTGCTGTAGTTCAGCATCCTACACCGCCAGTGCTTCGAAACTGGTCCCGAAGTGGCGACAAATGACGTCACAAAAGCCAGAGTGTCATGATGTCGGATGTCGCGATCCTGGCGGCTGGCCGTAGAGGTTCCGCCAAAAAAGCTCGAGTGTAATGCGAGTGTCGCTGTCATGGTGGGGTTAAAAATCACGGACGCCGAAGCTTCCGTCGATCGTCAGTTTGGAGAGCGACCTGAGGCAGAACGGGCGTCTTCCACGTCCAGCTGCTCTGCCGTGCCACCACCAGAATCGCGGATGGCAGCAGCGTAACATTTTTATAACATCATCGGGCGAAAATCGGAGGATCTGAGGACGCGGTAAAAGACACCGGTCGCAAACGCGTTTCAATCTAAAAAAAACTCAGACACGACATTTGTGCACAGCAACAGCTTACCGTTGGGGAATGGCAGGAGATTCGCCGGGGCGCATGATGAGGGGAATTTGGAACGGACGACCAAATGGACGAAAGCTTCGCACCACTCCGAGGGAGAGGCTCACTGCTGCAGCACGGCTGAGGACGACTCTTCGACGCACACCTTCACAGAAGGCAGATGTTCCTCGGAAGCTAGTTGACTAGCCGGGGCCGATTCTGCGAGAGACAGGAAAAGGGGCCACGGGTCAGCTCCCAAAGAGCCACTCTGCGTCGGGCAACAATGCGACTGATGCGAGGCAGTAAGATGGTTCTCTTTGCACCGTACGTGTGCACTTCTTTCGGGCTGCGGCCACAATTCTAACGCATCCTACAAAATACAGTCTAGAGACACGGTCTGAGGAGTAATTTTTTTTGTATTTGTTTGCGGATTTTTTGCCTGCGAAGCTAAAGGCTCGGTGCCTGATAGGGCTTGTGCCCCGCTAGAGTTCAGCAGTGCAGCGCAACAACGTAACAAAGATGACAAATAGAATATAAACAAATGTTGCGATCCACCAAAGCGATTCAAAACAAAGAACAAACCAAAATATTTGCGCAATGTTGCGTAAATATAGGTCAAAATTACAATTTCACGTATCATTAAATATATTTAAAAAAAAGACACTGAACACCGAAAACCACAAAACATGTCTCTGTTGAGCAATATCATAAAAACGAGTATGCAACAACATTAAAATCAGCCACAAAAGAGTGGCCTTTTGAAAAAGGAACAAAAAAGAGAGAATCTCTCACATTTCGACATCACGAAACAAGGAAGGAAAATATACACAAAAAAAATCAAAGCACCTGTGTACATTATATAGTTCGCACAGAAGGAATAAAAACACTGAAATGGACGAGTTTCACAACCTTCGTTGTCGTTATCGAAAACGGAGCTGGAATTCCTGGTGCCAGAGTTATCACAGAAAAAGCCTCCTTCTTCTCCCTCTTGAGGGAGTTAAATTCAGCTATCTTTTTCTTTATCTTTTTCTAGTACCTTTTTCCAGTATTTTCGTCTTCCTTCATTTCCTCTGTGACGCAAGTGGTTTTCGTAGCGTGATGGGCATCATATAAATGAGTCGTTGCTCGTTGAAAGAACTGCGACTGTATACGCCCCTCATCTATTTCAATGTTTTTTTTTTTTTTTATTCTTTCAGTGTGAACTATCGTTTATCCAACGCGCTCTGCTACGTGTACTTATATATGTAGTACAAAAAATATACTTTTTACTGAATGCCTGACAATCAAAATAGTCCCACTCTGGCTCTACGTCTTCCATCATCGTGTGTTTTTGTGTGTTATCTGGGAGATTAGTTACGTTTCCCAGTTTGTTATTCCGTCGCAATCAGACATGCCAGAGATGTTGAGAACGCTTGCCGCCTCGTCCTTTCGGGCAAGCATTTTCAATCCGGAAGACCAGTCGTACAACAGACGTGTTCGAAGATGTATCGAGCAAACATGGCTTCAAACAAGCGTGTCCGCAGAGAGTAGTGTCATTGTGTCTGGAGCGAGCACCCTGCCCTCTCTCGTATAATGTGGGAGCAGTATGACGGCGGCTTCGTGCACTTAATGCGGGGCGCAAGTTGGTCTGCTTCTTGCGCAGGGGATTGCACTGACGTCAGAACGACGATCGAGCTCTGATTGGCTCTGAGTGAGAGATAGTGGGTAGAGCTCAATGCTAGCTTCCCTCAGGTCTACCTTTCCAGTCGGAACCAATCGGAGCTCGACGTTCTGACGTCACCGCCACCCCTGCGCAAGAGGCAGACGAAGTTGCGCTCCGCATTGAAGTTCGGTGTTTCAGGAGCGATTTGGAAACACGCTTCTATTTCGGGGGTCGACGTCTCCAAATAGATGCATCTTTCAGAGTCGCTACTTACTGAAAATGTGTCTCGCTACCTAAACATCCCGCTAATGTTGGTGTTGTTTCTTTTTATGCGTTTCCAGGGAAAGCTTTTTTTTTTTTGTCAAGTATTTGTTTAGTTTTGGCATTTAAAAAAAAAATTATTTCTTGGAGCTCTCTGTCTCTTCAGTCGGCTTCTCCAAACTTCCAAATTTTTTTCTGTCTTTTTTTTGTTGTTTTTGGTGGGGGAGAGGGGGTTGCGCTTGCGCAGTGCCTACAGCCGGTGTGGACCAACCCGAACTTGTTTGTAAACAGCACGTTTGTCTGTAAACAGTTTGACGTTTTATGCGCTCAATGAAGTCTCCTTTATGGTTGCCGGCTGCTGGACAAGTGTTAGATTGAGAACGAGAACATTGATGCCCGAGGGCTGGATTCCTACGTCATCGTTTTGTGACTATAGGCAAAACGTTATTGATAGCGTCTGCATGCTCCCGCGTTTCAGTAGCCGAGCCGGGAAGAGAAACGGTTTCATGCACACACGTAAGTTGCTTTCGGAATATATGTGCTACCCCACCTCCCCCGTCTCGACTACGCTCACGCGGAAATCGACTTTCGGTTTGGAAAATATTATTGGCGACGAGATGTTTCGCTCGCGCCATCTCGCGGGCGCTCCCATGTGACATAGAGGGGGTTATTCGAACAGGCGAAGCGCTAAGCAATCGCGTAGAATTTGTGCCAATTGATAAGTGTTGATATAGTAAACAAAACAAAAAAAGATCACGTTTTCATAAGCTTTTTTTTTTTTTTTTTTTTACTGAATTACCGCGTCTCCAAGCCTGCAGCGTGACACGACAGCTTATGCGAGGGCTTGCGTCACGGCCTTTTTTGAACCTTGTTCTGTTGAATCTATGGAGGCTTCTGTAGAAAAATTGGTTTGCAATCATAAGAGTGTAGCACGTGCTCTCATCGTAGGTGCGCACGTGCGCGCTGTTGTATTTCTTGGCGCCGCACATTTGCTTTTGCTAATGAAGCTTGCAGATACCGACGCTTCTGCCCTATTGCGGTTCGGCAGTTGCTGGATGGAATTAGCACGTCACCGTGAGAATCAAGACTAAGTGATTGTACTTTTGCAGTGGCGCTTTCGGTCCCCTGCGCCAAATGTGTGGCAAAGCAGTATTGACGTAAAACGCTGGATATTCTATTTTCATTATCCAGCACTTTAGTACTGGCGAATAGTTGGCCATCATCCCGTCGCTTCCACGCGTTAGCAAAATAAGTGCTTGCTTAGCTTGACTACGTGTGCCACGCATGGTAAAATGTCAGACCGCAAATATCACATTCAAAATAAGCACAACTCGTAAAACAAGCATCGACACGTTACCCACACAACGCATGAAGCGAGCTGACGAGCCGATGAATCTAAGCCACCTGCTCAGTTTCTTGTACCCGCTATGTCACGAACGATGATCACGATAGCCAAAGAAGTGCCCCCTTTAGTTCGCGCACGCCGCCAATGATATCAAGTGTTTTTGTAGATAATCTTAAGCCGAAAATTACCATTGTCCATCAGTCACGCCCCCATCAACAACCTCAACATTATCATCACGCCTTGCGCGAGCTGACTGGGTCAGTTTGAATATGAACCTCAGCGCACGTAGTCGGCACATTAAAGAGATGCTGAACCGAACATTTTTGTGTATATTAGCGGCGAGATGTTTCGGTGGCGTCCTCGTTCGGTTACCTTTCGTGACGTCATTACCTCGGGAACAACAAGCCCGATGGTGTTTGTAATGAGCATTCTGGAAGCCTGAAATCATAGTGGTCTCAAAGCAACACTGCCAACACCGTCAAATTTAAAGTTCTTTCATTCCTCTTATTTCCGTCGATGAAAATCCCCTTTCCGACGTCATAGTCAGCGTTCGGCCAATCGTGGAAGGCCGACCACAGCGACGCTTTCGGTCGCGCACGGGGCTAATAGCACGTAGCTTTCACTTGTGGAGATGCAAAGCCTGTCTTTATTCTCTTTTGGCCAGAAGCCCATACATTGCACTCTCATCTGAAGCAAGCACGAACTGGGGACTATGACGTCAATTTCGTTGCGTGTGCTCGCTCACAACGGCGGCTCCTGGCTCGTGGAAAGAACGTGCGCCACTTATTACGGACACTAAATTGTTTGGTTCAGTACCTTCAGCCTAACAATGTTTCTATATTGAATGTTTTTATTTGTCTAAACTTTGATGCAATAGCACGGTCAGACCTCCGGCATTGCATAGTGCCTTGGTTGCCAGTTGATTTGATGGTGAGGTATTTCCACGAGCATTTCCCATCGAATAATCGGGTGGCTGTCAAAATGCTGGTATGCTGTGGCATCAGGTGTGATAACTTGTTTCCCAACGTATATCTCTTCCTGTTCATATTGATGCTGCCACGTTTGCACGATGGCACAAACAACACCAGCGTGAGTGCCAGCGTGTAGTTTGATAACTATGGTCGGCTGGCCTTGAGATCTTGGAACGAAATCAGATTATGTAGATTGCCTTTCTGCCGTTCCTGGAGACGGGCGAAGAGTTTCTGTTCATTGGAGCAGCATCATAGCCATGGTTTTGAGAAGCAGGCGTTTTGGCCCGTTGACCAACGCGCATCTCTGTATGATAAAACATCCGCTCTAAAGTTTTTCTTTTTTTTTAAATTAATGTTCGCAGTTTTCTTGATAGCATTCTGGCACCTTTCTTTTATTGGAGCCACCAAGTCTAAGTCCAGCTTCTTCGCTGTTTGGGAAGGGAGGGGGGGGGGGGGAAGGGGGGGGGGGTCGACTAATACTAGTTTAAGTCTAAGAATATTAAAAAAAAAAAAACATTTAAGCGCGCCGTTTCTAATAGATGGCAGCCTTAGATGTTGGATATACTTTTGGTGCTATTCGCTGATAGAATGCCATTTTTGGAGTACTGCCAATTTTGGCATGTGTATGTTCCTTATGCAGTGTCTACTCCAGTGTCACCTTGCTCATACATGCCACCGAGGACAGTCCGCAAACTTGAGTCACCGCAATATCCGTGGCTCGAATGCCGCCTGCCAAGTTTTCTATTTGAACTCAGTGCCATGTGGCATTCAAAGCACGGACCTCGCGGTGACTCGCGTTCTAATTTGTATGCAGACTGTCTTTCGCAGGATATATACAAGCAGTGTGATCCCGGCTGTAAAAAAGGGAAGCTCGATCATGTCCATTAACCATAGTTACGTTTACTGTAAAAAACAAAACAAAAAATGCCAGAAAAACACTAACCATTTGTCTTGTGCTTGTGTGACCCGGGGAGGGGGGGGGGGGGGGGGTATATAGTTTTTAAAGAGACAAAATTGCGAAAAAACGGGTTTTTAAATGCCTGAAAAGGACAAAGATGACACAACATAATCTTTCTATAAGGAGTATTCACTGGGCGCCATATTTGTGGGTGATGTCTAGAGCGCATGCTCTGAACGAGCCTACATTAATAGGCTGCGAAGACCGGCAATCTTGAGGGTGCGGAATGCACGTTACAAAAGAACTGTGGAAGCTCGCCATCAGCACGCGCTCAGCATTCGTGCACACAGCTATGGCCGCCAGTGAATACTTCCTATAGGGAGTATTCACTGGCGGCCATAGCTGTGTGCTCGGCTGCGGAGCGCGTGCTGAACGCGAGCTTCCACAGTTCTTTCACCACGTGCATTCCGCACCAACAAGATTGCCGGTCTTGGCAGCCTATTAATGCGAGCTCGTTCTGAGCATGCGCTCTAAACAGTGACCTCAAATATGGCGGCCAGTGAATACTCCCTATACTCACTGAGAGACTGAGAACGATAGGCCGTGTCCTTCAGACGCCCGGGCTCCTGCGCGCGCTTCACGCCTTCCACTGTGTTTTGGCTCCGAGCACGCGCTCGGGCTGCACGATGCGCCGAAGCGTTGTCGAAGGTAAAAAGCTCGCGCTGGAAGCGGGACAACTCAAGCTCTGCAGTTTCCGCCTCGTCAGTGACTAGAAAATATAGTGAAATATTTCGCGTCGCGAGTCTCATTTTTACGTACGACTAAATCTGTAACGCTTTTATTTGGAGACATCACTCCCCCCCCCCCCCCCCCCCTCCCAACAGCAACAAAAAACAAATAGCATGTTTTGGAAGAAACACCTGAAATATTTCTCAATTGCCTGGCTATAGCACATTAATCACTAAATAAACTCTGCCCGAAAGGAAAAAAAAAGAATTCGCACATCTTTTGCGTTACAACACTCATTTTGATTCGGGGGTGCTTCCGAAACACTCTTCCATACCGAGATGTTGATCCCAATACAGAAGCACGTCACGGAATTGCTGAAATGAGTCTTGCGAGGTAAATATTCCGGTAAAACGTTTTTTTTTTTTTTTCCGGAAACACTACGTATTTTGACATATGTGTCTTATCCGAGCACGTAAAACAATTTGAAGGAGTTCAACGTCCTTTGAAAGCTAGTCTGTTTTAGTAAGGAGACTTGAATACGGCTCAATGTTTCTTCGAGACGCTCGCGTTGCACCGAGGTTATTACCATATCACGTGCAGTTTAGCTACCTATTCTGAGAACCTCGCGGAGTGCAAGTGCTTGCGACTTGCCAGGACGATCGGATAATCGGAGCGCCAAGAAGAAGATTCACGGGCTCAGCACCCCGGCTGAAAGCCTCGGATCACGTTCACAGCTGCCCTCAATGCCCTGGGATTGTAGTTCTCCGAAAAACCACTAGACAACGCTCGTTACTGGAAAAAAGTTCCATTATTTTCGTGAACACGTTCTATATTATTAGTGAGTTCGGAAAGACTGAACAAAGTAATCCCGTTTATCTTGCGTTTAATTTGTGCACAGACTTACGTGTACCAGTGTGAGCATAATCCAAAGCAATTACTCAATAAAAAAGTAGGCCTGTAACAGCAAAGGGAACGCCGATCTGCGAGAGGGACGGCTCCAGCAGCCGCTGGCGTAAGTCCGCATATTTTGGACGTGAGAGGAAGACATGCTCTGTAGATTCAACTTCCGAACAGCAAACGCATGACGGAGTGTGGCAATGTAAAGCACCAGGCGAGGTATTTGGTATTTCAAACGTGTTACTGCCATCTCTTGCCATCGGCATTAAGATTCATTTGTATGCCAAAAAAAAAAATTGAAGATGTCGAAAATCTGAAAAATTTAGTACGCTTCGTCTTGTTGACATACTTGAGTGTCTCTTATAGACCGGCACGTTGTTTACAAACAAACCCGCGTTTGCCCACACCAGGTGTGGGCACTGCGCGTGCGCAGAAACCGAACTCGCGTGAAATGAAGCGTCTGCGCATGCGCAGTGCCGTCGACAGCGCCACCGCAGCTGCGTGACGTCAGGGACGCGTGTTGGTCTATACATGGATTGCACGTGACGTCATATCCTTCCTCCTTTCTGGTGGCCAAAACCTGCTGTTATACTTCGTTTCACCTTATGTGCGAGCGAAGGCAAAGCTGGAAGCGCGAGCACGAAAGCTCTGTGCCTTCAGGCTTTGCTCGAGCGCGCGAGCTGGGCAGAAACGCAAAAAGCGCTGGTCTTGCGCTTCTAGCTTTGGCTTCGCTCGCAGATAAAGTGAAACAAAGTATAATGAAGCTGTGCTCACTCGTTTCCGCTCGCTCGCGACGCTCGTGTACTGCTCGTAGAATATGCACAGTAAAGGCTACGCTCGAGGAAGTTCGGCCACCAGAAAGGAGGACCAAATTACGTCAGTGCAACCTATGTATACTTTGTCTCACTTTAGCGTGGACTATTGTTAGCCGCGCATGCTAAAAGTACGAGCTATTTGCTTTGTCTTTGAAGCCTCGGTGGCTGCACGAGCGCTCGTGCAGAGATTGTGCTCCAGTCATGGCAATAAAAGCTACCCGCTCGCGCTTGCAGAGCCTTCGCGGTTAGTCCATTCTAAGGTAAGACGAAATATTGTCTTCCTTAGAGCCACTAAATGGGCTACGCTTAGAGTACCGGCACTATTTTTCCCGATATTGTTGTGTGCGCCACCATCTTGGTGCCTGTGCAGAGGAGACGCAACTTTCGATCGTCATGATTCAAAAGTGCGACTTCCTCAGCCTTAGATTCGGTGTTAGGAAGCTCATGTAATATTGCTTTGCTCTGTCGCAAACTGTTTGAACATTTATAGAGGACGGAAAAGCGTTTCCTGTGATTTCAGATACAGCTTGAGATATCTGGAAACCCTTATTTTAAGCCACAAAATGGATAAGGGTCGTTACTCTGAACTGAAGCATAGCTTATTTAGTCGCACTAGCCTTCCTTTAACATCTCGCAGAGGTTGGCTTTCCTCTTTCTTGTTTCTGGACGGTTTGGCTCAAGCAAAAACTCGGCGCACGAAAAAAAAAAAAAAAGAAGAAGCTATTTTTGGATTTTTGAAGATAATGATCTGGGGAGCCAGCGGCCTCACAGTTCACAGTCCGCTCGCAACACCGACAAGGATCGGGTCATGCTGGAGATTAACGTTGCTGGAGGTAGCCTCGGAGTGGGCTTGGTTCAACGTGCTTGGCTACCACGCGGCCTAGCGCGACCGAGAGGGATACGCTATCGAGGATCTCGCGCAGCAGGTGCACAAGGGCGTACATGTTTTTATAACACGCGCTCTCCAACCCTGGCGCGTCGTCTGTGCATTTCTGAATAAAAGGTAGATGGCAATGAATCGCTCCAAGCTTAGACTAAAACCAGCAACGGACCCATAAAAAAAAAAGGTCACGTGATACGCAAGGTGTAGGGTAAGTTGAGTATCTTGAAGCGAGAGAGGACGCCGGTTCCCAATCAAGGTTGCAACAGGAATTTCCAACTCGTTGGGGCGTTGCCCCCCACGAGCAAGGCACGTGATGGCTACCTTTCGACACTTGTTTCCTCTACCAGCTGGGAAGTCTAGTGAAACGAGTCTCCATATCGTCGTGGCAAGGCACGGGAACGGAGGCTGGTGCCCTCGTCTCGCTTCGGGCAGGTATATATAAAGGAGCGAGCGGTTTATTGCACGTCCGTCTCGAGGAGAAGCAAACCTGTTTCTCGCAGCCCGGTAACGCGAACGAGCACGAAGGCTGCGAAAGCAGGCAACCGAACCGCCTGGCACCCGCTTCTCCGACACCGGCTGAAAGGAGTTCCGGAATCCGCAGAGGTTCTAATCGCGGAGAGCTCGAGACAATGATTCCAACTCCCCAACCCCTTCGGCCTAACACACTCCCAGGCTAAGTTGAACACCCAAAATATTTATTTTTTTTTCACAAAGTAAACAAATTTATGGTATACACAACCTCAGAGCCCCTCCCACCATTGAAACCGCCAATCAAAGATAAGCCCCTGATCGACGAGGATGACAAATACCGATCCTCTCGTTATGGTCGATCATTCTAAGATGTCGCATGGTCAAACAGTAAAACTATTTGGGAACCAATCGCGGAGATTCCAGTGGCGTAAACCTAAGCCTCCTCCTCCCCCCCCCCCCCCCCTCACCACTCACACATAACGGAGCCGACCATGGAATATGCATATGCAACTTCCCAAGTCATAAAGACCCCATCCATCCCAGGCCCCCTCCCGAAAAATAGATCTGGCTGCTCCACTAGAGGAGTTCAACTCCCGGTCGTCATCAACGCCTTTGGCGTGGTGAACTCACGACGCCAGCATGGTGCTGTCGCACCGAACCGCGCGACAGCGGGATTCCCACCCTGAGGACTGGCCGGGTCCGAGCGACTCACCTCAAGGAACGTGGTGCAACTGCGTGAGCACCTGTAGCTCCAGGACGTTTCCACTGTTACCCAGACGGCTTCCTCGCCGGGTGAGAATGGTTTCGAACAGCTGGTCAATGACTGCAAAGGCGACGGGCTTGCTGCGCATCCGAACCTTGGAGGGCTTCGTTGGGTCAGTGGGAGCGCCGAACGCTGAGACTCTGGGCTGGCTGCCTGGGCTGGGCTAATAGCTAGGGGGGACTGCGGGGTGCCCGGCTACTGTGGGCGCTCGGAAGCGGGCACGGCTGGCACGGTCTCTGGGCGAGGGTGGACGGAGACAGCGGCGAGATCGGGACGCGGCGTGTGCGAACTTGGCGACGGCGCTCGAGACAAACACGTCGACGGCCTTCCTGGCGCGCTTTATGAGCGCCCCGATCAAGATGGCGAGGGGGAAGGACGACCTTCTGCGTCCGGCCAATGACGGTCGCACCGCTTCGGTTTCCAAGATGGCAGAACTGCCTCGGGGACTCCTCATGGCTGCAACGTGACCCGCGCCACGACTCGAGAGACTTTGCTTGTTGCGGCGCGGCTCGAAAGGCGATATGAGCCCGGAGACCGACGCTCGCCTCTTCTCCACAGGCTTGTCACTGAGGCCGCCATTTGCGCGAGGACGCCCTCCCCGAATTCGCCTCCCACGCCTCTCTCCATCGCCGAGGCTGCCGCGGCATTCGCTGCGAGATTTCGAAGGAGAAGAAGAACGGGTGACTGGACTAGTTTTTAAAATTCACATGCTATTTTCATATCTCATTCCCTATCTATTTAAAACAAATCTGCATTTCTGCCAGAAGAACAAGCTCGGTGTGCAGAAAATCGCAGATCGTGAAAAGGTGAATACTCGAATTTACGCGCACCGTCAAAGTTATCATATTTTGTTATAAATCACTTAAGAAATATTATTGCGAGAAGTGCAATAGTTTTTTTATAATTATGTATGTGTCCAGTTAAGTCGACAAAGTAATATCATATGTTCGTTGTATCATATCTATTCTTATTAAAAAAATTGCAAACTTAACGCTCGAGCTATTAATAGCGAAATTTGCAGTTCGGTATCTTACGAGATATCTGCATTACTCTGTAACGAAGAAAATAGGGGTACTTTTTTTGTGGATGATGATTCTGATATTTAATGAACAACTGTTTATTGAGGAATCAGAAACAAATTACTCTTTTACATCAATTTGCACATTATATAATCTGAGACAGAACTTTTGGGGGTACTGCTCCTAACCTCAGGTGACTTCCCCTGCCGTCCTCCTTGACCACATGTCCTTCAGTGGGTGCCCTCGACCACGACCGAATTCGACACACAAAGATCCACACAAAGGGGGGCGAGCCGAACTCCTCCGCAGCCGTAAGGGGTCCCAAGTTTCCAAGTTAGCGGGCGGAAGACTCCACAGCCGAAGGGTTGGGGAGTTTTCCACGGACGAGCAGGTTGGCCTCCACAGGCAGTGTGACGTGTAAGGCTTGGTATCCAGGAGCCAAGCTCTCTGCGGTTCTTTGGCGGCCGCTTATATTGCGTTTTGGCAGCATTCTGGCACCACTTTGGCAACCAATCACACAAGGTTTTCTTAGAACCAGTCAAAAGGCTCAAAGCCCAAAGCAAATATTAACATCCCAAAAACAAGTGCATACACAAGTAAGAACACATTCCGAACGAAGCTCACAAGAGCAGCCATGAGCAATAAGAAGCGCATTCGTAGGCAGAGAAGTTATACACCGAGCAAAACCACCTCCGAAGTGAAGATCCCAAAAGCAGATGTGCACAAGACAAAACATCTCCGACTCGGGGTTCTATAATCTAAGTGTATTATTACAGTTCACGTTCGCACCCATTTGGAGCCTCCCGACTCCAACAGAAATCACGAGCCGTGCCGTGGAGACGAGCGAACCCTCGGAGAAGGTAAAAATATAAAGTGGGACTAAACACACGCGCGATCACAACTTCGCGATAATATGTAATATATTTATAACGTATTGTCTTTACACAGACGCATAAAAAAAACGTAAATATTTGCAAGCTCAGGCTGCCATAATGTTAGCACGCAAACACAAGATTCAACACCGAAAAATAATTATTTGAAACGCAGACAAAAGAAATAAATTTATTGTACACAGTTTTTTATTCTATTTTATAAGGGCGTCCATTCACGCTAAAAACGTATCGCATGTGCTTAGTGCAGGGGACGCAGGGCTCTCCAGCGGAGCCGTTTCTTTTTAGTGTGCTCATGGCAGTGACCAACACAGTAAGGAATTGGAACCTGTAGTTCTATCCCATTTGTAGACGTTAATGTTTTTTTTTTTTCTATTAAACTCTTATTTTATTGAAGTTGTTCATAGCTAAATAAATGCTTGCCATATGAAAAGTAGAAAGAATGAATACACGAATACACGAATGAATACAATGAACAGAGCGCGACACTGTTAGCGCGAACAAGCGATCGCCGGTTTTTCCAGTTTTTCTCTTTGAAACCAAGGGATGTCATCCAAGTTATTATTGCTACGGAAAGAGCTCATTTAGTTCTCTAATCTAAGCGATAACATTTCGTGCTCGCTAATACTATTTACAAGTAAAATGCGAAAATGCGCCGATGTCGTGTTCGCGCTAACAGTGTCGCGATGTGTACAACCCGGTTGCGTTACAGAACGGTGATTTCTAAAAAGAAAGATTGTGAGCACGTTGACACTTGGGTATGTTTAATTTACTGCAGTTTTTATGCACATGTTTGAGCTACGAAGGTGATTAAAACTTATTCGCACTCCGGTTATAGCTTCTGTATGAGGCCCTGTCTTATCATCCTTTTTTCACAAGAGGTCACTGTGTCTCCAGTCACTGCAGTGCATCCTTTGAACATGTTAAAGGGCTCAGAGAAAAAAAAAAATGTTTCTTTTTAAACAGTCTGGTTGGGACACGCGTGTCAAAAAAAAAATTACGCGAAAAAAATGTAAGCAATATAGACGGCGAGAGATTTATTTGAAATTTTGCGCGCAAAGTCCATGACGTCAGGAATGGTCATTCGCTCAACGAGATGGTCATCTCGCTCTTTCCACCTCAACGTGAAGGCGAAGCCGATCAACCTCTCCTCCACGCGGCCGAAATACCGAGAGAGAAAACAAGTGGAAAGTGGGTGACTACAGAATAAATCGCGTGTCGCGCCGTCAATATTGCTCTGAAACAATTTTATTTTCGCGTAAAATTGTTTTTTTGACACGCGTGTCCTAACCAGTTTGTTCTTTTATTTTTTTATTTTCAGGGGCTTTTGAAGGCGGCGTTCTCTCGGCCCCAACCATAATACCGGTGGCAGCTGTGCTAACACTCCTGTTTGTGGTTCAAATACCGCCTCTGTGCGCGTGCCATGTATTTCACGTTGTTTGCAAATAAATGGTCAATTCATCATCAGTTTCTTAGTGCAGAATGTGAATTGCATTTGTCAAAATTAACGCACAATAAAAAAAGTACAAGGTTTGATATTCTCAAAGACATGCCTCTACCCATTTCAAGTTTCGAGACTCGCAATGCATCCAAGTAGCGTTCCTATTTTTAGAGCGCAGCTCAAGGGGCCCGTTTCCGGCTTGAGCGGCGTCGCCGTCGCCGTTGGCGTCGCCGTCGGCGTAACCGCGCGGTGCATTATGGGAAATGTCCCATAATGCACCGGGCGAGCCCCCCCCCCCCCCCGGGGCCACGTGACCTGGGGGGGCAGGTCACGTGACCCCCCCCCGATGACGTCATC
The DNA here is from genome assembly GCA_013358835.2 of Ixodes persulcatus. NCBI lineage: Eukaryota > Metazoa > Arthropoda > Arachnida > Ixodida > Ixodidae > Ixodes > Ixodes persulcatus. Next base: position 89,728 of record JABSTQ010009543.1, on the reverse strand, counting down.
ATCACTGATTACGTCACAGGCATCCGCATCGTCATCGTCATCATCAATGATGACGTCATCAGTGACGTCACTGATGACGTCACCGGCATCCGCATCGTCATCGTCATCATCAATGATGACGTCATCAGTGACGTCACTGATGACGTCATCGGCATCGTCATCGTCACGTGAGGTCACGTGACCCCCCGACGTACAAGGTGCAAAGTACAAGGTTTGATATTCTCAAAGACATGCCTCTACCCATTTCAAGTTTCTAGACTTGCAATGCATCCAAGTAGCTTCCTTCAGAATCATGTCATACCAACCAGCTCAGCTCCAGGCATCCAAGTAGCGTTCCTATTTTTAGAGCGCAGCTCTTAGGGGCCCGTTTCAGGCTTGAGCGGCGTCGCCGTCGCCGTCGGCGTAACCGCGCGGTGCATTATGGGAAATGTCCCATAATGCACCGTGCGAGCCCCCCCCCCCCCGGGGCCGCGTGACCTGGGGGGGCAGGTCACGTGACCCCCCCCCGATGACGTCATCATCACTGATTACGTCACAGGCATCCGCATCGTCATCGTCATCATCACTGATGACGTCATCAGTGACGTCACTGATGATGTCACCGGCATCCGCACCGTCATCGTCATCATCACTGATGACGTCATCGGCATCGTCATCGTCACGTGAGGTCACGTGACCCCCCGACGTCACGTGACACCCCAAGGTCACGTGACCCCCACAAGGTCACGTGACCCCCCCCCCTACCCTTCCCTCCTCCTCCTCAAGAGCTGCGCTCTAATTCGGTGTTACAGGGAGTTGTAAACGGCTTTCACTTTTTTTTTAATGAATAGGTAAATGACTCGTGTGGTTTTATACTTACGTTTTTTTTTAATGAGTGCACTCATATTTTTTGTTATTTATTCAGAAAATGATTTTTATACGATTTTGAAGTTTCGTAACTCAGTTTCACATCATAAACCAGCAACAACATTCAAGGGCATGTTCCTGGTAAACACAGGAACTCAGCAGTGTAACGCCAGCAATTTTCTTTTTTTTTTTTTGTAAACACCATTTGTGACAAAATTTCAAAGAATTTCCTTCACGCGTTCTTAATTTTCTCGGATAGCATTCTAGCATTTTATATGTTTTTTTTAATGCATACTAGAGGAACCAGGGCGGGCTCCCTCTAGGGCTTTTTTGGTTGTAATCAGTCTCAGATTTGTTTAAAGTCATTTTAAATCATTGGACTATTGCGAAGCCCGACTCTGTGATCAAGAAACCGGCTTCAGAGAAGACGACAGCCATTTAAATAACGATTCTTTAATTATAGATTTTCTCGTTCTAATTGAAATCACTTTTTATGAATGTAACTTTTTTAAAGCGTGCTGAATGTCCTAAATATAAAAAAGGACGTTATATCGTAGCAGACGGCGCGCACTTCCGCCATCTTTTGAAAAGTGACTGAAATTCAAGGTTGAGAAGTTTAGGAAAAGTAGCCCTGATTCTGTCCCTGACGCAGAGGAGGAAAAAAATGTAGTGTGTATGTTTATAGAGTTGGAAGTTAGTCTGCCGCAGTGGGCGTCTGGCCTGTCTCCCAGCTGTAAGTGAGCAATTTAGCCAGTGCAGTATAACCGCTAGCCTGGGGTCTTTAACGTGCATCACGCAGTAGTAATACACGACGGCACGCCAGCATGATGACCATCAAGATCTAAACGGACAGGGGTGGGGATGGAACCCAGGATCCCTGGGTTCTGCAGCGCGAGCTTTCCCTTCACGTGCTCCGAGCTGGTGTGCGCTAGCCCACTCGGCCACCGATCCCCCCACTTCTTCCTCGTTCTCGTAGTAAATCACAGTTAGTCTTGCGAGAAATGAAAAAAAAAAAAAGCGAAAAGCGCGTCACAATGAACCTTTTGTAGAAATACGCGGTGCGCATGCGCGGAGTATTTCATGCGCCTGGGTTCGAGAGTATCTAGTTCCAAACAATGCGCCATCTTGCATTTCTCGCCTTTGAGCGGTTTCGTTGTGTCGACCTTGGGGCGGAAGATATTACGCACGATGGGGACAAAGGTGAGCTTGGGGGAGCCGTATCTAGGTCACATAGCCTCAATGGGTGAACAGGATGTAGCTGACGTTTTGGGTGTGGAACGGGTGGGAGAGGCCTTGGGCGCGCGTTGTTTTCCAGTCACCTAGTCTCGAACCGATTCGCGTGTCTAGGTGGCAGCACATATTCGCCAAGAGGTCCACTGGGTCACCAGCAAGTTCTGGAAAACACCTATTAGCCCCGTGCGCGACCGAAAGCGTCGCTGTGGTCGGCCTTCCACGATTGGCCGAACGCTGACTATGACGTCGGAAAGGGGATTTATCATCGACGGAAATAAGAGGAATGAAAGAACTTTAATTTTGACGGTGTTGGCAGTGTTCCTCTGAGAGCGCAATGATTTCAAGCTTCCACCATGCTAATAACAAACACCATCGAACTTGTTGTTTGCAAGGTAATGACGTCACAAGGGGGAACCACAGGAGGGCGCCACCAAAACTTCTCGCCGCTAATACCCGTTTTCACCTTAAGAACCGCAGTAAAAAAAGTCCGGCTCCTCGCGGAGCATCACTGACTTCCTCTTTTATGTAGAGATATATGTAGGTGAATTGTAGATTAGATATATGTTATCTTATTAAGACGCGCAGGTTCTAAACGCCAAAAGCATCGCTTTTTCCTCCGTCAACCAAATCTCGTAACTATTTCGCTCCGCGTATGAACAATGCGCAAAACTTGCTTTTTTCTTGAGATGAAAACGGGTATAGTGCCTATAAATAAGCGATTCAATGCTGCCCGCCATGTTCTGACACCACGAAAGGTGCAAGTATTGAACTACAAATTATACCGAGAACGAAGGGGAATTTAGTTCTCTTCACGCCAAGATAAACAAACAAACATTTTTCTAAGGTTCCAGCTTTCCAACCACGCCGGTTTTGTCCTGTCCGCCCTCATGCGGGGATTTGAGATTTTCCGTTTTAACGTTACTCGTAGACAACTTGCGGAGAGTGTTATGTCCAAAACGCAGTGACTGGGCTTTACGGTAAGGCAACACCCGGGATCCTGGGTTCAATCCCCATACCTGCCCGTTTCGATTTCCGTTTTAACGTTACTCGTAGACAACTTGCGGAGAGTGTTATGTCCAAAACGCAGTGACTGGGCTTTACGGTAAGGCAACACCCGGGATCCTTTGTTCAATCCCCATACCTGCCCGTTTCGATCTGGATGAGCATCGTACCGGCGTGCGGTGGTGTGCTGCGTGGTGCACGTTAAAGGGATGCTGAACCGATATCTGAAGTTGCCGAAATAAGCCCCGGACAAGCTTCCCGGGACCGCACTATACCTAAAAATGCTATTCATGTAAAGGGATGGAGATCGGATTATTATATTTCTTGGAATGACGACCGCTGATTGAGCCAGAAGCGCCAGAAGCCTCCGATGCGCGCTAGGCCCTCTGGGATTACTCGCAACGGATCTGACGTCAACAAACCGCAACGGAACTGACGTGAAAAAGTCGAGCTGCCGACGCGCCACAGCGTGGAAGAAAGTTGCGCTTTGAATAATAGTAGACGGATGCCCGTCGCGTTGGAAGTTTGCCAACTAATCCAGCCAAGTTAGCTGCGCACTACCTGCCAGCCACCCTGCACCCTGCCACCCCAGTCCACTTCTGCACCTGCGTCGTAGCGACGGCGGCGACTTTGGTCTGTGGGTTTTTCGGAGTTCGGCGATTTCTTTCCCGTCCTGATAATTTGGCCGTGACGACGTCTGACAGCAGCGGCAGCGGCGTGCCGTCGGACGAGGAGAAGGAAGAACCGCCAAGGAAGAGGCCGAAAGTGGCCGTTCGGCGCCGCATAGGTGTCGTGTCAAAAACGACATGATGAACACTGTTCGACAAATTTATCAGATAAATTGCATTTCTTTTAAAAATATATCTCATCGTTTCGGGACGGGGTTCGCACGTCGCATTTCCGTTTCGTCGCGCCACCACACGGCGTGAGCGCACGCCGGAGCCAACGAGGTAGGTCGGAGCCAACCGAGCCAACTTTGATGGCTCACCATAGCCGCGTTCTGCGCACTACAAGTTTGTTGTCGTCACGAAACGAGCTTTCAAAAAACTCACCAGGTGCACCTTAGAAGTATTTATTTACATAAATCATATAATTTAGACTACTTTATTGTTTCAGGTACTGTCATTTAAGAGCCATTCGTGTGCTGTAAATATCAAAACGACAAAGAATTTAGATTTTGTTTTTCGGTTCAGCATCCCTTTAAAGACCTTAGGCTAGCGGTTGTACTGCCCTGGATAAATTTCTCATCTACAGCTGGGCGACTCGTCGCCCGTTGAGGCAGACCAAGTTCTAGGCTGTATAAAGATACACACAACCCAATTTTTTCTTATGGTAAGGCAACAAATAGCCAGTTATCGTGGCTCAAATCTGAGGGTCAGGAAAAGGGTCTAATAAACCCCTTCCCACGCTATCAAACGCGTTGCACACGGCCAAAGCCCTCCCTAGGTCGCCTTTGTTTGGATTAATTTTTATTTTATTTATTGAAATAATATTAATGTAAAACGATTAACTTGCATGCTGTTGGTTTAAGGCGGCGGTCCCATGGCGGCCATCTTGAACAAGCCATTAGTTCAACCACTAGATGGCGGCACTCATTCGTGTGGGCTAGTGTGGGCCGTGGCCAGAAAGCAGGCTCGTGGCAGTGATGTTCCTCCTCTGCTCTTAATTTCCTCCTTTCTGCTGCTCGCCCGTGCACGTTCAGCGCTCAACGCGTGCTCCCGCTGACACAAATGCCAGCAAACGTGCCAGTGGTGCTAGCAGTGCCCAGTTCGCACAGAAGCGGAGCCCAACTTGCTCATCGACCCGATCGAGAGTGGGCAAAATTTGTTTTTTGATCCTGGCTTTGTTCCACGCTGCAGGGTTGGCAAAGCGATTTCGTAAGAGGATCACAAATCAGTAGCTATCGTTATAACTATTAAAGCATTAAAAACATAGTCAATCAATCAATAAAGAATGTTATCAAACGATAAAGAACATATATAAGACATGCCTTGTCACCATTTCGGGAATGAAAGAGGTTTTGCACGACATAAACGTTTAAATTTATTTTCGCTGTAAGTCGGAGCGCAGCTGGCATAACAGGTCAATGAGGCCAGTCAAGCAGAGCCAAAAAACACCATGTCACGGAGCTTAACGTCTTATAGTGCGTTTTGTGTCCCCGGTCAAAGCAATCAAGCGCAAACCATGGACCATGGCCTTGCGCTTTTAGTATGCGTGTTTGTGCTTGTGTACCTTAGTCTTTGACTGCATTTTGATCTATGATGAAACAAGCAATAGCAGACTCATTTTCAAGACAGGTGTTCAGAGGGACGCTCTATATAACTCATCATTTTGATGATAGTTTGATTAAACTTGATTATCAGTTATCTGGCCTAATAAATAACCACCCCAAATATTGTTGAAATAGTACGCCGAGGTCGAAGAATCTGCATGTTCAAGAAAAGAGTAAAAGTGTATTTTTTAGTCCCAGTGACGTAAACTTAAAAAGTGTTAGTAGAGTGGGTACCAGATTTCAAAGTGTGTTTTATAGTGCTTTTAATATTTTTTTTTTCATTAATAATTAAAGTAGTTGATCATTTGATGATGAAAAAATATACCAACGTCTTACATGTGTATATATAAATACCGGGTGTTCATTTTTAATTCGAACAGATTTATTACAAAAAATCCGTAAAAGATGCACTAGTACGGTTTGTTCAAGTGAGTTATACGGCTAGGGGGACATTATGTGGGTGGCTAATCCTTGCGAGAAGTTGGCTAATTACTTAAAATTCGTTAATTAACTTTTTAATTAATGAAAATGGACATATGGTTCCAATTAGAAATTTGCTCAGCGTCGTCGAAAACCCCTAAATCAGTCATTTTCAGAAAGACTTTGAGCGCGTGAGAAGCGTAGTAGTGAACTGAAGTTACCGCTCGTGGAGCAGGTACAAAGCTACAGGTTGCGATAAGGCGCCCGTGCGATTTTTCCGTCTCTTATCTAGCCCCAGCCTTGTATCTGCTCCACGAGTGGTAACTTTAGTGCACTACTACGCATCTCACGCGCTCAAAGTCTTTCTGAAAATGACTGAATTAGGGGTTTTTGATGACGCTGAGCAAGTTTCTAATTGGAACCATATGTCTATTTTTATTAATTAAAAAAGTTAATTAACGAATTTTAATTAATTAGCCAACTTCTCGCAAGGGTTAGCCACCCACATAATGTCCCCCTAGCCGTATAACTCACTTGAACAAACCGTACTAGTGCATCTTTTACGGATTTTTTGTAATAAATCTGTTCGAATTAAAAATGAACACCCGGTATATATATATATATATATATTAATAGTAGAGTAGAAGCCACCGAGGGTCAAACAAACTTGGAAGGTTTAATTCAACATGTATAAGTTATACAGAAACCGCGACGTTTCGAAGGGGGACCCTTCTTCCTCAAGCGGGACTTCCTCAAGCGGTATCCTCGGTGGCTTCTACTTTTATATATATATATATATATATATATATATATATATATATACATATATATGTTTGAATGCAACAGAAATGGGGAATTTTGCAGTAACGCTGACATTTTATGGTATGAATGTGATCTCAGTGATGGTGATGTGAATGATTTCTATTTCCAACTTTTGATGACGATTAGTAATTAATGTGACTACGATGCTTAGCTAATGTATATTTGATTATTTTATGTATAATTGCTTTTTATGCTGACACTGGAAAAAGGGACTGATGGCCTGGTCAGAAGACTTTTTAATGCGAAAAGATTATTTTCCTCATAACGCGAAAATCCGGCGTCGTCGTCGGCGGCATGACCGAGCGATGGTACCAAAAATTGCCGATGGCACAAAGAGTAAAAACACGTTAGAAATGTAAGGATTGACGTCACATTTTCCACGAAGGTTCCTATAAACTAAATAAATGATCCGCCCTTTAGATAGAAACTCTGTTTCATTTCGGTCTGGATCGGAATCGAACCCGGGCCTCCGGGGTGCGAGACGGGCACGCTTCCCCGACGCCACGGCGGCTTTTTTTTTTTTTTTTTTATTGTCGACGCCACGGCGGCTCCACGGTCCTGGCTGACTAAGGTGGGTCTAGTGCGTGCTTCACTGCACACGTCCCGTCACAACCATCTGGCTGACTGAAGGTGTGGACAAGTGCGTGCGTCATTGGGCACGTGACGGCGCAGCCAATGGCGAGAAGGTGGCGGGTGCTGCCTTCCGCGCGTCACACACCGAATCAGCAGAAATAACTTTAACGCATGTCAAAAAAATAAATCGAAAACATTTCACCAAAGGGACTACAATGATTTCGCATTCCCACACGTAAGCAGTCTTAACTGTGTGTGCCGAATTTCCTTTTGTATTCTTTTGCCACAGCCCCTCAGACACATGTATGTCTGGAAATAAGGATTATTATTTTTATTATTAACTCACGCAACTTGTTGTCGTAATATTTATTTTTATTTTTACAACATGTCCACGGGAGAACCGCCAAGCGGTCCAGATCATCCAAAGTTCAGTGTGTCTTCACCTTCCTATGGCCGTCTGCACATTCACGTTCAAAAGGCAAAACACCGTAGACCGTCTTCTCTTTTCAAATGACAACGAACCGTAGACCACATGAAGGTGTACGCACGCTGTCTTCACGATGACTGAGAAATTTGACAGATAGAAACACCTAATCAACCGACCTTTACAGCTTCAAAAATCTCCCGTATTAGCGGGTCGCCACTCCGCGCCAACCACAGTCTCGGCAGTGAATACCGAGGTGGCCAGAGACATAAAGCCCCTCGATGTGTTGGCGTTTGTCTGCAAGTAGCGTCAAATGCGCCAGTGCACGAGACTTGTCTCAAGCGGCTCTTGGAAGCAAATGGCGGTGCAGAACTGAAATGAGCGGCACTTGGAAGTGAATGACGGCGGATCAGCACCCTGTCGTGACACGTGTTTTGCGCGTTTCTACCACAATGGTTGGCGGTACTTGTAAGCGTGAATTTTATCGAGGGAATTTACAACGACAGTTCGTCTCTCGCCATCTGTGCACGTTTCCACTGTTCACAAATTGCCCAGTCCACGCATGCTAAATCACAGTCCAGCCAGCACTCGATCGCAGTTGCAGCCAGCCAGAAAGTGCGCGTGCATAACACACAAACACAGCAATGAACCCGCCCTCGTACGCTTTTATGGGAAGATGTATACTCCGTTACTGGCGCGGGCGCGTGGCTTCATTTGTAGTTTCGTTTGCGCGAGAACACGTGCAAAAGATCTGCGAGATCAAACCCCATGCTCGCGCGAGTAGCTTTGCCAGCGTTGTACACTAAGTTCAAAGTCTACGCGGCATTCGTGGTTCGAATGAGGCATCAGATCCAATTCAAAGAGTAGATTTCATGCGACTTATATGAAGCAGAGATGTCCCGCGGACTAAGTTATAACTAGGACTGGGCGTCAATTTTAATCGAATAATTAATCAATATACCTATTGCTATTAGCCCCGTGCGCGACCGAAAGCGTCGCTGTGGTCGGCCTTCCACGATTGGCCGAACGCTGACTATGACGTCGGAAAGGGGATTTATCATCGACGGAAATAAGAGGAATGAAAGAACTTTAATTTTGACGGTGTTGGCAGTGCTCCTTTGAGAGCGCAATGATTTCAAGCTTCCACCATGCTAATAACAAACACCATCGAACTTGTTGTTTGCAAGGTAATGACGTCACAAGGGGGAACCACAGGAGGGCGCCACCAAAACATCTCGCCGCTAATACTACCCAGGCATCAAGGAGAATGCAGAGATTGGTGTTCCACGAGCCACACGCGCACGCCTTCCCTCTATAAATGATGCGGAGTGAATAACCCGAATAAAGTGTTGACGAACGCGCGTGCAAGGTGCCATTTGTTTTAGGTATTTGCTTTAGAAAAGTTACTACGGCTGACGTCAGCACGTGCGGCGCGTTGAACACCAATCCCTGCATTCTCCTAGATGGTTGGGTAATATGGCAATAGGTATATTAATAGGTTTCGTACATTCCTATGCATCATAGTTCTAAAAAAGTCCAAATGAATTTTTTTGTTTGCCTTTTTTAAATTTGTGATAAACGGCAAAATGTACAGTTTCAGATTTTAAATCAACTTTGATGAGTATTTGAGAACAGTCGAAAGGCTAGTCACACTCACAAATTATTATTACAGCCGCAGAAGGAAACAGGCTCGTTAATAATTTCCAGCAATAGGGAACTCCTTTGATTGTTCACAATAGACCTATTGCTAAATTACCCAAGCATTCAGGAGAATGCAGGAAATGGTGTTCCACGCGCCACACGCGCACGCCTTCCCCGTAAAAAAGATTCGAAGTAAATAACCAAAATAAAGCGCTAATGAACGCGCGTGCAAAATGCCATTTGTTTTATGCTTTTTTTTAGGACGGTTACTGCTGCAGACGCGAGCACGTCCGATGCGTGAAACACTACTCCCTGCATTCTCCTTGATGCTTGGGTAATTTAGTAATAGGTCTATGGGCTCAGCTGTCTGCGCTAAACGGACAATCGTATGGCATTGAAGTGGCTGGGGGCACATATAACCTTCTCCACTTCTTACGAGTCACATATCTCGCCCCTACAGTTTACTTTAGGTCAAATTTTCACCTAAAGTTTGCCTGCAAACAGGTGTACCCGTAAACGTCTGCGTGGTGAAAGAGTTAAATTTTTACTTTTTCTTTGTCAAAATTTAACGGATTAACTGGTTAAAATTTAATCGCGCTTAAATCATTAATTGATTTATCGGTAGGTTATTAGATTGAGTGCCCAGAACTACTTATAACGCAACGTAGAAAACCATAAGCAAACGCCCCTGTGTGAGTGGACATTGCCTCGTTCAGCAGTTTGCAGAGCAGTGGCCGGGCTAGAGTGAAGAGGCGCGATCTCTTACGGCCTTTGCACCGGGAGTAGTTGCTCCCCGCAGCGGCAGCTTGTAGGGGTCGCTGTAGCCCTACCGCTCCTAGAGTTCCTGTATAGACGCTTTCAGCGCGCGCCAAATTGAGCCGCCATAGCCGACCTTCTCTTGTCTTACCGAGATGCCGAGCCACTGAAGCGGGCGTTGACGAGTCTCCACAAGGGCCTATGATGGCTAGAAGGACGCGGCAGAATCTAAAATGGCAATGACCTGACCTACTGTGGTAAGGATGCAGTGGAGCGAACGGAATAAGAAGAAACAAAAACTGAAGGTCGGTTATGGCGGCGCCCATGCACAGCTGCCTGAAAGCGTCTATAGACAATTGCAAGCATGGCATCACGACTGGTGCCCCAGGCGTGCAAGCACGTGTAACGTGCGCGTGAAGATAGCTTTGGCAAGCTTGAAATTGCATGAGCTTTCCCGCACGAGCAGAGAAATGGCGGCGGCCAGTCGCTTTGCTTGCAATCGTCTATAGGCTCCCTACGGGAGCTAGAGTTGCGCGTTTGATTCCACGTGCCGCGTGCCGCCCTCGCCGCTATTCGCCGAGATCCGATCACGTGAGGAGCCGTATCAAGTGTCGTGCAGCAAAGTAGACGTTGCACGCGCCCCGGCGTACGTTCCCCGGCTTTTGAGCTCGCCGCGCGCCTCGAACGCGCGGCGCTGCTATTCGCCGAATTAAGTCACGTGAGGAGCTGAATCCACATGCCATGCATGAAAGCGCAACTCTGGCTCCCGTAGGGAGCCTATACAGGAACTCTAACCGCTCCTACAGCGCTTTAATTCCTTCGGAGAGGCACCTCCTCTTCACCGTGTTGTCCTCTTTGCTCCGGGCTTGAGTTGGACAAGTTTCTAGAGTAATTAGACCCACTGGTCATGAGGCCGGCTGCCTTCAGGGACTTATGCGGAGCACGTCTTTCTCTTTGTATCCTTAAAGACAAGTTTGTATAGACAAACAGTGAAATATTGAAAGCCGAAACTTATTTCAGTCGGCTCACTACAGTTATTTCAAGCAAGTATAATTTCACACATTTTCTATTGCAGTGGTCGGGGAACAGTTGTTCGGGATGGCTCAGGCGGCGTTGGGCATGGTTGTGTGGTCGCACCCCTACGCGGCTAAAGAAGTCCCATAGCTCCTCGGCGAGAGTGAAGGTCACAAGAAAACCGCTCTCTAGCCCGGTTATGAAAGAACATGTCAGTGCAGCACTGAGCATCTCGCTTGATTTTATTTCGCAACACTCATTGCGAGGACTCCGAAGAACGAAAGAAAAGCGCGAGGAAACTTCACGAGTTGTGATTCTGGTCCGGCTTGCTAAAACTAAAGTCACTGGATCCTGGGAAAGTAACGCCAAGCTCCCCGTGTGGTCACCATCTTGGTCCGTGAAATGAGCAATTTCTTCTTGACCGCTCCGACCTTGGTGAGCCGATCTAGATTCGCTGGTGACGGGTAGCTTTATGGAGTCGTTTTTTGTATGCCGAGATTTTGCTAACCACACACCGGCGAAACAAGTGTACAACTTCGTACCACCACCAGATGCTGTGTCGGTGCTTGGAGGTACTGAAAAATACGTTTACTGTCTTGAAATACGCAAGAAGAACAATATAATTGTAAGAGATCCATGAAGATGGGCATGATTAATAAGTTTATCGCATACAAAGTGCCAAAGACTCTTAAATTGACGAGAAACGCTTCCAGTACGATGATGCTCCATGGTGATCTTGGCGCGACTGGTTTAGAACGACCCCCTGGAAGCTTCGGTAATTTAAATGGACCAAGATGGCGATTCCCATGGCAACGTAGACCGACTAGCCAATCGCCTTGCGAGGTTTGGGTCATCTGTATGTTAGTATCCGTTTGTGTCCGGCTAGCAGGTAGGGAAGGCAATGGTGCTACTTTCCCAGGATCCAGTGACTTTAGCTAAAACAGCGTCTCAGCTAAGACTGAGTGAAAGAAAGCACTGCAAAGGGTTGGGCGCGCGACTGTCTTGAGACCCGGCTTGAGTGCCACTCAGCTCGAGCGTTGGCTTTGGCATTGCTTTCTTTCCCACAGTCTCAGCTGAGTCGCTGTTTCTAGCAAGTCGGACCTGGCTGCTTATAATTAGTTGCAAAGGATAAGAGTCATGGTTGGTGTAAAGCACAAAGTGGAAGCTTGGAGCCGTTGCATCACTGATCTCTATTGTAGTAGGCTGTATCGCGGACCGCGGCCTCGGCAGGTGGGGCCGAGTGTCGCCACCGGCGGCCATTGATTGACACCAGCCAATGCATTGGACTCTATGGGAAGAACGAGAAAAAGTGCCCTTTCCCCTGTTTCTAAGCTTGTGTAGGCACTGAAACCTTTTGGCTGCTTTTCGATCAGCCCGTCAAGTAGCTTGCGTACAAACATTAAAACTGACAGCCCTCGCAGTTCTTATAAATAAATATTTTGTGGTCGAGAGCGACTCCGCTGTAGTGCAGCTCAATGAAGCGAGAGTTACCTAGAGTTACCGCGGAGTCTGTGGCGGTTTCGTCGAGTTGGGTTTAGCAGACGACAAGCTCGAAGGCTTTGCTACGCGGAATTCGCTCACTCCCGGAAAGCCGCTGTCGAAATGGAACTTGTTCGTCATTCATAAACTTCTGGGCTTCCCCGAAGACGGTCTTATTGACGGCAAGTTCCTTTGTTTACTCCACTACGAGAGCAAGCTTGCCAGCTCAGCCGTAGGTGCTTCGGTACGTTTGATTTTTTTAATCGGCGTTTGAACGTTTGACAAATACAGATTCGATCTCCAAACACCCGACATAAGGATTGCAGCGCACCATAAAATACTGGCCTCCGAGCACAGCGTACATGCTTCAATATTTTTGCTTTTCTGCGTTTCTCCCATAGACTTGCGTTTGCGTGTATTGCCTGGTGTCAAGCAATGGCCGCCGGTGGCGACACCGACGGGCTCCCAATCCGCGATCCAGCCTACTACAATAGAGATCAGTGCGTTGCATCATTAAACCAACACCATGAAAGTTGATCGTCTGACATTGTTCTTATTTGAATAAATGAAATAAAAATTAATCCAAAGAAAGACGACCCGAGGGTTTCGCACATGTGCAACGCTTTTGATAGAGCACTTCATGGAAAGGGGGTTTATTATAGACCCTTTTCCTGAGCCTCAGATTTGAGCCACGATGACTGGCTGTTTGTTGCCTTACTATGAGGACCAGTCACTGTGGTTTGCACGTAACACTCTCCGTAAGTTGTCTACGAGTAGAGTAACGTTAAAACTAAAAATCTCAAATCCCTGCACGATGGCGAACAAAACAGAACCAGCGCCGTTGGAAAGCTGGAACCTTAAAAAAAAATGTCTGTTAAAAATCTTGGAGTGGAGGAAAAAAACTTCTCCTTCGTCGTCACCATAGTTCAATATTTGCACCTTTCGTGGTGTCGGAACATGACGGACAGCATTAAATAGCTTATTTGTAGGCTCTATAGACCTTTCCAATGTTTACAAAATCACAGTCCAGCGTGCGATCTTCACAGTCCAGCACGTGCGTGTTCGTCGCTTCGGAAAGCGAGCGAAGCACGCGCCATTCGCACGAACGCTCAAAATGGCACCGGCCACAAGCTCGTTTTTGGAAAGGTCTATAGGCGTTTTAGAGAACTTGCTCGTGACCCTTGTACAGGAACGTTTAAATAGGGCAGGACCCGGCATGACGTCATACCCAGCGACGCCGGAAAAAGAACCCAATCCCAGACTGCCGGAGAGCAGACGATGGCTCCCATCGTCTGCTCTCCGCTCGGTCGTTAGGCTTAAAGGGTAACTGCAAAGAAAAAAAAGGGTATTTTTAAACAGCCTTATTGGGACAAGCATGTCACAAAACTATTTTTCCGCCAAAAACAAAATTTTTTACAGCAATATTTATTGCGCGAGTCTGATTTTAGTTTGCGGCTATTTCGTCCGTTTTAAATCGCGCGTCACAAAGTTGGTATTATACGTCACAGAGTGGCTGCTATACGTCACGGATTGACGTATAACAACCACTCTGCGCGCTTCGAAAGAGCGGGATTTTCAAATGTGGAGAAGTTGTGACTACGACTAAATTATGTCCTGTGGCGTAAATATTGCTAGAAAAAAATTGTTTTTTCGCGGAAGATTTGTTTTGTGACATGCTTGTCCCAATTAGGCTGTTTATAAAAACACTTTTTTTTCATTGCATTGACACACCAAAATCATATTTTTTTTTATTATCCGAAACGATTGAAAACGATGCCGGGACATTACCCTCAAAATTTGAAACTTTAAAATTCAGTATTTGTGAATTAAAAAAACAATTTCCAAATGCCGAATTTGAAGTTCCCGCGCGATCCGCGCCAGTGCAGTGAGTCAGATTTTGCGGTCTCCTGCGACTCGACTTTCTATCGGACCTCCGCCGTTGTCACGGCGACCCCAACCGAGGAGGAGGTGAGGGATAGAAAGGCGCCGGTGGGAAAAAAACCGGTCTTTCTACGACTCGCCAACGGGCGCTGCCAAGTTTTCCGAGGGAGGATACAAATCTAGGAAGCAACATCACACCGAACTCTGATTTCTGGTATTTCAAAAAGAGGGGCCGTAGTGCGTTCGCAATTGCGTTAAAAAACATGTTTTACGATTGCCGTTATTAAATGTTATAGAAATGTCACCTACAAAGCTTCTAAATTTCCTGATTTTTGACGTCACCGATCAAAAGAAGCGAGGAGGTGAACGCGGGAAATACAAAAGCCAAAACTAAAAAGGCGCGCGCGCGCGCGGGAAAATTTTTTTTCGCGATGCGGTTTTTTTTTTGCGTGTCTATGACTACAAGTTGCATCGTTTTAGACAATAAAAAAAATACGACCTTTGGGTTGTCAGTGCCCCTTTAAGGGGTGTTCAAACAGGATACTACAAAACGCACGACTCCGACAAATCGTGCGGCGCTCCGCTTCCGGTCGTCTTTCCTTGCCGGGGAGAAACTTCCCCCCGTCAAATCTCCCCCTCGCTTCCTCTACGGCGGCCTTGCTCTTGTAACAGCTCCGGGGTCGTCCTTGTTGTCGGGCTCCGCTGGAGCCAGGCGCCGACCAGGACATCAGGCAGAAGGAGCTCGGAAGCAGGGCCGCTTTGGACAACGGGTTTACTTTACATTTGTACAAGGTCGGAAATCAGCATCAGAAGACAGCAGTCCCGAAGAAGTCCGCTTCTTTTAACGGGACGCTCTTCCCTACATTCCCCACGTAGGGATTTCAGCTAGCTATGTCAGCTCCTCCCCCACACACAGCGACACACCCACGTCTCCACCCACACACGCCACCAACACCATGCAGATTAGCGGTCCCAAAGACGTGTCCGCTTGTCACCCGAGGGGTCGGCAGGTTCGGCGCGGCGCGCATCCATGATTGCAGCGGCTTCCTCTTCCGAAGGGAAGGTAATTGGGTGCGGGGCGCCCGACAGGAGGGGTCCGTCTGGGAAGTGCGGGAAAGGATGCATTGACCTTGGGGGCCACTGTGGGATTCCTGGAAGGCCGAGTGGCTGGTCATCTCCCCACGTCGGCGGGCCTCTTGGAAGGTCGCTGACCAGCACTTTCTTCTCGCCGCGGACGCATGTCCCTGGGCTTCCTGGAGCCCAATGGGTTCCCGGAACGTGGAAATGCCTGGACGTTTTCCCACGTCCGCTTGCTTCTTGGAAGGTCGCTTGGACGCCTGCGGGTCTCCAGGACGGCGTTCATTACAGCTCCTCCACGGACGGGAAGATCTCTGAAGGGGAGGAGTTTCCGCTGCTCTCCTGAAGAGATCAGCTTTGAGGTCGTCAAGAGTGGCCAACACCCCAAAGAAACACAGACCGCAACACACAAACCCAGCAAGCGACGCCACC
Source organism: Ixodes persulcatus (assembly GCA_013358835.2). Lineage (NCBI taxonomy): Eukaryota > Metazoa > Arthropoda > Arachnida > Ixodida > Ixodidae > Ixodes > Ixodes persulcatus. Next base: position 73,856 of record JABSTQ010009543.1, on the reverse strand, counting down.
CTCTCCCCAATCACCAGGCCCGCAATCACAAAAATTAACTTGCCGAAGTTCAGTACGTCCTCGCGGACAGGAAAGGTGACGTTTTTTTGCGCCACGCCATCCTTGCAAGTTTCCCAAACCTTGGTCAGACTGGGATCGGCCCTCTGCTCTTCGATGAGCACTTCCTTTGTTACGGAAGCGAGCTGTTTGAAGCTTTTTGCAGTAGGTGCTAATGGCAGCCCATCTGTCTGCGTCACCTGCTCGTCGGCGGTTTCCCAGTCTAACGCGGGGTTTTTCTCGCTTTCTACACCTTTCCTCGTCTTTTTAGAGCTACCCTGCTCTGAAAACCTTACTGGAGAGTCCTTTAGATCTCCCGGGCTAGCATCGTCACAAGCAAGCCGCGTGGACAGCTCGCGAGCTTTAGCTCCTGTGAGTACGTGACCGAGACCCTCCCCGAGGCTTTTGCCCTGCTCTGTTAGAATCTTCTCTGTTCGGTTAGAAAACAGGTAGCGGTACTGCGGCGGCAGTTTGTCCGAAACCGCCGCCTCAGTGCGAACCTCTCCGAACGGACCAGAAACAAGGACATCCGCCACGGGAAGACACACGCTCCCCTCGTCTAACACCGACTTGATCTTACTACACTTTCCATTGTAGTTGGCTTCGGTGACATAAGTAGGGTGAACAAGATCAATGGTGGCTCCACTGTCGCGCAACACGCGGCATGCCCTCCCGTTTACCGTCATGTCGAACAGGTACGGGCTCAGGAGCTCATCATTCTCCGCGCACTGATTAGCGTAGGCGAAAACCACCCTTGGTTTAGTGCATCTTGCGGCCATGTGCCCCGTCTCATGGCAGTTGAAGCACGTTATAGGTTTCCTTGCCTCGAATGCTTTCTTCTTTTGCCTATCGTCCGCCTCACTGCCCTGGGATGCTTTCGTTTCCTCATCCCCCTGATTTTCCTCAGTGTTCCTTCCCGTAGGCTCTCGCCCTTTCCATCCCTTGCCGCGTCGCTCGTCCCAGTTTGTCTTTTCGAAGGTTTTCCCCGTTCCTTCTTTGTTGTTTCTGCGCGAGCTATACTCGTCCGCGAGATCCGCGGCCTTGTAGACGGAATCTACATCTGTTTTGTCTTGGATCCAAGTCCGCATGGGTTCACTTAGCGTCTTATAAAACTGTTCCAGTGCGACCACCTCCAGAATCTTTTCTTTGTCGTCATACGACTTGGCTACCTTCATCCATTCGATAAGATACGACCTTAGTTCGTACGCGAACTCCGCGTAGCTAGCCTCTGACTTTTTGCTCACGCTTCGGAACTTCTGTCGGAACGCTTCCGCCGACAGGCGGTACTTCTTGAGCAAACAGCCCTTCACACACTCGTAATCGTCCGCCTCTTCTGCAGTTAGCCTGGCGATTACCCCGGCTGCCTCGCAAGGCAGTACACCCAGCAACCTCCTGGGCCAAGAATCCCGGTTAAAACGGGCCCTTTCACATGCCCTCTCGAAGTTTACAAGGTAGAGACCCATGTCCTGTCCTACCTTAAATGGTTGTATCAGCTTCGACATGTCATAGAGATTTCGGCTGCCTGCTACCTCCATCTCTGGTCCTCCGTTCGTCTTCCTCAGTTCCACCTCTAGACGAAGTTTTTCAAGTTCCAGTTCTTTAAATTTTGCTTCGTCTTCGTTTCGGTTTCTGATTCGTTTCCACATTACCTCAATTTCATCGTTGTCAAGACCCTCTTCCTGGATAGCCTTAACGAGCTCCATTTTTTTCATTGATGTGCCCGCCTCAACCCCAAGCTCTTCACACAAGTCGAGCAACTCCGATTTCAGCAAGCGCTGCAGCTCCATGTCCGTGACCTATCTGGGCGGCAAACTCTGCTCCACTACCAAGAAGTACCAACTTCAAAACTTCCAAACTCAAAGGTAGTCCCCACGCCCCCGCAAAATCTCAACTCTATTTTACAGGCCTGGCGAAAGAGAAAGGATGCCGTCACTCACCAGACTTGGATCACGGCCCATGAAATCTTTCGGCGCCGCCGCTCACTGGTCGTTGAACTCGATCCCACCGGCTGCCATCCAGTTGTAACAACTCCGGGGTCGTCCTTGTTGTCGGGCTCCGCTGGAGCCAGGCGCCGACCAGGACATCAGGCAGAAGGAGCTCGGAAGCAGGGCCGCTTTGGACAACGGGTTTACTTTACATTTGTACAAGGTCGGAAATCAGCATCAGAAGACAGCAGTCCCGAAGAAGTCCGCTTCTTTTAACGGAACGCTCTTCCCTACATTCCCCACGTAGGGATTTCAGCTAGCTATGTCAGCTCCTCCCCCACACACAGCGACACACCCCCGTCTCCACCCACACACGCCACCAACACCATGCAGATTAGCGGTCCCAAAGACGTGTCCGCTTGTCACCCGAGGGGTCGGCGGTTCGGCGCGGCGCGCATCCATGATTGCAGCGGCTTCCTCTTCCGAAGGGAAGGTAATTGGGTGCGGGGCGCCCGACAGGAGGGGTCCGTCTGGGAAGTGCGGGAAAGGATGCATTGACCTTGTGGGCCACTGTGGGATTCCTGGAAGGCCGAGTGGCTGGTCTTCTCCCCACGTCGGCGGGCCTCTTGGAAGGTCGCTGACCAGCACTTTCTTCTCGCCGCGGACGCATGTCCCTGGGCTTCCTGGAGCCCAATGGGTTCCCGGAACGTGGAAATGCCTGGACGTTTTCCCACGTCCGCTTGCTTCTTGGAAGGTCGCTTTGACGCCTGCGGGTCTCCAGGACGGCGTTCATTACAGTATTAAGGTGGCGATGCAAGCGAGTTGGTTCATGACTTAGGAAAATGGAAACAGCGCGCAAAAGACGAAGACAGCGAGAGAAGAGCACAGGACAAGCGCTGAACTATCAACTGAAGTTTTATTAAAAACGGCTCAAACAAGAAAACACCACACAGCCAACCAACGCCGAAAACAACCAATGGCGTGTCGCTTACCATGCGTCTATAAAATCAATCTCTTTTTTGTGTAGGTAAACCGAAGGCTGGCTGACGCAGTTCCCCGCGCCAGCTTTTTCGATAGCATGCGCCTCCAGCACCTCTCTTTGCACTTTTGTGCGCCCCCTCCCTATGATTAAGGTATTTTGGAAGACGGGGTGACACTGGCAGTTTCTGCAATGAACGTCTAAGTGACCTCCGGTCATTGACCGCAGGGAATTTGCGTGCTCACGCAATCTCTCGTTGACGCAGCGTCCCGATTGTCCTATATAAACCCGTCCGCATGACAATGGAATTTTGTAGATGACACCCATGACGCAATCGACGAACTTGTTGACATGCTTAACCGTACATGACATCTTGTTACTGCTTGCCTGGTTTACGCGCGGGCAAAGTTGTGCTAATTTTTGAGGCGCCGAAAAAACCATTGGCACATTGAACCGGTTAGCCACTTTTTTTAAATTATGTGAAACCTTATGCATATATGGGACAACCTGAGGCCTTTGTTTGGGCTTTACTTTAGGTTCCTGAGAACCGCCCTTGACTTTTTTCAAGAGTGTCTGAGAGACGCCAAGCAAAACGGACAGAGGAAATCCTAAAAGTCGCTTCACCTGAGCTTCATAGCTGTCAAGCATGGCATGGTGACAGGACCTGTACAGTGAAGCTTGGAGGCATGACGTGGCAATATTTCGTTTCACAAGCTTAGAGTGGGCAGAATCGTATGGCAGGATTTCCTTCTTGGTTCGCGGATTGTAGCGCCAACACACATGTTGCCCAGTGAATTGCAGCCGTAAATCCAAAAACTGCAAGTACTGACCGTCTTGCAATTCGTAAGTGAACTTTAGGCCTGAAGAGCATCGCTTGAAAACGGCCATTACATCATCCACAACCTTTTGCAAAGACAATCTGCTGACACCCCTTAAAAACACCAGATAATCGTCAACATATCTGTATATCTTGCACACCTGCTGACACAATGCCGTTTCCATAGACCTATCGAACTTCGCTAGGTAAATGTCACATAGCACCGGAGCAACGCTCGAGCCGATGCAAATGCCCTCTCTCTGTACATAGTAGCTTCCGTCAAAAAGGACAAGGGTGGACTGCAAGTATAACATTATGAGTTCCAAAAAACCGTCAATCCCCACTCCACTGGCATTCTGGAAGGCAACAACACCATTTTCTTCAATGCACTCACGCACCGCCAGGAACAAGTCTTTGTGGGGCACAGAGTAAAAGAGTTCTTCCACATCGACTGAAAACGCCATTGAGTTGTCGGGAACGTCCTTAGTAAAGGACTCAATGAGGGACTGCGAGTTTTTTACAAGGAAGGGATCATGGAGCTCAAGAGCACTCAGATGCTTTTGCAGGTAACAGCTGACCATTTTTTGCCAAGATCCTCTCTCCGTGACAATGGCCCGAAGAGGCGTGTCAGGCTTATGGGTCTTTGCCGAAAAGAACACCTCCAAGTTACCTGTTTTACACTTTCTTATGCTGTTTTCTAACTGTGACAGCTCAAGGCTATTGCACAGTTTTAGGGCGGCACTCTTGACCTTTTTTGGTTCGAGAGGAGTTGGTCTAAAATTTTTGCAAATGGCATCACGTGCTTTTACGTCCAGTATGTCCCTTGCCAGCACCACAAAACCTCCCTCCTTGTCTGCCTGCAGCAACCCAAGGTCATTACTCTGGAAAAAGGAGACTATTTTCGCTAACATGTTCCCCGTGGGCTGAGAAGACCTTTTGTTAGCGCACCGCGCTAGACAATCCACCCCTTCTAGCGTGCACCTGTCCCTCTCCTCAGCAGGGGCTTTTGCAGACACGTCTCGCACTAAGGCTATAAGTTCATGTGGTTGCATGCGCGGTTCTACACTGTATTTTGGGCCTTTTGAAAGAGTCCTTGCGACGTCTTCAGGTACATCGACCTCACCCAAGATAGTCAACCCACCCTGGGTAGGTGTCGCTGGTCGCATCTTTTTGGGAAACCCCAGTCTGACACGCTGCCACAGAAATTCCGTCACCTGTGCCACTAGCTGCAGATGTTCTCGATGCTTGCGAAGACCTGTCGTTGCTGGATTCCCGCACAGGCACAGCACCCTGAGGTAGTCATAAAGAAACCTCACTTGTCTCCAGCATTCAGAGCGTAGTATCCGGCAGATTCTCCTGGAGTGGCCGCTGGATGGTTGCAGGCAACCGAACATTCCTTGAACTTCCAGTGGTGCTTGGCCATTGTTGATGCAAAATGTGAGGTAGCGGGCACGACACGTTGTAAGGGCGATGAGGTTAACACATATGGTGGGTTGGTTGCCGTAGCCGTTAAAACAATTAAAAGAGCCTGCCGTAGAAGATATGAACTGTATTAAGGTGGCGATGCAAGCGAGTTGGTTCATGACTTAGGAAAATGGAAACAGCGCGCAAAAGACGAAGACAGCGAGAGAAGAGCACAGGACAAGCGCTGAACTATCAACTGAAGTTTTATTAAAAACGGCTCAAACAAGAAAACACCACACAGCCAACCAACGCCGAAAACAACCAATGGCGTGTCGCTTACCATGCGTCTATAAAATCAATCTCTTTTTTGTGTAGGTAAACCGAAGGCTGGCTGACGCAGTTCCCCGCGCCAGCTTTTTCGATAGCATGCGCCTCCAGCACCTCTCTTTGCACTTTTGTGCGCCCCCTCCCTATGATTAAGGTATTTTGGAAGACGGGGTGACACTGGCAGTTTCTGCAATGAACGTCTAAGTGACCTCCGGTCATTGACCGCAGGGAATTTGCGTGCTCACGCAATCTCTCGTTGACGCAGCGTCCCGATTGTCCTATATAAACCCGTCCGCATGACAATGGAATTTTGTAGATGACACCCATGACGCAATCGACGAACTTGTTGACATGCTTAACCGTACATGACATCTTGTTACTGCTTGCCTGGTTTACGCGCGGGCAAAGTTGTGCTAATTTTTGAGGCGCCGAAAAAACCATTGGCACATTGAACCGGTTAGCCACTTTTTTTAAATTATGTGAAACCTTATGCATATATGGGACAACCTGAGGCCTTTGTTTGGGCTTTACTTTAGGTTCCTGAGAACCGCCCTTGACTTTTTTCAAGAGTGTCTGAGAGACGCCAAGCAAAACGGACAGAGGAAATCCTGCTCCTAAAAGTCGCTTCACCTGAGCTTCATAGCTGTCAAGCATGGCATGGTGACAGGACCTGTACAGTGAAGCTTGGAGGCATGACGTGGCAATATTTCGTTTCACAAGCTTAGAGTGGGCAGAATCGTATGGCAGGATTTCCTTCTTGGTTCGCGGATTGTAGCGCCAACACACATGTTGCCCAGTGAATTGCAGCCGTAAATCCAAAAACTGCAAGTACTGACCGTCTTGCAATTCGTAAGTGAACTTTAGGCCTGAAGAGCATCGCTTGAAAACGGCCATTACATCATCCACAACCTTTTGCAAAGACAATCTGCTGACACCCCTTAAAAACACCAGATAATCGTCAACATATCTGTATATCTTGCACACCTGCTGACACAATGCCGTTTCCATAGACCTATCGAACTTCGCTAGGTAAATGTCACATAGCACCGGAGCAACGCTCGAGCCGATGCAAATGCCCTCTCTCTGTACATAGTAGCTTCCGTCAAAAAGGACAAGGGTGGACTGCAAGTATAACATTATGAGTTCCAAAAAACCGTCAATCCCCACTCCACTGGCATTCTGGAAGGCAACAACACCATTTTCTTCAATGCACTCACGCACCGCCAGGAACAAGTCTTTGTGGGGCACAGAGTAAAAGAGTTCTTCCACATCGACTGAAAACGCCATTGAGTTGTCGGGAACGTCCTTAGTAAAGGACTCAATGAGGGACTGCGAGTTTTTTACAAGGAAGGGATCATGGAGCTCAAGAGCACTCAGATGCTTTTGCAGGTAACAGCTGACCATTTTTTGCCAAGATCCTCTCTCCGTGACAATGGCCCGAAGAGGCGTGTCAGGCTTATGGGTCTTTGCCGAAAAGAACACCTCCAAGTTACCTGTTTTACACTTTCTTATGCTGTTTTCTAACTGTGACAGCTCAAGGCTATTGCACAGTTTTAGGGCGGCACTCTTGACCTTTTTTGGTTCGAGAGGAGTTGGTCTAAAATTTTTGCAAATGGCATCACGTGCTTTTACGTCCAGTATGTCCCTTGCCAGCACCACAAAACCTCCCTCCTTGTCTGCCTGCAGCAACCCAAGGTCATTACTCTGGAAAAAGGAGACTATTTTCGCTAACATGTTCCCCGTGGGCTGAGAAGACCTTTTGTTAGCGCACCGCGCTAGACAATCCACCCCTTCTAGCGTGCACCTGTCCCTCTCCTCAGCAGGGGCTTTTGCAGACACGTCTCGCACTAAGGCTATAAGTTCATGTGGTTGCATGCGCGGTTCTACACTGTATTTTGGGCCTTTTGAAAGAGTCCTTGCGACGTCTTCAGGTACATCGACCTCACCCAAGATAGTCAACCCACCCTGGGTAGGTGTCGCTGGTCGCATCTTTTTGGGAAACCCCAGTCTGACACGCTGCCACAGAAATTCCGTCACCTGTGCCACTAGCTGCAGATGTTCTCGATGCTTGCGAAGACCTGTCGTTGCTGGATTCCCGCACAGGCACAGCACCCTGAGGTAGTCATAAAGAAACCTCACTTGTCTCCAGCATTCAGAGCGTAGTATCCGGCAGATTCTCCTGGAGTGGCCGCTGGATGGTTGCAGGCAACCGAACATTCCTTGAACTTCCAGTGGTGCTTGGCCATTGTTGATGCAAAATGTGAGGTAGCGGGCACGACACGTTGTAAGGGCGATGAGGTTAACACATATGGTGGGTTGGTTGCCGTAGCCGTTAAAACAATTAAAAGAGCCTGCCGTAGAAGATATGAACTGTATTAAGGTGGCGATGCAAGCGAGTTGGTTCATGACTTAGGAAAATGGAAACAGCGCGCAAAAGACGAAGACAGCGAGAGAAGAGCACAGGACAAGCGCTGAACTATCAACTGAAGTTTTATTAAAAACGGCTCAAACAAGAAAACACCACACAGCCAACCAACGCCGAAAACAACCAATGGCGTGTCGCTTACCATGCGTCTATAAAATCAATCTCTTTTTTGTGTAGGTAAACCGAAGGCTGGCTGACGCAGTTCCCCGCGCCAGCTTTTTCGATAGCATGCGCCTCCAGCACCTCTCTTTGCACTTTTGTGCGCCCCCTCCCTATGATTAAGGTATTTTGGAAGACGGGGTGACACTGGCAGTTTCTGCAATGAACGTCTAAGTGACCTCCGGTCATTGACCGCAGGGAATTTGCGTGCTCACGCAATCTCTCGTTGACGCAGCGTCCCGATTGTCCTATATAAACCCGTCCGCATGACAATGGAATTTTGTAGATGACACCCATGACGCAATCGACGAACTTGTTGACATGCTTAACCGTACATGACATCTTGTTACTGCTTGCCTGGTTTACGCGCGGGCAAAGTTGTGCTAATTTTTGAGGCGCCGAAAAAACCATTGGCACATTGAACCGGTTAGCCACTTTTTTTAAATTATGTGAAACCTTATGCATATATGGGACAACCTGAGGCCTTTGTTTGGGCTTTACTTTAGGTTCCTGAGAACCGCCCTTGACTTTTTTCAAGAGTGTCTGAGAGACGCCAAGCAAAACGGACAGAGGAAATCCTGCTCCTAAAAGTCGCTTCACCTGAGCTTCATAGCTGTCAAGCATGGCATGGTGACAGGACCTGTACAGTGAAGCTTGGAGGCATGACGTGGCAATATTTCGTTTCACAAGCTTAGAGTGGGCAGAATCGTATGGCAGGATTTCCTTCTTGGTTCGCGGATTGTAGCGCCAACACACATGTTGCCCAGTGAATTGCAGCCGTAAATCCAAAAACTGCAAGTACTGACCGTCTTGCAATTCGTAAGTGAACTTTAGGCCTGAAGAGCATCGCTTGAAAACGGCCATTACATCATCCACAACCTTTTGCAAAGACAATCTGCTGACACCCCTTAAAAACACCAGATAATCGTCAACATATCTGTATATCTTGCACACCTGCTGACACAATGCCGTTTCCATAGACCTATCGAACTTCGCTAGGTAAATGTCACATAGCACCGGAGCAACGCTCGAGCCGATGCAAATGCCCTCTCTCTGTACATAGTAGCTTCCGTCAAAAAGGACAAGGGTGGACTGCAAGTATAACATTATGAGTTCCAAAAAACCGTCAATCCCCACTCCACTGGCATTCTGGAAGGCAACAACACCATTTTCTTCAATGCACTCACGCACCGCCAGGAACAAGTCTTTGTGGGGCACAGAGTAAAAGAGTTCTTCCACATCGACTGAAAACGCCATTGAGTTGTCGGGAACGTCCTTAGTAAAGGACTCAATGAGGGACTGCGAGTTTTTTAGCTCCATGATCCCTTCCTTGTAAAAAACTCGCAGTCCCTCATTGAGTCCTTTACTAAGGACGTTCCCGACAACTCAATGGCGTTTTCAGTCGATGTGGAAGAACTCTTTTACTCTGTGCCCCACAAAGACTTGTTCCTGGCGGTGCGTGAGTGCATTGAAGAAAATGGGGTTGTTGCCTTCCAGAATGCCAGTGGAGTGGGGATTGACGGTTTTTTGGAACTCATAATGTTATACTTGCAGTCCACCCTTGTCCTTTTTGACGGAAGCTACTATGTACAGAGAGAGGGCATTTGCATCGGCTCGAGCGTTGCTCCGGTGCTATGTGACATTTACCTAGCGGTTCGATAGGTCTATGGAAACGGCATTGTGTCAGCAGGTGTGCAAGATATACAGATATGTTGACGATTATCTGGTGTTTTTAAGGGGTGTCAGCAGATTGTCTTTGCAAAAGGTTGTGGATGATGTAATGGCCGTTTTCAAGCGATGCTCTTCAGGCCTAAAGTTCACTTACGAATTGCAAGACGGTCAGTACTTGCAGTTTTTGGATTTACGGCTGCAATTCACTGGGCAACATGTGTGTTGGCGCTACAATCCGCGAACCAAGAAGGAAATCCTGCCATACGATTCTGCCCACTCTAAGCTTGTGAAACGAAATATTGCCACGTCATGCCTCCAAGCTTCACTGTACAGGTCCTGTCACCATGCCATGCTTGACAGCTATGAAGCTCAGGTGAAGCGACTTTTAGGATTTCCTCTGTCCGTTTTGCTTGGCGTCTCTCAGACACTCTTGAAAAAAGTCAAGGGCGGTTCTCAGGAACCTAAAGTAAAGCCCAAACAAAGGCCTCAGGTTGTCCCATATATGCATAAGGTTTCACATAATTTAAAAAAAGTGGCTAACCGGTTCAATGTGCCAATGGTTTTTTCGGCGCCTCAAAAATTAGCACAACTTTGCCCGCGCGTAAACCAGGCAAGCAGTAACAAGATGTCATGTACGGTTAAGCATGTCAACAAGTTCGTCGATTGCGTCATGGGTGTCATCTACAAAATTCCATTGTCATGCGGACGGGTTTATATAGGACAATCGGGACGCTGCGTCAACGAGAGATTGCGTGAGCACGCAAATTCCCTGCGGTCAATGACCGGAGGTCACTTAGACGTTCATTGCAGAAACTGCCAGTGTCACCCCGTCTTCCAAAATACCTTAATCATAGGGAGGGGGCGCACAAAAGTGCAAAGAGAGGTGCTGGAGGCGCATGCTATCGAAAAAGCTGGCGCGGGGAACTGCGTCAGCCAGCCTTCGGTTTACCTACACAAAAAAGAGATTGATTTTATAGACGCATGGTAAGCGACACGCCATTGGTTGTTTTCGGCGTTGGTTGGCTGTGTGGTGTTTTCTTGTTTGAGCCGTTTTTAATAAAACTTCAGTTGATAGTTCAGCGCTTGTCCTGTGCTCTTCTCTCGCTGTCTTCGTCTTTTGCGCGCTGTTTCCATTTTCCTACGTTCATTACACTCTGCTCATCACGTGGGTCCGGAGAGTCACTCAATGCTCTGTTGGCTGTCGGTCAATCGCTCAAGGCCTCCGCTGTTTGTCGAGTCCCGAAAACGGGAAAGAGAACGACACGAAGGTGAGCTACGCGAGGTCGTTGGCAAGGTCAACCAGACGCAGGAGGCATGTGACGTCAAATCTGACGAGCACCGACGTCAAAGAAAAGTGGAGGATGCGAAGAGAAAAGTCGTGATGTTGGCTTGACCACAAAGATCGTTGGGCGACACGACTCCTGCAAAAAATCGTCAAAATCGAAGCATCCGCTTCAATATTCACGATTTGTCGGAGTCGTGCGTTTTGTAGTATCCTGTTTGGACACCCCTTTAAACTACGTTTGCTCCGTGCCTGCGGTCTGCTTCGTCTGCTCGCTGTCGCGGCTGGCTTTCGATTCGATCGGCGAACGAACCCGCATTCTCATCACGCCGGAGGGAAACCAACACCTTCTGGAAGCAGAATTTGTACGGCTTTCTCAACCCGCGATGCCCTTCTCAGCGTTCGTGCGTATGACGACGGACACGCGATCGCTTTCCAAAGCCACGCTACGACGACTCGTTCGAGACGACGCTCCAGGCGCGGTCACGCGGTGTCGAGAGCGCCCGCTACACGCCGACTTCCTACTGGTCAGGCAAGTGTTGGGCTCCAAATTAATCCAAATCTCGCCTATTCGACACCGATTCAGTGGACGCCGCCATCGCTGCCACGAAATATTGGGGCAAACAACAGCGTTGCCACGGAAATGCCATGGCAACGAGGGTTGTTTGCCCCGATCTTACCCATTGACGAGCTCCCCAATGGGCGCGTTCAGTAGTGGCCCCGGAGTCAAGGAGTCAGTGACTCCTTCCACTGGACGGCCGAAAGTCACTTCCGGTGCACGTAACTCCGGGGCTTCAGAGTCAAGCTCCGAAGCACCGAGTCCGGAGACGGTACACGTAGAGTCAAAGGAGCTAAAGATGACGTCATTTCCTGACTGGTGATGATTTCCGGCGCTAAAAGAGAAAAAACAAACAAAATGGCGGGATAAGCTGCGTCGGTTCTGTCGCGGGTGTGCGGTTAGCTCGCTTTTGTTAATGAAAAGTGCTCAAGGTAAGACGAATAACGTGTTCGAATTTCTTTTCCAGGTAAGGCTCTTTTCGGAAAATGCATTGGACCATATTTTGTTTGGTTTGAATATGCTAATAAACAACGTAAACGTTCATTTGACGCCGTGTTTTGATCGTCGTTGCACGGGAACTCGGTGAATATCGACGATAGTCCTGTCCGCGCTGAACAGAGCAAGACAGGGTATGAACGCGAATTCGGTAGCCGGTTGGACACTCACGCGGAGCATGATCCCGATTGATGTTTTGTTTGCGTAGCTAAATCGGGGTGCACGTTGGCTGACGCTCGCTTCGGCCGACAAAACCCTGATCGCCGAGCGCGGCCGAACTTCCTGTGTGTATAGGAAGTTCGTTACGAAGGGCAGAACAAACGTATGGCCGTATAAAAGTATCAGAACCGCCGGCGTAGATTCGCCGAGCTCTATATTTTGCGTGTGCTGACGACGTTTTTGTCGGTTTTTATAACAGTAGCTGCCTTAGCACCGCTAAGCGAAGAACTCGATCGCTTTGCTTCGCTTCGAACAGCAGCGCTGATGTGTACAGTCACTCGCTTTTTCTTCAACGACCCAGTAAAGACAAGCGATCGTGCTCGCCATCGTCTGCTTCCAGTTTATTTGGAGACCGTCTGGCACAGGCACAGAGGAGGAAGCGGAAATTGCGTAGAAGCAGGTTTGGAGCCGCGGCTTTTTTTGCCGTTCAGTAGGCGCTCCGATGACTCCAACTCGAGTGACTCCGTTCGGAGCTAAGGGAGCCGCTACTGAACGCGCCCATATAGGTTGAGAAGAGTTCGTGGCTACGCCAACTTCCGTTACACTTCGCTCCATGTATGGAGAATACGGACGCCACCTCCTGCTCCTTATAACCTCCTTGCCCTTGTAACGTGCTTCTCGTTTTCTTCTTTTTTTTTCTTGCAAGATTAACTGTGGCTTACTGCAAGAACGAGGAAGTAGCGCGACAAAATATATAAGAAAAGAATCCTCTGCGTCAGGGACAGAATCAGCGCCACTTTGCCTGGACTTCTCAACCTCGAATTTCAGGCATCTTTCAACAGATGGCGCAAGTGCGCGTCGTCTGCGAAAACATAGGTCCTTTTTACTATTTAGGACAATTAGTATGCTTTCAAAAAATTACGATCATAGAACGTGACCTTATTTAGAACGAGAAAAGCACTAATTAAAGAATCCTTGCTTAAAGGGGTACTCCGGCGATTTTTTGAGCTACCACAACTAATTATATTTTCTGACTCCCCAGCCTTTACCCTTTCCGGTATGCTATTTAGTATCGCGAAATTCATAGTAGTTATTTTGAATTCGGAAAATTAAAATGATGCAGAAACCAACATTCAAATTTACCCACACTTTTCGGTGCCGTGACGTCAGTGGCGGGCAGGCTTGCCAGTCGAGCTAGCAGTCTAAAAAATAGAATATGCCAATCATTTGTTCCGTGCAGGTGCGGGGGTACTGGAGCGAGCTTCCAAAGCATTCATTTGACACCATGAAACTGCTTCGAGTCACTTGGGAACAAATTCTACAGCCCAAAGAGTGAACCCCTGCCTTCCACTGACGTCACGTTTTTGTTGTTGCCAGTAGAGACTTTCAGTTTGAAAAACACGGTGAGGACCAAAATTGTAAATTCAATAACTTCGCGAAAAAACATTATTTTGACTTAATATTTGGGATACTATTTTAGCGATGTTTGTTGGCGAGTTTAGCAAAATTTCAAGCAAATGTGGGAAACCGATTTCTTGCGTACAGAGTCGAGCTTCAAAATAGTCCTATGATTTAAACATATTTTAAACAAATCTGAATATGAATACGAAAAAATTACGCTTCTAGTGAACCAGCTCAGTTCGTCTAGCATACAATAAAAAAAAAATTAGGTCAGATGCCAGAACGCTGTCTGAGAAAACCAAGAACGCGTTAAGGGAATTCTTGGAAATGTTACCATAATCAAGTTGTGTTTACAAGAGAACGCGTCTTGGAAGCATTACAAGTCTAGAAACTTGGAATGCATAGAGGTATGTCTTTGAAAATATCAAAACTTACACTTTTTGTTTTCTTATTGTGCGTTAAGTTTTGAAAAATGCGTATCATATTTTGCACTAAAAGTGTGATTATGAATTGGCGATTTAATTGCAAAAATATGAAATACGTAACACGCACACACACGCGACATTTGCACCGCAAACAGGAGCGTTAGCAGAGCTGCCCCCGGTATTGTAGTTGGGGCCGTGGGACCGCCGCCTTAATAATGCAACGACTCCAAGCTTCCACTTTGCGCTTTACACCAACCATGAATCTTGTCCTTTGCAACTAATGATAAGCAGCCAGGGCCGACTTGCCAGAAAAAGCATCTGAGCTGAGACTGTGGGAAAGAAAGCATTGCCAAAGCCAGCACACGAGGTGAGCGAGACTCAAGTCGCGTCTCAAGCCGACTTGTACCGTACGCGTTACAAGTATTACTTGTAATCGATTACTTTTATGAGTAATTTTGTAATCAGTTGATTACTTTTATTAGGCAGTAATCACAAGAGTAATCTGATTACTTTTTTAATTGATAAAAATTACTTCTAACCGTTACTATTTTCGCACGGGACCCTCCCTCCCCCCCCCCAACGCCCCCCCCCCCCCCCTCACACCTTTTTTTTTTTCTGAAATGACAAAAATAAAATTTGCTTCTTTTTTCGAACAGAAAAAAAAAAAAAGATTTTTGCGGATCCGTAGGTAACAAGGTCAACCCCTTTGCATGTATAGTATCTGTGGAATGTCGTGTTTTTTAGTTTTTTTTTTTGTTTAGCTGGGACTGGGATTGCGAAGCCCCAGTGCGTGGCAAAGGCCATTCAGGGCGAAGTTTGAGGGAGCAGAATGTAGCTTTGTAAGTCCTTCGTTCAAACTAAAGTCAGTTCAAACTAGACCCCTCACGCGCACACACACAAAAATAAAAATAAAAAATCCTGCTTACGGTACCTACTCGCAGCCCATAGGAGAAACAGAACCGAAGAATGTCTAAAGCGGATGCAAAATATAACAAAGCCAGTTCAAATACACGTCAAGATCCCATATTTCCCCTACGTGGTCTTTGTGACAACCAAGGTTTCGAGGTTGGAGTTCATTGTTATGAGCGCTAAAGATGTCAGTCTTCACACAATAAAGTAATCGGAAAAGTAACGGTTACTTCTTAAAGTAATGTCTAATTACTTTTGCTGTCGAGTAATCAAGTAATCTAATCGAATACTTTTTAGCCAAGAGTAATAGTAATTGTAATCGATTACGTTTTTTAGTAACATGTACAAGACCATGGTCTCAAGACGCTCGCGCGCCCCACCCTTAAAGGACACATGCAAAGAAAAAAAACATTTTTTTTTAAACAGCTTAGATGGAAAAAGGATATCATAAAACGATTTTACAACGAAGAAAAAAAAATTTTAGAGCTATATTTACGGCGCTATACGAATTTGAAGTTGGCACCGCCGGAGCCGCCGCTGGTCACGTGGTAGGCCCGCGCGCCGCCGCCCTGCGTCGCCGCAGCCGTAAAGCGACGCCGCCGCCGCACGCTGAGCGTTGTGCGAACGCCGCTTCAACGCGTTTCTCCACGCCGCCGTCGCCGCCGCCGCACAAGTTCGTCTGGTTCGGGGCGCCGCCGCCGTCATCTGACCGGCGCACAGGTCTATCACGTCTGCTTGCGCTTTTTCAGGAGTTTCCTTTGGGCTCTAAAAGGTACTTATTAATCTTAGTTTTTTGTTATACTTCAAACAAAGATTAATAAGTTACTTTTAGAGGCCATAGGAAGCTTCCGAAAGAGCGCGAGCACCACGTGACAAATATGGGCCCGTCACGTGATAAATAAGGGCCACTTTTCCGCGGCGCCCGTGGGCGCCAAATACAAATTCGTATAGCGCCGTAAATATAACTCTAAAATTTTTTTTTTCTTCGTTCTAAAATCGTTTTATGATATCCTTTTTCCATCTAAGCTGTTTAAAAAAAATGTTTTTTTTCTTTGCATGTGTCCTTTAAAGGGCCTCTGACACGCCAAAAAAAAATATTTTTTTTTCATGCTAAACGTTGCAATGGCATATCAGGACATTACAAAAAAATTGTTTCACTATAGAGTTGCGTAGTTTTTTTATAAAAAATAGAAATACGAGGCCCAATTCAAAGTTCCCGCCGTGCACTGTGACGTAACAGTGTACCGCAAGGTGTCGGGGCGGTCAGAAGGGAGGCATCGCCGGAAGTCACGTGAGTTGTATCCCTCCTCGTGCTTACCGCGAGCGCGTGAAATATTTTTTTAATATTTTTGTTATTCTCCGCACCTCCACGAGCGATCCAAGCAGACAAGGTTTCTTTTATTTGCTTTTCATCGCTTAATGTTGCTGTAAAGGTAGAAGAATCGGAGTCAGTGAATTGACGTGATCAACTACAATGCCTAGAAGGTGCTGTGTGAGGGACTGTCCCGGTATTTCAGCAACTGAAGAAGAGATCACACTGCATGCATTTCTGAGAGACATACATCGGCCGCATGAGCACCCAGTAAACAAGTTCTACTCATGCTCTAGACAAAATACGTACTTTGTGCTCGACGTTTACTTGTACTTGGTACACTCACCAGTTCGTATTCTTTAGACGGCAGGCATCTACAGCCTGGAGAGTATCCGATGATTCAACGACCTCGGTGTCTCAACCTTCAGCAATGCGATCGGGCGTGTCGTATGCTAGCAATCCTAATTTCTGCGAGCGTTCTCAATTTTTTTTTTTTTTCAAAACTTGATAGCTTGTTTTGCGCCCAGTATAGCCCTGTATTATCGGACTGACGGCATGCACTCGTACACTGGCTTGTACTCGCAACGCTTTCATCATTGACCTCCATCACGTCGATCCACTGACTCTTCGTCCTCAAATTTTACAGCACGCAAACTAACCAACGGTGCAGGGATAAAGAGCTAGTGGAACTGAAACTTCGTTTTCTACGATCGCTCGTACGATGAGCAGAATAATAAAAAGAAAAAAAGTCTTAGGCACGGTCGCGGAGAGCACGAGGAGTGAAACTCACGCGACTTCCGGTTAACCCACTTTTAGTGACGTAGCTCGATGCCTCCTTCCTCCTTTCTGACCGCCCCGACACCTTGCGGTACACTGTTACGTCACAGTGCACGGCGGGAACTTTGAATTGGGCCTCGTATTTCTATTTTTTATAAAAAAACTACGCAACTCTATAGTGAAACAATTTTTTGTAATGTCCTGATATGCCATTGCAACGTTTAGCGTGAAAAAAAAAAAATATTTTTTTTGGCGTGTCAGAGGCCCTTTATGGGGTATCCACACGAAGGAGAAATCCGCCACTTTCCTCCGCGGAGCGCGCATCACGTGCGACATACGTCATCCCTTTTTGATGCCTCGCGGTGCCGTTCTCCTCCGTGGCGGAGGCGCGGAGGCTTCGTGCTGACAGCTCGAAAGCTCCGCAGGTGCACGCGGCGGAACCGGGGACGGAGTTTCCCGGGTTGTTGACGTCACGCATCCGTCCACAGAGTTCTCCTTCGTGTGGATACCCCTTTAAGGCCTGTTCACACATGCAGCGGAGCGCTACAAGCGTAGCGCTTACCTCGCGCTAAGCGCGTGCTGACCGGAGCGTTCACCAGCTTTGTATCGCACCGTCAAAACTGTTGCTCATGGCAGACGATAAGTAGCTGACCGCACGTGAGGAGCGCTACATCAGCGCTTCGCTGCACGTGAGAACCGACCCTTAAAGGCCGGTTCACACATGCAGCGATGCGCTAATGTAGTGCTTCTCACGTGTCGTCAGTTAGCTATCGTCTACCATGAACAACAGTATTGACAGTACGATACAAAGCTGGTGAAAGGTCCCGCCAGCACGCGCTTAGCGCGAGGTCAGCGCTATGCTTGTAGCGCTCCGCTGCATGTGTGAACAGGCCTTTACACTGCTTTCTTTCACCCAGTCTCAGCTGAGACGCAGTTCTAGCAAGCCGGCCCAGGATCACAACACCTGAAGTTTCCTCGCACTTCTCTTTCGTTCTTGCAAGTTCCCGCAATCAGTGTTGTGAAAATAAAATCGAGCCAGATGCTCAGTGCTGCCCTGCTATGATCTTCTATGACCGGGCTAGAGAGCGGTTTTCCTTGCGGCCTTCACTCTCACCTAGGGGCAATCGAACTTCGTTAGCCGCATGGGGGTGTGACCACACTGCCATGACCAACACTGCCTGAGCAACCCTGAACAACTGCTCTCCGACCACTGCGATTAAAAATGTGTGCCATTATACTTGTTGGAAATAATAACTGTAGTGAGCAGACTGAAATAAGTTTCGGCTTACTATACTTAGATGCTTGTCAATACAAACTCGGTTTTTGAGGAGACGAAGAGAAACAGGTCTTCCGTATAAGTCCCTGCAGGCAGAGCCGCATATGTAGAGAGTTTGGCCATTCGTTGGGAAGTATAGGAGATATATGAGGAGGCACCATTGGCCGAGAGCGGCCTGGGCGTGTTCCAAGGCATCTTCAGAAATTCGAATGTGACCAACCAGAAGCCGGAAATAAGACCCTGGCGGTGGCCGCGAGAAACAAACCTGATAACTGCATCGGAGTGACTCTCGGTGACTGAAAATATGGCACACGTGATGTTTCAATCACGCTCATCCAAAATGATGGTGGAAGAGTGCGACTGGCGGAACGATCGACATAATCCTTACGCCAAGCGCCGGGAATCTGCCGTCCGAGCGGTCACACTCTGTCCGAGCAAAACATAGTTCTAGCTGGCGCATTTGTTTCTTACATCTTTCTGCATGATCATGATCAAAACAACACGTGCACCCTATTTTCAACCACAAAGAGTCACTACACTCCACTGTTACGCGCTTATTAAAACCATATACGAACATATACCTTTGATCAGATCTGTTTCTCGCTACCACCGCTAGGAGATTCATTTCGGTTTCTGGTTGGTCAAGAGAGCATGCCAAGCCCTCTTTCCGAGTCTGGCGCGCGCTCTGGCGCTGCCCGCGCCTCCCCACCAAACTCTCTCTATACACGGCCCTGCCTGCAGGCAGCCGGTCTCATGACCTGTGGGTCTACTTCCTCTAGAAACTTTTCCAACTGAACCCTGGAGCAAGGAGGACAACAAGGTGAGGATGAGGTGCCTCTCAGAAGGAATTAAAGCGCAGCGCTGTAGGAGCGGTAGGGTTACAGCGATCCCCTCAAGCTCCCGCCGCAGGGAGCAACTACTCTCCGTGCAAAGGCCGTGAGAGATCGGGCCTGCTCACTCTAGCCCGTTCATGGTTCTTCCAACTGCTGAACTAGGAAAGCGCTTGTTCATTAGCCCACTTGGCTTCAAACCTAAAATCGTCAGGACAATAACGCGGGGCGAAAGCCTGTGCCGCAGAGCCCAGGAATCATCGACTCGAACCACGTCGCCACCCGTTTCGATCTGGATGAGCATCGTACCGGCGTTCTAAATTTCTCGCCCACGTCGAAGACAGCTCTTGCGGTAGTTCAACTTTCCACTGCCTAAACATCTAACAACAAAATACTTAAGATGTATTCGCATCAAGAAGGTTTTTTTCTGTTGTTTTTTTTTGCACAGAAAGGAGCAGACGTCGTTGCGTTTCGAGGCCATGTGCGCCATGCCACGAATGCTTGCTAATCCTCGTACTACGCCACTCCGCCGAGAGCTGGGGATTGTCCCTCCGTTCTGGCGAGAAAATAATATCGCGTCGAACAAGTTCGATCAAGTGTGTAGAACGCATGGTGGACAGTCCCTGAGCGCCGAGGTTGACAGTCTGATATTGAGATTAATTTTTCTTTCATCGACGTTAATACGAGCACCGTCGGACTGTCAACTTTGACGTTGTTTGTTGAGAATGCAGAGACTTCAAGCATCTACCACGCTTTTCATAAACAACAACAAACTAATCGAACGCATCGTTCGACGTCATCGAATTTCTTTCTTGCTGAAGCGATGGGACAATCTGTATGAATTAACAGCTTGTCCTCGGCCCCCCTGCAGAGTACGGGGATTACCAAGCGTCGGTGACGTGAGCCACGTAACCTCAAAAAAAAAAAAAAAAAAAAAAAAAAACGGTGACGCATATTACTCTACCGGGAGAACATATACGTCGTGTGAGTACACCACACGAGCAATATGTCACTGTCAACTTTGACGCTGTTGGTGTAAGGATGCGACGACTTCAAGCTTCTCCCATCATTTTTGCACACGCCATCGTACTTGTCGTTCGACGCCATCTTACTATCTCAGTCGGAGCGATGGAACAATTTGTAGAAAAGGAACAGTTTTCCTCGCCTCCCTGCAGAGTAAGGGGATTTAACAAGCGTCAATGACGTGATCCACGTAAACTCAAAATACTGTGATGTATGTTCCTCTACCCGGAGAAAATATGCATCGTGTGATTACACCACAAGAGCAATATGACTACTGTCCACTTCGAAGCTGTGGGTGTAAGAACGCGACGACTTCAAGCCTTCCACATGCTTTTTACACGCGCAATCGAACTTGTCATCGAGTATGGGAATGAGCAAGCGTCCTTGATGAGGCGAACGTGACCTCGAAGAGCAATGACGTTGGCTTCTCTATGGAAAAAAAACTCCGTCGTGTGAATACATCATTAGAAGATTCACCGTGAGAGGTACTTTGCGGCGAGGGGAAGACGGTTCTCGCATGCAGTGCTGCATAAAACTAACTTCGATCTTGCGAAGATTTAGCGTATATTCCCCCAAACCTACCGCATTCACACGCCGACATTGTTCAGAAAAAAGTTGGCTTTCTTTCAGGGATGTTAGGTAGATAACTCGACAGGTCACAGGCTCGGTTGTGATCGATGAGTCAAGATATCACCACGCAATTTGACCAGTAGGCCCTGGAATAGCACAAGCAAGTGCCAAAACTGAACCATCTTGTGTCGGCGTTAAATTAAGGGAGCACTGTACTTTCCCAGGGTGTATACATATTTTTCATATACAAAAAGATTAAACAAAAATAAGAAGTCTGAAACAAGCTATTAGCCGTAGCGAGCGTGGAGAAGGGGCAGCTGGAAGAGTGCGAAATTATGAGCTAGGCTTCTTTGCGCGTCGATAATAACTTGTTTGTCCCAAGTGCCCCTATATCCCGCATAACACTTTCATAGAGGAATGTTTATAAAATTTTTATCGTCATAAAAATTTCAGAAGATGATATTTTTTTTTTTATCTCAGTGCAAACCCGAATTTGGATTTCATTTTTTTTATTTTTAAAAAGAAATAGTTTAGGGTTTTAGGGTAACTTTTAAAATAAACTACAGCGCAAAGAGCAAGCTTAGCTAATCTGTTTTGTTTTGAAGTTATTGTTTATTAAAAAGGTCAAGGTGAAAACTGAAGTTTCTTACCGCCTGTTGGAAATCGCATGTTTGACCGCTCGCTGTGCTTCCACCTCTGACACAGTTGCAACCCTTCTGTGACACTCTCAGAAAAGAATTTATAACGCTTAATAATATTATTAATATTGCTACGAATCATAATAATAAAAATAATAATAATTTATTGGCGTGTGTTTAGTGCTGAGGAAGTTTTACGGGTCCGTCAAAGCCTCTAATGGTTTGTGGGACTTGGACCCCGCAACGGGATTAAGTAAGCACAATAGGATGACATATAGGGATGACATTAACAATAAACAGCGAGTTAGAAAAATGAAGAAGCCGCACATAATATCTGTATCACACAAGAGAAACGTGCGAACCGCACACAACACACTGAAAGAAAGACAAAAAAACACAAGTATACAAAAAAAAACTATCATCAAAACGGAAAATGTAAAAAAAAGAAAATAACTACGAAGTTACGAAAAGCACAATAGTCAAACTGTATTGCGAAGTAAAAGCTTGTTTGTCTTGCTGAGAGAAAGTACTAGTGGGCATGGCACAACTTAGGATAACAGAAAACTTGCTGTAACCGCTACAAGCACGACACACGTCAGATACAAAAAAGATATATACCGTCCAAACATTCATAGCAGAAGTAGTTCAGTAATAGTTCACAAAGCAAAGAGATTTAGCTCAACGTTTGCAGGTTTTTTTTTTTTTTTCAGCTTTCGTTTCTCCAGCCTAAGAAACGACTCTGGAAGTCTACTAAAAGTCCGGAACATAAAAAGATCGCATTCTCTTTCCATATTTGGTATCCAATTGAGGTATTGGAAAACGCTCGCCGTTTCGTAGCGAGCGCTGAACAATACGAAAGATTTTAAAAGAGCTAGCCCAAGAGTGTTTCGTTATCACGCATCTTTCAAAAAGTGTAGGAAAACGCGGGAGATCTAACCACTGGAACAAATCCTCGTTAGGTGTATCCTCGGTGGTGTACGCAACTCCACGTAAAATTCCTTTCGGGATATTGTAAATTTTTTTTCAAATGTGCGAACAATTTGCATATACAGTGATACCATAACGCAGTACACCATATGCCAAAGCACTGGCAACCATTCTTCGTACTGAGAGAGCCAGAAACATTTTTGTGGAATATAAAAGGCAGGATACACTTCGCAGTTTTTTTTTAGCAATGTATGTAAGATGGGAATCCCAAGATAGATCACTATCAAACGGTATACCTAAGTATTTGATTACATTAACATACTCAATGAGTGCACAACGGCAATCAACACAAATCGACGAATGAAGCAAAAATTAAACATCCAGACATCTAATTGTCAAAGGATTAGCTGAAACATATCAGCTTTGTTTTCTTTGTTTTCAATTTGATGAGATTGGCATCCAACCTATTTATTACATTGGTAGCAATAGATTGCAATAAAATAATTGCACTGTGGAAATTAATGTGATCTGACACTAACAAGCTATCATCAGCGTACTGATATAAGTCACATCCAGAACATATTTTCACCATATCATTTACATACAGATTAATAAAAGCGGCGACAACACAGAACCCTGAGGACTTCCGGCTTTCAAATTCACTGCCGCGCTTCGGATATTACAAATAGAAACTTGCTGTGTACGATTTAATATAAAACTTTGGATTAACCAGAAAAAGGGGACTCTAAAACGGTAGTCGGTAATTTTCGTCAATTATGTTTTATGTGAGATAGAGTCAAACGCTTTTGTCGCATCTAAAAACAGGGCGAACGCAAATTTGTTCGTCTCAAAAGTGTAATTCAACGTGTCTACAGGATTTTCAAATAAACAATCGGTGCCGCGCCCTGCAATAAACCCATACTGAGACGTTTCTGGAATTAGTGCTAAGCATGGTAGAGTGAAAATCGGCCTATAATCTTCAACTACATTACACCTTTTACCTTTAGAGTGGTCGGATTATGGCGCTTTTCAGGCCTTCAGGAATAACCCAGTTCTTATAGTTCCATTAAATATATGAAGCAGTGCGGGGGATCGGTGGCCTAGTGGGCTAGCGCACACCAGCTCGGAGCACGTGGAGCAAAAGCTCGCGCAGCAGAACCCAGGGATCCTGGGCTCAATACCCACCCCTGCCCGTTTCGATCTAAATGAGCATCGTACCGGCGTGCGGTCGTGCATCCCTACTGCGTGGTGCACGTTAAAGACCCTAGGTTAGCGGTTGTACCGCTCTGGCTAAATTTCTCATCTACAGCTGAGACACCAGAAGCCCACTGAGGCAGACTAACTTCCGGCTCTATAAACATACACACAACAATTTGTTGAAGCAGTGCAATAATCAATGTAGCGAAATTTCAACGTAAGTCGCCCTAGCGCCTTGTTCAACTTGAAACTGAATAGCAATATACGAAGATCTTCGAGAGTCATATCGGGTAAAAACGCTGAGTGCTCACATGGATGTCCAAGATTAGTGGAAATAATCTTCTCATCACGTAAAATGCCTGAGGCCGAAGCAAAACATCTATTGAAGCTTTCGGCAATGGATTTCGAATCAAACCCAAACCTTTTTAGGATAGCGTCATCGAGGGATGGTTTGGAAGCACATCCCTTCACATCATTTACTAGAGCCCATATTTTTGGCATATCACAACGTGACTTATAAAGTGATTCCTGGATGTGTTGGGGCTCCTTACACCGAACTAGTGAATTTATGTGATTTCGTTTACTTTGATAGTCTGCTTTTAACTCTTTATCTTTTGGGTGTCGACGACATCGAGGCCACAAGTTATCCTTTTCTTTAATGGCCGAAAGAACATCCGCCGTAAGCCAAGGCTGATTTGGGTTGCGCTTTTTTACTTCAATCACTTTTGTACACGCTCTTCCGAAGTGTTTGAAA
Organism: Ixodes persulcatus; assembly: GCA_013358835.2. Lineage (NCBI taxonomy): Eukaryota > Metazoa > Arthropoda > Arachnida > Ixodida > Ixodidae > Ixodes > Ixodes persulcatus. Next base: position 49,579 of record JABSTQ010009543.1, on the reverse strand, counting down.
ATATCGACAAGTTTAGAGTAGGCATCGTGGTAGTTTGTATTCTCCACAAATGAAATCCAGTCATAAGCTGCAATTAGTCTATCAAGGTGACGTGAGTCCAACGATTGTAATTCTTCTTTGCTTCTCGCAGCGTTCTCCCGGTAAGTTCATAGGCATATATAATAATAATAATAATAATAATAATAATAATAATAATAATAATAATAATAATAATAATAATAATAATAATAATAATAATAATAATTTATTCACAAATGCATCGATCTCCAAGTTGATTATCGAGTCAGGTCCAAGCCAGCAGGGGCTTGTTGGACCTGACTCAGCATTACAAATAATCGGCGTTAAAATTAATTAAGAAAGCTAGTATTTTAGAATAATTTTGAGAAAAAAAAGTCGAACCTTCTCCCTTTGATGAATTTCGGCAAAGTTTGGCAAGTTCTTACATGGGACCTACATAAAGTATTTTAAGAAACTTGATATCACCAAAAGAATTAAACATAGCTCTTTTAGTGCATATAAATTCGATAATATATGTACAAAACAAAATCTGATATATACAGGGTTTCCCCAAAAAAGATTGGCAGGGTTTTTTCACAGCAAAAATAAATTCGCATTGCCGAATGCTCATTTGCCCTCAAATGTAGCGCTAGCGGTCTGAACAAGATGCTAAAGTTTCAGCACAAACCGTTACATTATTCGACAGTTATACAGCATTTTCTTACATTTTTAATGAAAAAACACCGGCCGTCAGAGTTCTCAATTACATCTTATGGAGCCAGTTACCGAAACCGGCCGACAATGGGCCCCATGTGTTCCCATTGAAGTTTTCAGAAGGTCACTTTTAAGCTCTGAATAAGGTAACTGTTAGTGCTGAATCTTTGCCATCTGCTTCGGACCTCTAGCGCTACATTTGGGCGGAGAATGAACTTTCGGCGATGCGTAGTTCATTTTTGCGGTTAAATAAGTAAATATTTGGGGGCCACGCGCTGTATATTTGATTGAGCAAACGTGGCAAAAACCTAGCAAATTTCAAACCTATTTTCTTAAAAGAACACCTTTTTAATTTGCTACGTGTTTTACTAGTAACAATGTATGATTGTGTTTTATTAGAAAATATAAACAGAATATAGTATTTGGATTGTGTGACTGCAATTGAAACTTGAAACCCATCTGCAGTGCGTTGTGACAGCGCTCTCGCTTAGGCGATTATTCTGGACATTATTGTGGCATTAATTCAGTTAATTAACTGAAAATAATACTTTGCGGGTATGTCTAAAAGTAAATGAAATTGTGCGCAATTAGAAGTGAAAGTTATTAAGGCGAAAACCTTATTTGTCTCATTGCGCGAAAAAGCGGCGGCGTGGTGCCCGCAAGATGGTCACACCAATATGTCATCATGCACGCGCCTCAGAAATAAAACACAAAGAAAAGCCCAGCAACGCGGATGCTCCGTCACGTAAGCCGTGGTGAAACCGGCGGGATTCACCGTACACGCGCAATGGGGAAGGAAGGAAAGGAAGACGTAACGCGCTGTTTGTACAAATGCGCTGCGTGTAGGAATGCGAAATCATTCCTACATGTAAGCAGTCTTAAGTGTCTCTGCCGAATTTTTCCTAATCCGCGATAAAGCTTGCCGTTTTCCATTCTACATTTCAAAAGAGTCAAGCTTCATTTCCGGCTATATACAAAAAATACTATATTTTATTTACATTTCATGATTGATCACAATAATACCTCGGTAAATGCAGCAAATGTACATACGACATTTTAATTTGCACAAATAATATCGAAATTATATTAATAAAAATACCCTCATTTCAGCTTTCTGGTGACATCAAGGTAATTCAAATATGTTCAATAGTTTTCACGTAAGAACTTGCAAAACTTTACCAGAAATTACCAACGGTAGATTGTTAGACATTTTATTATTTTATTTTGAAATACAAGATTTTATTTTTATTTCATTTATTTTAATAAAATGTTTTTTCAAATGTCAGAGAAGAGTCCGAGTGTAATTGCTCTAGAAGTGACAAAATAAAGAGCGGTCAAACTTCTGACCACAAACAGCCGGGAAACACGGTATAGTTCCGCCCTCGGCCGCTTCATTGGTGAATAACATGAAAACAAACAAACAAAAATTCGCCAAGCTTGCCGTTTGCATTCTTTTTTTATTTCAAAAATGGACCCAAGAAATACATATTTTCGTAAAAATTAAATTACTGACCCCAAAATTCTGCTTGAATTGAGAGGAAAATATCCAGATATATTTTACACTTTGATGCGCAAACGCTCGGCGAAGTATCCAGTATAGTTATCGGAAATATCGGAAAGATCTACTCGAACTTCCTAACTTAGTCGGCACCTCCAGGACTGCAGTCGTTTGTAGGCACGGCTTTCTTCTAGGCACTTTAGCCAATATGCAGCGCCTTCCTGCGGAACAGTATTTTTAGACAAAACATCGACACTGGGGAAAAAACGAAGAACAACACAACAAAGTCCTTTGTTTTTTCTTCAGTCTCGGGGTTTTTGTCTTAAAATATGTTCAACCACCCTCGGCTAGTTTGAGCCTTAACTTTTTGTTCATTCAAGCATTATTCCCAACGAGGTAGAGGGGCTTAGTGCGATAAACCGGGGTCCCTGTCTGCACTCGAAAGTGACCCCCATAAGGCGGCTGCCATTTTACGCAAATTTGACCACTCGTCACGTGATCAAACCAAATACGTGACGTCACATGAAAGATGGCAGCGCCCAGGCAGCGGCTGGCCCCAGCTGGGCCGGAGCATTGGCAGCGCCCAGTGTCGGATGCTTTGTTCGTTGTTCGTCTCGGCGAGTTGATTTCAGACGCGAAAGTCGTCATATAAGGCCGTTCGAAAGCGACTTCACAGTTTAGCGTGGTGTCTGACGTAGGTATAACGTGAAAATACGGAGGAACGGTGTGCATTTCGCTGGTGACCGACGGGGAATATTGCCACGAAAGAGACAATCGGCCCTACGTTGCTCGGACGTCGGATTGATTCGGATACCGCTAGGATATATTTTAAGGTGACGTTTCTGTGCTCTCGCTGACCATCGGGATCTTCGAGGTCTGCAGTGAAGCGTGTGCAATATATTTGGATACACAGTTTGGTGACGGAAATTGCGTGAGTCGTGCTTGGCAGTGTGCACAGTGCAATCGTGGTGCCGCTTCGTTCAAATGACCGAAGGTTCACTTTGGTTGTGCGGTGCACCGGAGAGCTGCATTGAAGCTTGTAATTCCCGTGCCGTGCTAAATGATACTGTGCTGCTTCCCAAATTGTTCCGGCGTAGACGTGCACTTTCACGGAGCACTGGTGCGCGGCGCGCCGAAGAGCTGCCTTCAAGCTGGTAGTTCCTGTGCCGTGCTTTAGGTGATGCTGTGCTGCTTCCTAAATTGTTCTGGCGTGTACGTGCACTTTCACGGAGCACAGGTGTTGCAGTTGGTATTGATTCCGCTGGTCTGTTGCACGTTTCGTCGGCACAAAAGTTTCATCAACACTCGTTGCGCGAATTTCAAGCTGTAGAGAAGCAATACAGGGTCTGCACGGAGTCCCTACGGGGTCCATAGAGAAGTCACTCAGTCTGCAGAGGGTATTTGCAACTTTAAGCGATGGTGGTACCCCGGTGTGAGAATCGCGTTCCCTAGCCCCTGAATAAGTGGCCTCATAATAAAAGGGCTTGCCTACACTTTCCTGACGTGAAAAAATAACGTAAGGTGCTGATACTGCTCGTATATAGCATAACTAGAATTACTTAAGCGTCGCGCGCAGACCCAGCCTAGTACCGCTGTTCTACGACGATCATGCAGATGACCGCCATTTTGATAGGCACCAGTGCGCCCCCTATGGGTCGTGAAAGTTGCGAATATCTACGGGGGCTGCAGAAACCTACATACACCTACCTCCCACTGAGAAAGTGGAGAAATTATTTCAGCACATACTAAACACTTCCATCTCCACAATGAATATGCCCTGAGGTTGTATATGTCTCCAGACATCAATGTAACATATTGATGCCCGGCGCTTAATTAACAACTATTTAACTCGGACACCTCGCTACACCTAAAGAAAACGTCTACCCGGCATCACTTTATTAATGTACCAATATATAGCTCACACCATAGAGAGGCAATAAGGTGTCCATAGACTCACTAGGAGCATAGCATGGAAATAGGAAGGAATGAAAGGTTTTTGTTTCGCGGAGATCCCTATAGCGTTGTTGTGGTCGTTCTATGGCAAACCAGCGGTACATAAACGGTCTAAGAACGGTCTACAGGAATCCATAGGATGGACAAAGGGGTAATAGAACGGCAAAAGCATGGACATAGGACGTCCATACATATTTTTGTAGGGGCAGACATTTCATCGCGCGTGTAACCTACCCAGTCCATCCGTTCACGCCGCTTTGCGATGACAGTCTGCAGCGGCTCATTACCAGAAAAGTGGTCCCACATACATTTCAGTTCAGCTCGTCCACGGCAGTCACCAAACCCCGAAGGAGAGGATTTATTCGGACAGAATGCGACTAAAGCAATGCAGCTTTTTTAGTGGTCAGGATAGACTTTGTTCTGTCTGTTTTGTTATATTGTCACGGATGCTTGCTCAAGTACTATTATATCAATATTTACTATTCTGGAAAGTTCCAGGCCATGCTCAGCTGTCATCTCATGTTCTGGTGGAGGTGCTGCGCACTTTGCCCATAGCCCTTCACTCTGTGTGGACCCTGGCGGCTCCTCAGCCGAGTTGCCCGATAACAATTAAGACACAGGTGGCGGATTATCCCGCGTCTTAAACGCCCGGCGAGCCGTGAACCAAGTCCTATTCCAAGCCCTGCAGAAAAACCGCAAGACAAGCGAGTACCACAAGGACGAACCTCGGAAATACACCACAAAGAACCTGAAATCCGAGCCAGTCGCTGCTACCAGCAAGAATCACCGGAATTTGATCTTTTGCCAGAAAAACCGAAGCTGACTAAGCCAACAATGACAAACCTGTAGCAGCAAACCGTGTCCGCTCCCTCCATCGTTTGCATGCCCGTCGCACGTCACACTCCGATGCCCTTTCACGCAAGGTGTGTGAAGACGTCGAGGGCTGGATTGAAATATATGGCCGTGTCGCCGGCCACAGTGGGTAGACGGACAACCAGCTCCTGCAGAACCTATACTTCTCGTGAAGAAACTGCCAGACACTGGTTTGAGAACCACAAATCCTCCTTAACGTCGTGGGAAGTTTGCAAGATCAAGCTGAACTGCACGTTCATCAGCCAACATTGACCAGAGAAAGCCGAATTTTATATTCTGTCCAGGATGCGGCCCCAACGAGAGCGTCACCGCCTTTGTGGAAGATGTTTTGGGCCTGATCGAGCACCCCCGCCAACTCCGATGTTACAGAAGACAAGAAGCTAAGAATCCCATGTCCCTCATGTGAGGTACAACACCTTCGGCAGCCTTGTCCGCAACTCCACGACAACAGTCGAAGGGTTCATATCACCGAGGCTTCCAACATTGAATGAACACTGCAGGCCCGAGCCTGCCATTATCAACAACTCCCCAGCTTCTCGCCACTCGAGCCGTCCAGCTGGAACTTCGACGCCAGCCTCCCAGGCATCCGCGACATCCACGACGTTGTCCGGGAGGAGACCAGGAAGCTACTTCCTGCCATCAGTTGCCCGGCTTTTATTTTGATTGCTGAGATTGTTTCGGAACAAGTTCGACAGGCAATTCATCTGGAGACTTCTTCGAGCGAAGCGGCATCTGACGAACCGAGGGCGACTTATGCCACAAAGTCACGACGACCGCCATCGGCTACCCGTCACTACTCAATGCCAATTCAACGAGACACCCCAACGCCGAAGAATTCATACATGTCCGAGCGTGCTGCATTGATGCAGAAAACTACCAGGAAAATTTGCGGATTAGAAGCCAGCTCTGCAGCTTCAGTGCATCAGATGTCAGTGGCCGCACATGACGTATGATTACAAGACGGCATCAGTCGGTCAAAGTTGCCACTCGACCAAACTGAACACCGACGTGCCAGGAGCGTCATCCAACAACAAAGACCACAGGTATTATGACTGAACACCTGACACAAGACTGTCGTAGAAAGAACTCGTTATGGAACCATTTGCAGAGAACCAATAATTATTTAATCAAGTGGAAATAAACATATTTGATAAACTAACCAAATAAACATATTTCTGCTCGCCTTAACGCCTTCAGAGTCTATGCACAAAGAATTGTGTTTACCGTGCGTGCTGGACCTTTTGACGACACTCGCATCTCTGACCCCGCCATATAAACTAATGGGACATACCAGACTGGCAGACTGGTTGCATTGGGCTGCACTCGTTCCACGTCTCCTGAACATGTGGCACATCCGAAAACCAACTCCAGTGATGTGAAAATGTTATTTATTAATTTATTCCCTCCAGAGGCCTTTGTAGGCATTCCAGAGAGGATACTTAAAACTACACACATGATAACATTAAAGCACACTGCTGTAACTTGTTAATTGCAAAAACAAACACACCTCTGAGCATCTAGTTTAATAGTATGTGTTGATGGATTGTTATGTAGCAGGACACTTCCTATACGTATGACACAATAGACCCTTTGCGAAACTCCCTCAAGCAACACGACTGTCGCCATTTTTTTTCGGCGTAAAGCACACGAATGGGCCCCTGTTCACGTCGAACTCTAATGCAGCATTCGAGTCCAATAGGCGCTCAGCCGAGATCACAGTGATGGCGGACATAACACTCTTGTTGAACAAATGCCCAAAGTATGAAGGCCTTGGGCAATTAGAGTAGTAGCTACTGTAATTCGTTCCATCACAATTTGGCGAGTGGCGAAGGCTACAGTCTCGGTGAGTCAATATGCACGTTGGAGGGAGGCACATGACAACATATCATCAGAGTGCTCGTCAGCACAGATTTGTCACACGCCTTCACTCCGTCTCTCTGATTGGCACAAGGGGGCTGTGGCGGTTGCCCTTTCCTAAGTTACGGTGATACGAAGTATAGGCAGACCACACTTTTGAAAAAAAAAGTATATTGAAGAGACCGAAAGGAATGGTATTTAAGATTTTTTTTCAAAAAGACTGCTTTTCGGGCAAGGGATGAGCACGAATATGAATCATCTTGTACAGGTAACTAGAACAAGTAAATAATTGACCGACTAATAAAATGCACTCTTGATAAAAAAAAGTATTGCTGCGATAAATCCTACGAAAGACAAAAATGAGCAGTTAATCTATGCGTACACCAAAACGGTCTGCAACGATTTATTCATCTTCACACTCAATAAAAACGTCATCCTCGCAGCCGAAAATAAGTGTGCAATTCGCACTCACAAAAAAAGGTAGAAAAGCGATCGAATGTAGAATCGTTGATTTTAGCACAAAAGGTTAAAGATCGCAGGAGCTTCCTCGCTAAAATTTTCTATGGTTATTCGGTGACGCAGGGCTGAAACAACTTCCCCTAGGCCGTCACGCGACGTATACCTTTCGCTTCGATTCTCAGACGTTCAAACGAAGCAAGAAAAATGCGAATATATTATGCCAGGAGTTATATCGTAAAATTGTTTACAAGTACAAAACGTAAAGATCGCAGGAGCTTCCTCGCTAAAAGTTGGCTGTGATTATGCAGTTACTTAGGGCTGAAACGAATTCCCCTAGGCCCTAAGTCCGACGCATACATTTCGCGTCGATTCTCAGACATTCCAACGTTCAAACAAAGCTAAGAGAATGCGAAAATTTCATGCTAAAAGCACTCAAAGTTCTATCGATCCTCGAACACATCCGGGAATCCGGGCACCAGTACGGCGATACGGCTGATGCTGTCTCACGGGTGTTAATATCCAGATGATCCAGGGCGATCTTGCGGAAAAAGGGTATAAAGTCTCATTCCTTCATATTTTCACATTATACCTGCGTCAGCGAGCACAAAAAAGCCCGAAGTCGTTGGAAAGCAGCTGCACATCACGGCTACCGCGCACGGAACAAACTCGCATTTACTAGCTCTGGGCGCTGCCATCTTACCGATGACGTCACGGCTTTTGTGAGGTCACGTGACGAGTGGTCACATTTGCGTAAAACATGGCGGCAACCGGGGGGGTGCCACTTCCGAACTTCCGGTTTATTACTCTAAGCCCCTCTTCCTCGTTGATTATTCCCTACCACCCAGTCGCTTTTCAACATAGAGTTATTATAATGTACATACGCTAGAGGTTCAAGTGGCGCTAGTGTGCTGACGCAAATTGAAGCAGACAGCAACCAGTCAAAAATTGACTTCCGGTAATGCATTTCTATGGGAACAAGTGAGTGCATTTTCTCCCTGCGCTCGATCATAAGAGCAAATATCCCAAATAATTCGTATGTACTAGGTAGCTTGGAACATTTCTCAGTCAGGCCGACGAAATAATTGGTCAGTTACGGCTTTTTTTTTTTCGAATTCATCGCATTAAAAACGGTGCTAAATCGGCTTCGTACGTTTATTTATGTTCACTGTCGGACACTGTTAGCGCGAACGCGGCATCGGCGATTTCCAGCATGGGGGATAAACATGCCAAACGAACGAAGGACATCTGGAAAATCAAGAGCGGCGGCAAGAACTACGCAGTAACACTGGATCAGTAACTCGCAGTGCATGTACGATCAAAATAAATTGAAGGCCACGTAATCTATTCCTATTTTAAATAAGTAAGTACCGCTTTATTCTTTCTGCGCCCTGAGCGAAGCTGCTTGTTCTACGTACAAAATATCACCCGCGCGCTCGATATCTTTGAGAACAAGTGCGCGATAAAAGCAGCCCGGCAGAGAAAACAATACGAAGAGACACCTTTCATAGCCCACGGACTTTATTCTCTACGTTTTGAAGGTTTTTATCCGCTCATGCACGACGGGATAATTTTCATATAGTGACAGGACTGGCATATTATCAATATACAAACGTCACCGGAATGCTGGCGAGCCTTGAACATACTCTATATTTGTTTCGATTATAATTTTGCTTTGAATCGTCGCTTGTTTTTACACACCTGCTGCGGAACACATGTTTGGGACTGAAATCTAGCGATGTTAAATATCGTTCACTGATGAAGAAAAATGCGCTAACTAAAGCAATTACACTTTTACAGTGTTAATCAAGGTACATGCTATTCGGTACGACCCAAATAACCAAAATGTTCCGTGTTATTTTCTGGCGAAGAGACAAAATGCACGCGCGTTTTCCCACAGGAATACAAAGGAGCAGCGCAAAAGTAGACTGGTTGCTGTCTGCTTCAATTTGCGTCACGGAAGTCGCATAGACAGTAGCGCCAGTTGAACCTCTAGCGTACATTATAATAACTCTATGCTTTTCAATAGACCATATGCGAAACAGCTCGGAGGTCTGGCAACGCTGTGTGCGCGGCTGGCTCGGCAATCTTTGTTGCGGCAAGATTTTTCTGTGTTTCGTGTGTGGTGGTGGTGTGTCCGCTATTTTGTGCGATGCAGCAGCCTAATGGTTTTCCGCGTTCCGACCAACCAGCTTGGACGAAGGACTTGGCAACCGTGTCCTGCATTTCTGAAGAATCTTTAAGTAGCTTGTGCGACGAGAAGGCGCCACCGACTCGACAAAGTAAGAAGGCGTACTGTTGAGCGACTGAGGCCTATTGCTCGCCTTCATCGCTCCTGAACAACGCCTGCGACTCTGGGTTAGTACGCTTTTATGCTCTTGGTGGCGAATGTTTTTATAAGCACAAACAAAAACAGTGAGCTCGTGAACTGCGCCAGGGCATAATCTTGCAAACGTTGTGGAGTGCCGTCGGTTGAAGCTGACTCCGCGCCGTCGGGGGAGAACAGCTGTCGCGCCGGTAATCGTGGATTTGCCGAACCCTGGCTCAAAGGCTGCTTTTTCGCTGTCGGATTTGTAAATACGATGTTCTTGTGAGTATTCGCCATAGTTTGGGGGAGCGATAAAGATTCTGAACACATCTGCGGCAGAACGAATGAGAGGCCGCGAAATCAAGTTGGCGCAGCTAAAGCCACTCTCGGCGTCCGCAACATATCGTCACTATTCCGTTTCGCCGTAATCGAGATCAAACATCTTGTTCCTGCGATCGACCTAGGCACGCAATGTAATCGAACGCGGTGTTGGACTAAACTTCTAAATCGGCATTGAAATCATTGCGAGAGCTGAGTGCAAGCAAGTGATCGGTTAGAAGATTTTACAAGCAATCTTCACCAACGTAGGATCTCGTTTTCACAAACCGTTGCTAAGCATGAGAAAAGAAGGTTCTAAGCTGCCTTAGGTTGATCGTTGTTTTCTTTTATTTTTGAGGGATGCAAAGGACTGTCTGGTGTTTTATGCTGCTCATTGTTCACTGTTTGCATGCATATCTTGAACTCCCATTCGTGCAATCACCTCATTTCGTCTGACATTCTGGTGCCTTATCTACCATGAGCGTTCCCTCTACCATTTTTTATATTACATCGTGAAAGTTGTGCGTCTCTGCAAGCATCTATAGGAATATCCTCCAGCACTACTGAATGATTTCCCGTACAAGCCGCAGATCGGTTTCTTAAAGGGATTGTCCGGCCAAATTTTGTATTCGAGAAAACAATTGAATATCATTGTTATTGCCTCGAGACACATCGTGCGCGCAATATCTGGATTTTATATGTCCCTCTGGATGAGTAATTGAATTTATACTGCTCCAATCGCACTCTAGCGCAAACGCTGCTTTCGGTGGCAACATTGGAGCTCTGACGTCACACAACACAATGTGACCTGCGAGTGAACGCCTCAGCGTGCTTCGTTTTTCTTGTTGTGCTCGACTTGTTTCTTGGTTGGGTGAGATTTTTGTTGCGCGGTTGGGTGCCACAACCACCGGGCAGCATATGCGAGCCAAGACATGACGTTCCATACTTTTCCGCGAGACGTGCAGTGACGAGCAAAATGGATCGTCGCCGTGCGTAGGGACTGGGTTCCCGTCAAGGTCGAGATCCCGCTTATTCAGCAATCATCTCACAGAAGAGAGCTACGAGCTGAGCTCTAAGCGAAGAGAAGGCTCGTAAGCTGAGGTGTGATGCTGTGCCAGCGATATTAAACTACGTCAACCCACTCGCCCAAATCGGATCAATCAATTTGATTGTGCAGCGAAACCGAAACCAACAGCTAGCTGGGAAGGATGCCAGAAGGTGTATTTAGCACGCGTGCAGCCAAATTCTGTTTGTCCAAGTCAAGTGACGACATGCACTTGAAAGATTAGCCGTTTGCCTTTGACCCGCGGACATCGTCTTAAGGTGTATCCACACGACGGACCAAATTGCTGTTTTGGTCCGCGGGCCGTGCATCACGTGATCTTACGCCACCGGTATTCGAGGTCCGCCGGCGGTCCGCGGCCTGCGCTTCTGAGAAATGCCAAGCGACTTTTTTGCCCGGACCTTGGCGGCGGACCGCGGCGTTTTTAGTATAATTGAAGCGCTAAGTCTGGCAACAAGCTGACTTTTGTTGTTTGGATTGGAATCCAAATCCAAAGTCGTTTATTTTTGGCGCCAACTGTTGAAGACGAACCTTTTGTTGTGCGACGATGGCGGCATGGTGCGACGATGCAACTTTTTACTTCATCGCGCTCGGTGAGCGATTCTCCGCTCTGTGGGATTGCCCTTTTCGGTTCACTTAAGTCCTCTTCGTCCTCAATAGTCAACGGTCAACGCCAGGGGGCCAGGGCCACCGCGGCCAAACGTCTCTTTCGTTCAACCTCCATCTTGGCCCCTTAAAAATAGCCTCAATGCAGCTCGCTGCATGTGTTTGGCGGAGCTGTGAGGTCGAGGGTTAGACCGCGGCCCGTTCGCTCTGTCGTCTGCTCTTTTGGTCCGCCGTGTGGATGCTCATTGCAGCCGGGCGGCCCGCGGGCCGCGCATCACGTGATCAATCGGACCGCGTGCGTTTTGTGACGTCACGCAGCAGCTACGGATGTCAGCCATTGACACTGGCGAAATTCGGGGTGCAGTTTCGTACATACGCTCATGAAAGGTTTAATTATAGACCTTTTCTTTAACGACGCCGCCATCTTGAGAATTGCGGCGCCGACAACGCCGTCTAGCGGTTTAGAAAAAGAAATACCGGCTAGTTCTGGCAGCACAGCTATCTGGGTAGGCAACGGTGTGGGTATGGGGGGAACTTGGCTAGACTTGGCTATAATGGGCTGCAATAACTTGGTTGGAGCTTGTCCGGTTGAATCCAGCTGGCTACTCAAAGGGCATCACCTTGCCTCCTCGAGAGAACGAGGACGAAGACGGTGGCGTGTTTTGATTGAGTTTCCACAGCAAAGTATACAGTATATGAGCAGTTTAATGTAGTCTATGCAGGTAAGCTCTCGGCATTTAATAGCTCCATCTTGAGTGGTGGCATGTAGACTTTTTCATACCTTTCACATACCATGGGGCTTGCAGTGGTAACCTAATTGGACTACCTGCGCCGGTAATTAAAATCGGCCCTCTTGTCGTACACGAAGTGGTCGTGAACTTAAACGTGACGTTGAGTCTGATACGAATCTCTCGCGATTCAAGCTCGCAATCGACTGACTTCATAAATAAAGATTCTTGGGGAAAATGCGAAGCTCGATAACATTGCTGCCACACTCGCGCTGCAGCTTCTTGTGCTCATGGCACACTTTCTGCTATTCTTCTTATGCTTTTTAAAATTATTTATCCATCCGACGACCGCGCAGTGGTAGCCAGACAGCCGTAGATTTTCGGAAATTGCAGCACGGTAAAAAGGAGCACTCGGAACTAACTCATGCACGACGTCCGTTTTTAAGCCTTTTCGCCCATACCCTTGGCGGTTGCATACCCTGTGTCAGCGGGCAATCCAAGAATGCACCAGGTCGAGAGTACGTCAGTTACTGGCTGGTTTGAGGTTATGCGAAAAAGGTCTATTAACGGGAGATCATATATCAAAATAAAAATGACGTTTGTGTACATGAAGGCTCCCTCGACGTAACGAGCGCAAAAACTTAAGTACTTCCGGTTTCGACCGGACAATCCCTTTAAACTATATTGAAAAGGGCAATCTCTTTGCATCACGTTTGCAGACGGGGTCTGGTCCACGTCAGTTACACCTGCTTTCGGAGCCAGATAAGGGCTGGCCGGCCCTAAAACGTGCGTCTCACGCTTCAAACTGACAGTGGTGCACCCTCCGACAATGCGTGCGAGTGCCCAGCAGGAAGCAGTGGAGTCTGCAGTCACATCCTAGCAGCCCTTCGCCTTCTCATTCTTTTGAGGACACAAGGGTTCAAGGAGGCACCACCAGAACTGGCCTGTACTGAGCTGCCACAGCAGTGGAGTCGCCCCAGGCAGTAAGGCATCAAACCAGCCAGTGTTCGAGACGTCGACTGGATGTCTCCACGTGAAGGCGGCTTGTGCCTGCCGACGCCAATGCATTCGTTCGATGCACGAGGAAAACTTGAAAAGGAAAGGAAACAAGTGGCAGCGACGCAGGCTATTGGCAGCGCAATGAGGGGACTCGGCAATAGTCTGTGGGCCTCTTTTCTGTTGGTCGCACGAACACCATTCGTCGAAACGAAGACTGGAGTAGCACCAATGGATTCTCCAATGCACGACCAGCAAGCGTACAAGCCCCATGGCTTTAAGACGTGGCCGTCTGCCACCACAGCCCCCGGAAGAGGTGCTGCATGTCCTGTTCCCGAGCTGCGGCTTTTTGATGATACCTCCGAGCACACGTTTTCTGACATCTTCTCACCTGAAGAGCAACGCATTTTGATGGTATGCTTATCACTAACTGTTTTCGTATTTGTCTCAGATATGCAAACATTTTATAGTTCTGTCGATCATTATCTTCAGAGCAGCCTTAAAATGTCTTCCATATTTCTTATGTATACCATAGGTGTTCTGTGCACCTGCATTGAATGTATACATGACCACTGGTAGCTATGTCTTGGAATCAGCAGTGTGTTGATGCATTTTTTTTATTTTGAATTATACTTTAGGAGTTTGGGCTTACGGCTGAAGAAGCAAGGCAGCTGGAGTCAAACACAAGGCAGCAGTCGCTGAGCAAGCAATGGCACTCCGCCCGAGAGCACCGACTGACAGCGTCTTCGTTTGGGGCAGTCAACAAGCGAGAGCAGTGGACCGAAAAAGGCCTGAGGAATCTTTTCGAGCCAAGAGACCTTTTACATGTCCGCGCCATTGAGTATGGCCGAAAAAATTAGCCTTTGGCTGCAGAACGCTATGCGTCTGCATTGAAAAGTGCAGGACATGCCGTTTCTTTGCAGCACAGTGGTCTTGTCATCAACCCCAGCTGTCCCTGGTTGGGTGCTAGCCCCGACAGATCTGTTTATGATCCAGAAAAGAGGAGCTACGGCACCTTGGAGATAAAGTGCCCCTATTCTCTAAAATATAGTGAGCCCAGTGTTGCGAGCTCTACCCACTTATTTTTAACAATCAACAGTGATGAGCCGCACCTCGACAGAGAAAGCGAGTACTATTGTCAGGTGTTAGGACAAATCGCCCTTACGGAGTGTCAGTGGGCCGATTTTTTTGTGTGGTCTGAAAACTGAATCGCAATAGAGCGTATTTATTTTGACAAGACGGAGTGGGGCAGGGTCAAAGTGAGGCTGGAGAATTTTTTTTCGCCACTGCACTGTCCTACTATGTTGATCGTTGCACTTTAGCCTCCGCGGTTTAAAACGAGTATGAAAGACTGGAGCTTTTAGAGGCTTTCCGTGCCTAGGTTAAAAAGGTTTTAATGCGGTTTTCGCAAAGATTGTTTTCAATTACCTAATTTTTTGGTCCTACGAATATGTTACCGCCTATTGACGAATAAGCGTACCACTTCAGATCAAGAGAATTTGTACTCGCATAATAGTTTCGAAACCAGAACTTTAAGAAATTTGCGAAACATTGAGCTCTCGAAATTAAAGTTGTGTACAGCACATTGTTAAATAGGTATCCAGTTCCAGAGTACAAAATGGCCTATTAACTGTTTATGACAAGCTCAGCTCGTCATGTGTCGCCTGCTATTTTGTGGCTTACGACCAGTGCACCTCGTCATTTATTGTTCAGTGTCTGTTGCATGGTTTGTGACAAGGTCGGTGAATAAGACAGGGTCTATTTTCTTGATGACAGAATAAAACCATATTTTGTTTAAGGTTTGCTTAAAAAATCAAACCGTTAGGGGGTTGATCTTATGGCACTGGACATATGTTTGGACTATTTTCTCACGCGGACAATGTTTTCTGGAGAAATAAAAACTCTACAATGCAAAGAGATTTTGCGAAATTGCTATTATAGCTATTTTTTAAATGAAGTGCTATCTGCGCCCGTTCGGAAATCACTTCACTGGTTTGCTGCGAGGACCCTTTCGTGCGCGATTGGTCGACAAGCTCCCTTTGGCGGCCACTTCACTCTGAGATTCATTTAAATAGAAGGGATGTGTCGATATTTTTTATCACGTTTATAGGGTAAAAAGCCTCGCATGTTTGTAATTTGTTTTGTATAGCGCGTAGGTTGAGTTGTTACCGCAGACAAAAAAATCCTAGAAACCGCTTTGGAGCCACTTTAACGCCGTAAAGAGATGTTGACTTTGTTTTATGTGCGCCCTGTGAGCAGCACAAAGGGAACTTGCAAGCCATCTACTTTTCACGGTAGTGTGTAGGTATGTAAAGCTTGCCAAAAGCTGCACTGCTTCATTGAAATACTTGCTTTTTTGTACTTCCAGTGCAGTGCTGTTTGAAGTCCAACTGTGTCTCCTGTTTGTGTACTTTTTTCATGAAAAGAAGTGTGCCAAAAAAGATGTTGGCAAGCATTTTCTTCTGCCACAGTCAAATAAATAGTTTCACATTTTCCAGGTAGTACTGAATGTTGAACATGTGTTGAACAGCAGAACATAGGGTATATACAGTGTAATACATCAGTTGTCCCTTACTAGAAAACAATAAAAGGCATTCATTCCCACTTGACCATGACATAAATGGAGCAGTTTGTAAAAGCTAGGGCCTGTTAAATAAACGTTGCTGTTGTTAAAAGTGGCATTTTCACTACTGTTGCACAGAGGACTTTGGACGTTTGTCAGTAGCTGCTGCCACGCTCCACATCTGATTGATCACGGGAGCCAATTTCAGTGAGATGGTATACGATCAAAAATGTGGAACGACTTGATTCGTCTTATTCTTCGTTCTACGTGTATCCTCAAAGAGGCAATCTCTTTCGTTTCTTTTACGTCCTCTTCCGAAAACTCCCTCCTGTGAAGAAAGGGAGGGATGTTTAGCTTCACACCCTTCTTTTCCAGTAGGTCTCCAACCACAAAACCCTTGTCCGCCATGACGGCATCGTCCTGATCAAAACTTAGACCTAAAAACCCGATTCTGATCACACACTGTCTGTCTGAAATGGCGCCTGTAAACAGCTCCGAGACGAAAGTGACTAAGCCGTTTGGAACTATTCTAATGAGACCCTTGACTGTGTTGGCAGATTTGTACACAGAGTACGAGCTGGACTGCAACGAGAAAGATGACGGCGCCTCACACTTAACCTCTGTACCATCTAGGATTACCCTCGGTGTCGGATACTTTTCAGTGAATACGCCTGGCATTGCTGCATCAATAGCTTCCCGTGGTGCCCACAGCGGCAGAGTGGACAATTCAAGGTACATGAAGTTAATCCATGACGAGCATATACGAGAAACTGTCGACTGTGCAATACAAAACCTGTGTGCCAGGTTGTGTTCGAAAAGACCTAAACGGAGTCTTACGAGTACCAGGAAAAGTTCATTCTCCATCGTTA
Organism: Ixodes persulcatus; assembly: GCA_013358835.2. NCBI lineage: Eukaryota > Metazoa > Arthropoda > Arachnida > Ixodida > Ixodidae > Ixodes > Ixodes persulcatus. The sequence continues at coordinate 32,780 of JABSTQ010009543.1, read as the reverse complement.
GCTTCCTCTTCCGACCACTGCTTGCTCCTGCCCCACCAACAGATTCAGTCCACAGCACATTGCAGCCACAATCTCCAGGATCTAGAAAAACTGTCTGTGCTGCAAAGTGCTGATAGCTTGGGAGACCTGTGTACGCTACAAAGTCCTCGTCAGAATCCTTAAAACACTCAATGCAAAAGCTTGCAGTTTTTGCTTGTTCCTACTCAAGAAGTTCCGTGACGCGGTTATTTTTCCTTTGCAGTTGGTGGACCTTCGTCTTTGTCGCAGACAGCTCTTCCTTGAGGAAGTCGCATTGATTAGTGAGTATTTGAATGGCCTGCTCGGCAACTACGCGCTTCAGGCGTTTCAGATCTTCTAAGGAGAGGTCCTCCTCAATCTGCCCGTCTTCTCCTAAACAAGCCATTTCTGCATCAGCTTGTGGAAGGGGTGGCTCTTCACTGTTGTTTTCTGCGCTGGATTCTGGAGCTGTAACAGAGGCTGTCCATTCGTGTGCATTGTTGCGCTGTTCGCTGTCTTGGTACTTTACGACATTTCAGCTGGTTTCCGAAGTTGAACACAGTGGGGAATGCTGTGCCACGAAGCAGGCTGTTGCCGCTTGCTACACCGGGGATAAAGTCACATGGCCTGAAATGTTTTGAGCACACTTTTGTGCACAAAGTCACTTTGAAATATAACCCTTCATCAGGCATAATAACTACAATCCACTTCTTCTGCATGGCAGCATCCCGTGGAAAGCCATGGTACGAAACCTAAAAATTATAAAAAGCTCATGTGTTATCAAGTTTCACACGCGAGTACAGTCGATAGCGCAAACACGAGTGCGTGTTTCATCGTGACGACTGCGGTTAACAAAGTTTACAAGCATTTCAGCATTTCTAAAACAATCTAGAACACCGCAGAAACCCGAGCAACGAACACTCGCATGATTGGCATACCGTGAATTGTAAACCACAGCCCTCAGCGAAACGAGGATCCGGTAACTTGTTTGAACGATGCGTCGTGTATGCAAATGCATGCATTCTGAGATAATTCGCCGAGTTTATCCAGCCGTTACATGAAGATTTATTGTCCACTGAAGCCGGTGTTCAGGTATTCGCATTTGTTTATATCCGTAAGTTGAACATTGTGCAAAGTTAAATAATGCACAAAAAAGCAGACTGCGGCTACGTTATCACTGGTAACCGCTGCGTCACCTAGCTATAATAATTGGACAAACAAAATCATCGGCGAAACTCAGACCACGAGGACTCAATACAAAAGTTTAAAAGGGTTCCCGCCATCCGCAGACGTCCAGATCTGTTCGCATGTTCACCGATGTTTATCATTAATGCTGCGCGTACGGGAATATATAAGCACACAAACATAAAGCTGGAACTTACCTTATTCCCGCTAGGATCGATGCTTCCTCGCTGATTACAGAGCGGAACACAGCGATGCGTCGGCATCACACCTTTCGCGCAAAACGTGGCCGTCTGTTTACATGTGCTCTTCGCCACGCCGGTCGTAGGTTTCGGTTTCACGCCGCTACAATCATGGCGGCCGTAGTTCCCAGCGCGCCACGAGATGGCGCTCCGCGTTTCGCAAAAATTTACAAGACTCGATACAAAGAGATTGCGCCGCAAATATACATACATATATACATACATACATACATGGTCTATTGTTATCGTATCGATCAGATAAGTCAATCGCCAAGCGTCGCTATCTTACTATACTTCGTCTCACCCTAGCATGGACTAACCGCGAATGCTGTGCTAGCGCGAGCGGCTAACCTTGACTGCCTTGACTGAAGCACTCGCTGCACGAGCGCTCGTGCAGCCGCCGAGGCTTCGTTCGAAGCAACTGGCTCGCGCTTTTAGCACGCGCGGCTAACAATAGTCCATACTAAGGTGAGACGAAGTATAGCAGACGTCTTTGTCAACATGAGTCGAAGAGGGCCTGCTAAACATTTATGCCGAGCTATTCACGAAAAATTAACAAGTCAAACCGAAAGATATATTTCTCAGTTCGCGATGTCTTGCACAAAGGCATGTAGAAATTAGTGCACCGCAGATCAGAAGCCCATATCAGAAAATAAAAGCCATCCAGCTTGGTATCCTCCGATAGACGAGCAGGCTGGGCAAGCATGTCTTGCTTAGCAGCCGAGCAAATCAAGCAGCGCTGGCACCACGTGACGCGGTCGAGAGCACGCGGTGAACGTGCAACGTACACAGGGGACTATACTTCGTTTCACCTTATCTGCGAGCCAAGCCAAAACTAGAAGCGCGAGACAAGCCCTTTTTGCGTTTCTCCCCAGCTCGCGCGCTCGAGCAAGGCCTGAACGCACGGAGCTTCCGTGCTCGCCCTTCCAGCTTTGCCTGTATACGCTCGCACATAAGGTGAAACGAAGTATAGCCGGAACATCGGTGCTACGAGTCGTACCACAGTTTCCCATCCCATCTAAGGACATCTAGGGATCTAGGGGGGGGGGGGGCGGGGGGGGGGGGGCGCCGTTCCCTAGATGGGACGGTGTCCCATCTAGGGGACAAATTTTAAGTTTCTTCAAGATGGCCACCCTGGGACCTCAGCCTTAAGTCAGTTGAGTGTTGAGTTATTTGCGAGAAACAATGACTGCTAAAATTTACAGGAGTATGGGGTCTCGTTTCTTTTTAGAGCGCAGCTCTTAGGCGGCCGTTTCCGTGTTTCGCGGCGTCACCGTCACCGTCAGCATCGGCGTCGGCGTAACCACACTAAATTTAGCGGGAAAATTGAAGTCACGTGACCTCAACACCAATTTAATTTTCCGCTAAATTTATCGGGAATAACATACGATGAGGCAGAAGAAAACGGAATGAACTAAAGTTTTAATGGGATCGAGCTTGTGCCAGAAACGAAAAAAAGAACAACACACGTCGCGAAAGCAGCAGCGAGTGTCGGCGGCGGCAGCAGCAAGCGAAGGTCCGTCGGCGTAACAGCTGGCTATCGCGAGAGAAAATCATCGAATGAATCGGCAATACGGCGCACGGCTCTTTATCTACTATCCTGGTCATCTGGAATATTCGACCTAGAATGTTCGGGAAAGAGCTAGGTCGAGGCTGGCTAGGCATCCTTCTGGCCTCTCTATATTTTAAGCTCGAGGTAAGAGTATACGCGAAGACCCAAGATCAACGGAGAAGCTATCTTCTCGATCATGCGCGCGGCAGTATTACTTTATTTTAACTTTTTTTATCTATTGTACAAATTCCTTTTTAGTATACCTTCGGCAATGACATTAAAGCAATCATGCGAATCAAAAAGGTTGACCAGCCATTCTTTGTTCGATCTCCATTGAAATTATCCCGCTTCTATTGGAAGCACTGCGCAACCGACCTGTGTCGCCCAGACCATTGAGTCATTATAATGTGCGCTAAAGGTTCAACTGGCGCTAGTGTCTATGCGACTTCCGCGACAGCAACCAGTCTACTTTCGCGGTGCTCCTGTGAATTCCTATGGGAAAACGCGCGTGCATTTTTTCTCTTCGCAGGGAAATGACATGGAACACTTTGGTTATCTGTGTCGTACCGAGTAGTATGTACTTTGGTTAACATTGTAAAAGTGTAATTGCTTTAGTTATCACATTTTTCTTTATCAGTGAACGATGTTTAACTTCACTATATTTCAGTCCCAAACATATGTTCCGCAGCAGGTGTGCAAAAACAAGCGACGATTCAAAGCAAAATAATAGAAAGGAATATAGAGCGTATTCAAGGTTCGCCTGCATTCCGGTGACGCTTATACATTGTTAATATGACAGTCCTGTTACTATATGAAAATGGCCACGTCTTGCATCTTTATTATCGGATACAAACATTCAAAACGTAAAGCATAATGTACGTGGGATATGAAAGGTGTCTTTTTGCATTATTTCCTCTGCCGGGCAGCTTTTATCGGGCACCTGTTGTCAAAGACTTCGAGCGTGCGGGTGATGTTTTAAACGTATAACAGCATCTTCGCACAGACGAGTAACAGTAAAGCGGTACTTACTTATTTAAAATCCGAATATATTACGTGGCCTTTAATTTGTTTTGATCGTACATGCACAGGTAGTTACTGATCCAGTGTTACTGCGTAGTTTTGACGTCTCTCTTGGTTTCCAGATGTCCTTCGTTCGTTTGGCACGTACATCCCTCATGCTGAAAAGCGCCGACGTCCTGTTCGCGCTCACAGTGTCCGACAGTGCCCAGAAAAGTATACACGTGCGAGGTCGTTTTAACACCGTTTTCAATGCGATGATTTGGAAATAAAAAACACCGTAAGTGACCAATTATTTCGTCTGCCTGACTGAAAACGTTCCAAGCTACCTTGTACATACGAAAAATTTGGCATATGTGCTCTTATGATCGAGCACAGGGAGAAAATGCTGTCACTTCTCCCATCACAATGCATTACCTGAAGACAATTTTCGACTAGTTGCTGTCTGCTTCAATTCGCGTCATCACACTAGCGCCAGTTGAACCTCTAGCGTGCATTATGATAACTCCATGGCCCAGACTACAGCCGCTAAAGAAGCCACTCTAATCGACACCTCATTCCACGATCGCCTTGTGGGCGCCGCCATTTTGTGCCTAGTGAAGTGCGGTGGCAATAGACCCTTCTCAGAAGGGCGCATCCTCCGTTAGGTGCTGCGTCGATTGTCCGAGATCGCCATATTTTGGGCATGCACTTTGAGTAAGTATTGAACACGAGCACAACGTCAGCATTCGGTGAGTATAGTCGGGTCCCAACGTATTGCACTCTAAAACAAAAAGGAGGAAAAAAGTAGCAATGGCGCGAATTCCTCCCTTCTACTGACGCGCCCCCAAGCGGACACGAGAAGGAGGGAGGAACGAGACATTTTCCTCCTTCTCCAGGCAGACTGGAGAAAGCTTTCGCCCTCCCGACTCAACTTCTTTCGGTTTCGTTTTCGAGCAGGTCGCGCACGTTGTTTAATAAATGCTGTTGAGTTGATTGAGCTTCAGCGGCAGCGAAGGCCGCCTGTAATTCCGTCTTCTAGCCCAAACGTGCAGAGCATTTCGGTTGCATTGACGTTTTTATCGCTAATTTTATGAAACGAGCAAACGAAGCCGCTAGAAACGGCGAAGTTCCGGAGCAGTGCCAGCAGCGCCACGTACACTGGGAAAGATGGCCGTCTCCGAATTGCGGGGCTCACGCGGAACTACAGTAGCGAAACCACGCGGAACTGTGTCGACGTTCTCGACGTTATGGAAATCGCAGGAACTGCGTCCAAGAGAGGCAGGTTTTGCTGCCGGCTGCCTGGGCGCCTTTCTTGCTGAGTTCGGTTCTGTTTTCCGATGCCGAGTGCGACCGGCGTTCAACGTGGTTCTGTATTTGTGCGTGTCAGCAACATAGCAGCAACATCGTGATGGCAGTGTTGTGGGTTGTGAACAGAAGACTGGAATTATCGCCGATGTGATCGTGTGTTCGCGTATCAGTGGTGTAACAAGATGAGATGACGTAAACTGTCGGGCATTGATGCCGCTGGTCGGGCCGTGATCGGACGGGGTGGGGTGTCGCAGGTTGACATTCCGCTTTACATTAAAAAGTTTAATACCACTTGAGGGGTTAGGTGCAATCGATCGACGTGCGGATGTCATGTTGGAACGCTGGTCTGAACAGTAAGCTCCTATCGTACAGTGGCCAATGTGACTGTCGGTTGTCTCGTGCCCGAGAGCGATTGCGCTCTGCGGAAAGGACTGAACAGTACGAAATCATGACGGAAAGTAGGTATATTTACAGTGTGGAATTTTAGCATGAAAAAAGAATAGTAGGTAAAATCGAAAAAAAAAGATACCCTTTATTTCGCTGTTTAAATATACTACGGTCCCTGGAGAAACTGCCCTCAAAGTGGCGCGCTGGGATGCTCGCAAGAAGTTTTCGAGCTCGCCACGGCGTAGCTCCGTACACTTAACACCTGCCGCAAGTCGCGGCTTTGACTACATTCAAGTTGATCGAAAAGCGATCTCACAGCCCGTGAAGCATCACTTCCAGCTGAGTGAATATCCGCTCTACAGAGATTAATTCAAGACGGCAATTGCAGCCTTGCGCGAACAGCACAAATAGAAAAACAAACACTACAATAGAAATAGAGGCTACGACGTGCCGCGCGGGGAAACAAACTCATGGCTTCGAACCGCATTGGAGCGGCTTGATTTATTGGATTTCAAATATTTACGGCATGATCGAGCGTTCGCTTTTTAATAAGAGATTCATCCCTTGAGTCATTCAAAATGCTGTCAAAGGTATGACATTGTTAGAAAAAAATCAACATGCTGGGAATATTTTTATTGCTTATTCAGTCACCGAAAAATTCCGTACGTTCAAAACGACCAGTATAAAAGACGGAAAAGCAGAGCTCGGGTGTAGCGTTGGGGTTAGTGTGCCGTTGAATTGATGTTTGTATGTGCAGTGTATGTGCTCAGTGTATGTTCACGTGGTGCTTGTAGTATGTGTAATGCAACGTTACTAAAACACTCAGTTTGGAAACTCGCCGCCGAAACCTGGGCCGCTGGCGTCCACGAGACCGAGCTAAATCAGGGGCCTTAAGCTAAATGAGACAACAGCGCCACTCTTTGTCATTTGTCTGTACTGTGGTCACCTTGAGCTTTTAGAAAGCCTTTTTTTTGCGTAAAAAGAAACGGAAAAGACTCTTTTTGTATGAAATTTATTGGAGTTTAGTACAAAATGAAGGGCGCGTGATGTTTTTAAAATCTTTAGTTTGCAAAGTTTTCTGCCACAATTAATATTGTTTTTATACAACCATGCCTCCGCGGTGCTTTCAGGTGGCGCGTGCCGACCTAGATGCATTTTAACTTCAGTAGCAAGACGCGGCGCGTCCGCAGGGGAGACGGGGGCGGCACCCCTGTAACCTCTTCCACTGTATCTGTTTTGGCTCCTAATATGGCCGATTAAAGCCAAAATAGAAGTGACGTGCGGTTCCTCGAATGGCCGCTGCGGGAAAAATGGTAGCGTTGTGTTCGTCATTAGCTCGGTGCTGGAGGACAGATCGGAGACACTTTTTGAAGGCAGTCTCTATGGCAGTTTGTGGGGGCCACTGGTTTCCCTCCCCCGAGAAGGCGTAAGCCGCGGACGTTCCAGGCGAAGCCGTCTGACTGCGAGCCTGGTCGCTCCGTATCGTGTCGGAGAGACTACGTCACCATGCTGACCTACTCTCTCGCACTCCTCCGCGCGTCTCCCGTTTCGGGCGGACCAGGGAGATCGCGCAAGGGGAGAGTCGGGTCTGCCCTCCGAGTGGACGGCCGTGTGGTCGGGGAGTCCTGGATTGGACTCCGGGCAACGGGTCGAGTCGCGGCGCGAGCTCGTCCGACCGGCGATGACTCCACGCTAGGGATTCCCCTGGCTCTGGCTCTGACGTCCGGCTGCCGAGAGCCCTGGCCCCGAACTCCTGCGACGACGGGTAGCAGCGTGAGCTCGTCCGACCGGCAATGACTCCGCTCGCAATTACCCCTTTGGCTCTCAGGTCGGCGGGCGCTGCGAGCACACTGTGTCCATGGCTCGCTTGACCACAGTGTCTTGTTGGGGACCCCTGGTACTCAATAAACGCTGTTGGATACCGGGATCATCGTTGTTGGCATGTCGTTGGCCGAACCCGGCGCGGCGACCGCCCTCGCTGGTAGCCGTCGGCCGCGCGGTGGGACGGGCATCGGATTCCCCTTTGAGCACCGGTCCCCAGACGTAAAGGTGCGTAATCCTCCCTCCCTTTATTTCCCACAAGTTTCCCAACTGAGTGGCTTAATAACGTTGGTGTAATGTGAGTAAAGGAGAGGTTCCCGAAGATCCGTAAGCGCAATGGTGGGCTGAAGAAATAAAAATATTTTTTTGTAGAACATGAATTGGGCAGTACCTAGCGCCACCTAGCCTAGCTACTTGCAATTACTCTGCTTGACCCTGTCATCTAGTGGCAAGCGATTTAACCTTTCACGCCACGCGATAAACAGTGGCTTCGAGTTAGTTCTTTTGAGAGCGGCTTTTGGTTTCGCGGATTGGGTTTGCCGTTCCTCCGTGATGTGCGGTTGACGAAGTAATAGTGACTCGAGGAACACCAAAGGTAAGACGTAAAGTGCGCGAAGTAACTGGGTATCGGTTTTCTCCGTTTAACATCGCAGTGCTGTCGACGTGAAGACTGAGTAACTGCTTTCGAAACGCAAGTTTCTGTACCTGTGGGGGGAATCTGGCTTCGGAAATAAACACAGTTCGCGGAAAGCTCGTGTTACGCTTTTATTTGCTGCTCCTCTCGTCCCGTACAAGAGACGTAGCGTCCTCGTTAAGCCTTATTGAGCTCGATTTGCTCGATTCTGGGCCGCCATAATGAGATGCAGGCGACGGAGGAACTTTGCTCCCCTGCTTCAGGGACGAAAGTTCCTCTCTTTCTGAAGGAACATAGGTTACAAGACCGTTCCTCCCCTAAGGGAGGACTATCGATACCCTTTTTTCTAAGAGTGTGGGCACGAGCGATGCCTCAGCGCTCGGCATGAACTGGGATACAATCACACGCTTCGCGTTGAATGCGATTCCCAAGGATGGATGTTAATGGCTATACTCTTTGTAACGGGCGGTAGCTTGCGCCACGTAGCCAATATATTACGACCGTCAGTGTTGCTTGAGAGGCTTTTGAGAAAGGTATATTGGCGGTAGCATACATTTCTTATAATGTACGCTAGACGTTCAACTGGCGCTAGTGTGCAGTTTCAAATGGAAGCATATGGTAACCAGTCTGAAATTGACTTCCGGTAATGCATTTCTATGGAAAAAAAAGTTAGTGCATTTTTTTTCTGCGCTTTATTATAAGAGCAAATATCGCGAATTGTTACGTACAGGATAGCTTGGAACATATCCGAGTCACGCAAGCAGTAATATTGGTCGGATACTATATTTTTTCCCCCAAATTCATGACATTAAAAAAGGTACTAAAACTCCGTAGATGTGTTTATGTACACTGTCCCACACTTAGCGCAAGCACGGCATCGGTGGTTTTCTGCAGGGGTTTACGTGCCAAAGCAATGAAGGGTATCTCGTAAAATCAGGAGTGACGTCACGAACTACACACTAACACTGAGTACGTAGCGAGCTACGCACGGAGAAGACCAAAATAAAGTAAAGACAAGTAATAAGAGTGCAAGTTGCAATAAATAAGATTCGTTCATGTATGGGGGCAAAAGTAAGTTCTTTTTTCTAGCGCTCGAAAACTCTTAAAGAGTGGGAAAAGCCAGAAAGCTGTTACCGCCCGTCTTGACCCGCCTTAAACATATCCTACGTTTGTTTTGTTGTTGTTTTTTTTTTTGCGTGCGTACGTGCGTGCGCGTGCGCGTGCGCGTGCGCGTGCATGTGCATGTGCGTGTGTGTGTGTGTGTGTGTGTGTGTGTGTGTTTTTATGGTGTTATTCCTGCTTAGATTTACCACTTGTCTTTACACACTTGCCGCGAAACAGGACTGGACCCGGAATACTGAGAAGTCAAATTAACGTCGCTCTTTGATCGGAAACATAATGCTACTAAAATCAATTTCGCTTTTATAGTGTTAGTAAAGTGACCTACCATTCTCTTCGACCCGAGTAACCAAGGTAATTTCTGTTATTCTCCGGCAATGAAAAAAATAATTGCAGGCTCGTTTTCCACCACGAAAATGAACTGCTTGGTGTCTGCTTCAATCCTGAAGCTGAAAGGTTACCTCTATCGCTTACATTAGAAAACCTCTATAGCTTATATTATAATAATCCTACCGGCGATAGTCGCGATTTGAAAATGCGACTTCTTCACCCTTATAGATAGGGTTTCAAGAAGCTGGGGCGATATTGTTTATCTCTGTCGCGGACCGTTTTAAACACTCATGGAGGACGGAGCACCGCTTCCCGCCGTTTCAGATAAGCTTCGAGATAACTGGCATCGATTATTGTTAGCGCCAAGATAGCCGAAGTGCCGTTAATCTGAAGCGTAGCGTATTTAGTGGTTCCGGACGTTGGGCTGCGTGCGCCTCACACGCGAGCACCGACGCATGTGTATGTTGGGGATGTCTCTGGTCACGGGCGCTGCTGGCGCACTTTGGGCGTAGACAGTGACACACAGTAAGCAAGCTTCGGGGTAACGACACTGCCACCATCCGGGTTCGTGAACTCATCGTTACGAGCAATCTCAATCTAGTTTTCTGAAATCGCATAAGACGCCCTCCCGCTCGGAATATCGTTCTTCGTACACGGCGCCAAACGCTAACACCCGAGCTTTCTGACACCGCATCTTAAGTTTTGAAAGTCGCATTTTCGAAACGTAGCTCTCCGATTGCGCGCACTATGCGCTCAACAACACAAAATGGCCGTGCTCGCAAGACGGGTAATGTAATTCCGATACTCGAAGCGTCGTTTATACGGGGTTTCTATGGGCACGTACGTTCTCCGAGCCTGCGGCAGAGCCGTCCATAGTACGGTCGAGTTCGCAGAACCTTGGGGCGGCGCCGTGTCGGTAGCGCGAGCGAGGATTCCTGAAACTCGAACGACTTTTCCAAGCCGCTAGTTCAATCGCTTGCGCGTTTATGTCCATACGGCCTCCAAACACGCAGCTGGTACGCGTAAGTGTGGCCAGATTACGAGGTGTTTCCAACTGCTCGATCGGTGTTACGTGTTTCATGGGGCGCGTTCGCAGTGCGAGCTGCGCGGAGGAGCCATTGCGGAGCGCAAGTTCGTCTGCTTCTTTTGTGGGGGCAGTGGTGACGTCACAACGCCGTCGAGCTCTGATCGGCTCTAATAGGAAGGATAGTGGGTAGACCTCGAGGCAGCTTGCTTCGAGGTCTATATCCACTCTCCTTCAATCAGAGCCAATCAGAGCTTGGCGTCTTTCTGACGTCATCACAGCCCCCGCAAAAGAAGCGGACGAGCTTGCGCTCCGCGTAGCTTTGATCGTCGCCGAGCGTCTGCACGCGACCGCGCAACGCATGCGCACTTGCGATCAATCTACGGAGGAGGCGTCCGCCATTAAATTGGAAACGTTCGCCATGGTTTCAGTTGCCCCCTTCCTTAAATCTAGGTTCTCTAGCAAGAGTGACGCCAATCAAATTATAATATTTCTCAAGAAAGCCACTCGGGGTAAGACGTAAGACGGGGCTTCAAAAACCGGTCTAATCGAAATGAGTGATTCCGCGAACCTGTCCAGGGTCGAGTTCTACAAGTTTCAGCATTTTCGAACTTTTACCGTAAACTTTGACAAACGTTCGACGGAAGTTCGACTCGTATGCGCATGCGCGTAAATTGAGAACGAGCTTACGCCTCCTGACGTAGGACTGTAGCAAACTAACTAAAGCATCAAAAGGATATACGTTTGCTTTTATGTTGTGTAAACAATATTATAAATTATCTAAAATTTGGAATAAGCTATTGTATACATTTTCCCATAATGTATGCAGTAGCTTTTTTTCACAATGTATGCAGTAGCATTTTTTTACAATGTATGCAGTACGCAGTATTTTTTATTTTTTTTTACAGAGTCAAAGTTTGCTAAAAGTTCGAAGGTTTGGCTACCAGTCGAACCTCGAAATTGGACAAAAAACGTCAGGGTCGAGAAAAGTTAGTGACATCCGCCATCAAAACTAGAAATGGGAGTTACTTGTTTTACCTTTATCTACAATGCTCTGAGAAAAAATGAAAGAAAACTGTATGAACACCAATGTCTCAAAATTCAAAACCCTCGGAAACAAAAGTGGAATTTCTAATGTGCCTTTTGTTCACAAAATAGCCTCGATGATAAGGTCGCTTCAGACGGGGAAATTTCTCCCAGCAACCTGACGTCGCAACACCAGCAACACGTGCCGCCCGCGTTCACACGCAGCAACCAATTGCTACAATTTGCCATCATCATCATCATTAAATTTGATTTTTCTTGCGCTATATAGACACACAGTAACGCGCAATAAACGTGTTTTTATACATTTAGATGGCGCTGAGAATGGGCCAGCTTATCTTTCTGAAACAGTTTACTCACAAAAACGATCAATTTCAAACCAGATCCGAGACTTTAGTTGTCATAATCAGCTTTACAGGGTGTCACGTAAAAGTATCGAGTCCCTGATTGGCTGTTGCCGCTTCAAACCATAGAATTATTATAATGTACGCTAGAGGTTCAACTGGCGCTAGTGAGTATGCAACGTCCGTGACGTAAATTGAAGCAGAGAGCAACCTGTCTACGTTTGCGGTGCTCCTGTGCATTCCCATGGGAAAACGCGCGGGCATTTTGTCTCTTCGCCGGAAAATAACATGAAACATTTTTCTTATTGAGTCGTGCCGAATAGTATGTACCTTTAGTAACATTGTAAAAATGTAATTGCTGGGTGTGTTCAGATAAGGACGGTCATGGTGGCATCATGCCTATTTTTTGTTTTCAATTAAATTTTTTATGAGGTAGCGAAACCTGTCCACACAACGGGACAGACCTTACTTTTGCCAGATACTTTATTGTATTCGCGAAAAAAAATCACATTCGAGAGGAGGTTGAATAAACGTTTTTCCCGACTACGCGAGGGCGCAACTTTGAAGGCCGTTGGAATAAAGAATACACATTTCTACACCGTCGAATTTTGTATGTTTAATATACACATACTTTGCTGGTAGAAATAGTTAAAGTTAAACTATATGAGCATATATTTCAAGCGAAATAAAATGCCAAACTTGGCCTCTGGAGCACATCTTGCATAATGCGGCATTTTTCGGCGAATTTTTAAGTCGCTTTAACTGTATATAATAAAGCTGAAACGTTTTGTGTTCAGTGTTTCTTGCTTTGTGAACTTTTAACAAATTAATTAGCGTTATACTGTTGAAAGTGTTTTCAGCATTGCGGACGGAAATTTTGTCAAAATCGAAAAAGACAAAATTTTGACATTTTTGTGCGGCAATTAAAAAAATCATTCTCGATTTTCTTTAAATTTTACCCGATGGGCCCTTGATGACCGGTAATTACAAATATGCAAAGACATGTTGCATTATTTTCTTTTAAAATAAAAATAGATGTGTAACCAGGTCGTGGTCGCATTAGTTACCGCAGGGGCGTTTCTGTCTTAACGACTAGTAGTACACGAGCGACGCATGCCACAGTATCCGTACTTTGTCATATTAATGCCCAGGTGCTATGAAGAACTCTAAAAATAACACCCGAACTTGTCTTCATCGCTGATGTGGCTGGTATTGTCAATGAATACTGAACTTTACGGCGAATCCGATCCTTTTTAGTGTGTTATACTTTGCTGGTTGGATGCTCATCGTGCTACATTTTTAAATTAGTCATTTATTATCAGTACTTCGCTGACAAAATAATTTGATTCGTCGTTCCAGGCACCGCTAGGACCGAGCGATGTTACAGAAGCTTTTGGCCCGACGCATGGAGGGCGTGGCGTGAACGGAAGGTTAAGCCGGTGGTGTATTGTCATTGTTACGCATGGCGTAACTGAACTCCAAGCCGGAGCATAGCTGAAGACGGCGCCGGAGGAAGACAAGTGTTTCTTGATGCAGACTTGCCAAAAAATAAATAACAGCCCCCACCCCCTTGTGGCAGAAAGTGAAGCCGAAGGTTACACCCGCGCGCACAGAGGCGATCGTATTTCACCGACTTGCGGCGGCGATACGCGACATCGGCGGCGTGCCTGGGCGGTGTAAACATAACCGGACGGGCATGTGGCGATGGTAAACATACACCAGTCATTCCTCGTGCGGTGGTAGAACAGCCCCTCCCCACGGAAGAGCAAAGAGAACGAAAAAAAAAAAGAGGGAGGGGGGGGGGGGAGGCAAGGACTTCTGGAGAGTTTTACCGGTGCTAGCCGACTGTACGAAGGAATGTACGAAACATGTTTGATGCATGGGTCTGTTGTTGTTTCCGCTCCAGAGCACATTGAGGATTTTCCGCCTATGGTCCAAAACAGCCTCTTTACGCGCGGAGCTATGCCGCTATTTGCGACGATCTAACTCATAACTCGGCGCATGCTCAGCCTTGCCAAAAATTAAGTCACACCTCGAGGACAACACATCAATCTACTCTCGCCTCATTTACGATAGCGATGGAGCGGCCGCTCATTTTAAGAACCAATACTAACTTCACGAGTTGCAGCGCACTGAGCTCCAGACCACGTAGTGGATCTTTTCGGCAACGTACAGGGCAATTAAGAATGCATGCGACGGTGTAGGGGGACTTGCAAAACACCAAGCCACCCTGCAAAAGTTTCGGGCGTATGCCACTGACGCCATACAAGGTGTGACTGGGTTTGTACGGGCACTGGAAGGAAAAATGAAAAACGTCTCCTTGGTGTACATTGTGGATGGCGAGCTTCAAGCATTTCGAGAACGAAAAAAACTGGAGTGGAAGGACGCCAAGAGGGTGCCTAGAATCCAGTTGCTTCACATGTGGAAATATGAAAAATCAGATCAGAAGAATTCCTTGTACGTGGACTCTGAGTGGAAGGAGCCCTGAGTCCCTTGAACGTGTTCTACAGGGTGATACAAGGAGACGCCAGGCTCTTTAAATCGACCGGAAAATCCGGTTTCTTAACCTATCACGCTACGACTTTGTGCAGCGTTGCCCACAGATGGTGCATTTTTTTTTTTTTTTGTAAAATTTGCAAAGAGCGAACTTACCCGAGGAAAAAGTAGAGAAAGAAAAAGGCTTAGCTCCTAGGGAAACGCAGCGACGCCACCGGTCTGCAAACAACACGGCGCCGTTTCGCACGGGAGACAAGAGATGGCGCAACGAACGCCGCCAACGAACGAGCATACGACGCCGAAAGCCGGCGTCTTTTCTTTAGCAGACGATCTTTTCGACTCAAAAGCGGCGCGCATTCCGCAGGGGGCGACAGTCGCAGAAACAAAAACAACAACTGATGTGAAAAAAGCTCGCGCCGCTTTTGATTCGAAAAGATCGTCTGCTAAAGAAAAGACGCCGGCTCTCGGCGTCGTATGCTCGTTCGTTGGCGTTTGTTGGCGTCGCGACCGCTTGCGCCATCTCTTGTCTCCCGTGCGAACTTGGCGCCGTGTTGTTTGCAGACCGGTGGCGTCGCTGTTTCCATAGGAGATAAGGCCCCTGTATCAGATAGGTAGCGCGACTTCTCCTCCCTCCTCTCCCTCTTTCCTCTCTCTTGCCCTCGCGCGTCGACGGTGGCGCCGCATGGATTGCTCCCAGCTAGCAGACGCTCTCGCTTGAATACAATGCGGCGGAAGGTGTTTCCGTTAGTTTTCGTGTTTCGCGATTGCATTCTTGTCGCGAGCTCTACAGTTTAACGCGTAATTGACTACAGAGACTTCCGAGATGTCAGCAGAACGACTTGACGGCTTGGAAAACGCGAACTAAGGCGAAATTGGGCACGCGACGCAAGCACGGTCTACGCTACTATGCTACCGGAGTGAAGCTCTGTTTCGCTCTTGCGCGAGCAAAGCCGCCTACTAGTGCAGCAGCGAACTCTTGTATGTTGCACAGTGACTTTGGTACGATTGAGGGCAGCGTTTTGTATTACCGCACGCGGGCCCCAGACGCAAAGAAGGGAAATCACACGCTATGTTGCACAGTGACTTTGGTACGATTGAGGGCAGCGTTTTTGTATTACCGCACGCGTGCCCCAGACGCAAAGAAGGGAAATCACACGCTCGTTCTTTCGTCGCTTCGTAAGGAAGGCAAGACGTGACACGTAAGCACGAAGCGATTGCTGTTTTTTTCTTTCACAACTGACGCACTCTCCTCAAAGCGACTGTACTTCGTCTCACCTTAACATAGATCAACCACAGAGGCTACAGACGTGAGCGGGCAGCTTTGACTCGGGCTCCCGCTGCACGAGCGTTCACGCAGCCGACGCGCGATCGAACGTAAGGAGCCTCAACTTGTAAAGTTTGCGCTTAGTTCATCTTAAGCGGAGATTTCTGTGGTCTAGATAATAAAAAAAATTTTCCTACCCGTCCTTGGCGTGCGCAACGTGTCTTAATATTTGCGCAAAAACGATATACTAACATTTGATACCTATTGCTGCAAAGGCGCGGCTGGGAGCCTTCACCCTCTACGCGGCATAACGAAATCGGAATATTCTGCGTAAAAGAATCTCATCAGAACGAGCAACAACCCGAACTATCCGCCAACACCTAAAACTTTTCAAAACTTTACGGTTTTGAAAATTTCTTGTGATGCCTTGTGTGTACTTTGTTTTTACCAGACATTGTCAGCTTATTAGGCTCATTACAAAGACTTTGTAAGCTTACTTGGCTTATTAGAGGCAGGACATTATCTCTTCACAGCAGTGCACCCTTTATGGGCTGTCGTTTCCCCAACTAAAATAATCTCGTTTTATTCATCAAGCGATGACATGGAACAATCTTGGCTCTTGAAAGCATTTCTTTATTTCTGCAAATAACCACCACATAGGCCTTCAAGTTCTGCTGCCAGTGACTGTAAAAAAAGCTAAACAAAAAAAGATTAAAACTAAAATTAAGTCACAGGTAATGCATATTATTGTTTTACAACACACCGAATCACAAGGCCTACACAGACAGGCTATTAAGGCTACTTTTCACCAGGGGCGGATTTATGGGTCAAGCCTGGGGGGGGGGGGGGGGGGGGGGGGGGGGTAGGCCTTCGGCGGGGGGGGGGGGGGGGGGGGGAGTCGGGAGTCTGTTGAGATATGACACGGTCCAAACGTTGCCCAGGTCTATTTTGTCTCGTAGTCTCGTACGATATGCGACCTGTGTGAACACCAAGTCTGCTCTGGACTTTGAGCCGTGAGATTCAATCTGCGAAAAAGCGGATCGAGCCCGGTAAAAGCGACGGTGGTGGGCCATGTCTGTGCTGGGGAAGCCTTCACAAGAAGTGTGCGTGTGTGTGTCTGTGTGTGTGTGTGTGGCTGGCCTCATCGAGCTGCCCACTAGCCCACAGTGGAATCCACTGGTACCACCCCCTTCGGACAATGCAAGGGAAGAGGCCGTAGCTCCCGGACACTCCCTCCACCCGCTAGCTCCTCAATATTGCAATCTGGTTGGTAGTGATTCAGGATTTTAGGAGTTCAGTTTTCAATTGTCTAGTAATTGTTTTTCTTCTGTGTATTTGCTAGGTATATTTGCACTTTTCCGCCCGCGCACCGGCTGGGTAAAGTGCTAAGAGTATTTATTGCCACGTTTTCACACCAACTCATGTTTACAAACAAACCGGAGCGCCCCTAGCGGACGCCACCGGCGCCGCGCATGCGCGATGGGGGTGTGGGCAAGAAGCTCGCCGTCGCCCATAAACAAACCATTGGAATGGGATCGTTATCGGCGTCGGTGTTAGTCCCCGCGCTCTTTTTCGCGTTGGAATGGTTGATTCTACGTCTTCCTGGCAATGTCTGACTACTTGAGCGGCCTCAGCGAAAATAACGAGACTCGTTACACCGCAAAACGTGGCGTGAATAATGCAACATGCGGCGATTCATTCTGCGTGGACGCCGCAGAATGGACGATAAAGCCTGATTCACATGGTGAGGTTCTACTCGCTATTTTCAGTCATGACGTCGCTCGGGATGCAAAGGCCTGAACCGTAACTGAGATGTGAACGTCGATACTGAAAATCGCAAGCAGAATCGAACCGAGTGAATCAGGCATAGCAAGTCGGTGATGGCCACTGGTAACAATTATCAACATCTCCTTTTATCTTCTATTTACACCGAGCCTACTTACCCGAAGCCTCCTTCAAACTTAAATGTCTTTTGAGGTATGCACTTCTTATCGCAATTACAGGGTCAACGTTTGGTCTACAAGCCGCTGTCGTTTGAACGAGCAGACGACAAGCAGAAACGTTTGACAGAGCAGACGACAGCTCGAAGGATGAGGCGGCCGTTTGAACGTGATGAAGCATTGAACGTAGTCCGCAGGTGGTCCGTGCAACTTGACGGTTTTCCCGCGTTCATGTTGGAACAAAACAAATAAATCTGACGATCACAAGTATCCGTGAATTCAATCCAAAGTGCTTTCCGCCCAAGCAATCGTGGTCCGACGGCGTCCGTTTTTCCTTTTTAACGGCCCCTGTTCACGTTCTCGGACGAACCGAGCAGGCAGAAAACGCATGAAAACTGACCTTCAAACCTTTCTCGACCCTTTTGGTAAAGCCCCAGTCGCGGCGTTTTGACGAGAAGGCAAGTTTTTGTGCGGTTTCTTCCGAAGTAACACAAGAATACACGTGCTCTATGGCCGCTTCCGCCCACAGCCCCAGACCGGAAGTGCGTCCGACGCGCCACCACCGCGCCGTGACGTAACAGAGATGAGTTCGTGTATATTATTTTTCTTTCTAAGTAAATGATCGTTTTAATTAAACTCCCATTGTTTAAAAACTTGTGTTACGTCCTCTTTATTGGCTAGACCCCACCGCGGTGAAGGCCGGTCGTCTGGTCAGCAAATCTTTCTTCCTTTTCTGTTTATAGTGAACCACGAACCTGTGCGAGTGTGACGGCTTATGGCACTCGGTGGCGGCGCTGGCTGATTCTCACCAAGAGCGTTCTTTTTTTCTTTCTTCCTTTCTTTATTTGTTTTCCCTCGGGCAAAGCCCGAAAGAAGGGCCGGTGCAAAAGGCTAAAAAAGCCTGACGTGGCACCGGTCCCTTACAGTCCACACATAAAAAAATAACATGGAAATGCATTCCATCTAACCAAATAATACAGCATGATAAAAAAAAAAAAAACTTTTACAGAACTGAGGCACACATACATAACACAAATGCAACAATAAAAGCCATGTATATAAGGATACAAATGCGTACTGGATGCAAAAAAACGAGGATACAGATTATAATCAACATGAAAGGATAGAACAAGTCATCTAAGGAGCACACAAATAACAAACATCATTATCGCTCACTTTACGGAAACTGAACAGTATATACCCAGAAAAATATAACAAGGCGAGTCATGCACATAAAATAAAACAAGGATGAATTTTGAAGGTATAAAGTATAATACAACGCTTTATTAGATTAAGAAGCTTAGATAAATTTTATATCGCTGCCTACCAGCAGTGCTTTACATTCTTTTTTTTTTAAATAAAGGGAAC
The DNA here is from genome assembly GCA_013358835.2 of Ixodes persulcatus. Classification (NCBI taxonomy): domain Eukaryota; kingdom Metazoa; phylum Arthropoda; class Arachnida; order Ixodida; family Ixodidae; genus Ixodes; species Ixodes persulcatus. The sequence continues at coordinate 13,729 of JABSTQ010009543.1, read as the reverse complement.
GATTTTGCATAGTTGCAATCTAATTGCAAATAAACATCTGCAGGCTTTGGCACCCTATGACCCTCTCAGAATTTTATAAAAATATTTCCCCAGATCGATAACTGTCTTGCCCCCCTCGACCCAGTCACAGATCATGACTTTTCTGATGACGGATGAGGCGTCGCAAGATATCCTGTTGGAGCGACTTGAGTAGCGCCCAAGCGCACATATGGCTGTTGCTTTCGGCACTGAACCGCTTACACTACCTTAATCCCCTCTAACTCAACCTTGATTTTCACTCATTCGCCATTGTTTAAAAAACAAAAAACACTGTTTTCGTTCCGCCCTAGCCATGCGCGCGATCGGTCGGAGTAGGGATCCTTCATGTGCACATGAAGGCACCCTAGGTCGGGGCAGAAGTTTCCGCGATGTCGCTCGTTTAAGCGATGGCTAGAGAAATGAATCAAACTATTTTGTCAGCACGCTTTCGAGCGGTGCCTAGAAATACGAATTAAAATGTTTTGTCAGCCAGGTACTAATATCAAAGGACTAACTTTAAATGGTAGCATAATGAACCACTAACCAGCCAAGTATAACACCCTAATAAGGATCGTACGCGCCGCAACGTTCAGTTTTTATTGGCAATATCAGCCACATCAGCAATGAAACCAAGTTCACGTGCTATTTTTATAGTGCTTCATGACGCCTGGGCATTAATATGACAAAGTACGGATACTGTGGCATGCGTCGCTCGTGTATTACTAGTCGTTAAGACAGAAACGCCCCAGCGCTAATTGATGCGACTACGACCTGGTTACACATATATTTATTTTATTTTAAATCAAAATAATGCAACATGTCTTTGAATATTTGTAATTACCTGTCATCAAGGACCCATCGGGTAAAATTGAAAAAAAATCGAGAATGATTATTTTTTTAATTGTCGCACAAATATCTAAAAATTTTGACTTTTTCCATTTTGACGAAATTTCCGGGCGCAATGCAGAAAACACTTTCAACAGTATAACGCTAATTAGTTTGTTAAAAGTGCACAAAGCAAGAAACACTCGGCACAAAAAGTTTCAGCTTTATTATATAAATTTAAAGCGACAAAAAAATTCCCCGAAAAATGCCGCATTATGCAAAATTTGCTCCAGAAGCCAAGTTTGGCATTTTATTTCGCTTGAAATATATACTCATATAACTTAACTTTAACTATTTCTACCAGCAAAGTATGTGTGTATTGAACATAAAAGATTCGACGGTTTAGAATTTGTATTTTTTTATTCCAACGGCCTTCAAAGTCGCGTCATCGCGCAGTTGGGAAAAACGTTTTTTCAACCTCCTCTCGAATGAATTTTTTTTTTTTTTTTCACGAATACAATGAAGTATCTTGCAAAAGTAAGGTATGTCCGTTTTGTGGACAGGTTTCGCTACCTCATATAAAAATTTAATTGAAAACAAAAAATAGTCATGACACCACCATGACCGTCCCTATCTGAACACAACCTGCTGTAGTAAGCGCATGTTTCTTCTTCAGTGAACGATGTATAACTTCGCTTTACGTCAGGCCCAAACCTCTGTTTCATAGCAGTTGTGTAAAATGTAGCGACGATAAGTAAAATAACAATCGAAAGGAATATAGAGTATGTTCAAGGCTCGCCAGCATTCCGGTGAAGCTTATACTATATTGCTGATATGCCATCCTGTCACTACATGAGAATGGCCCCATCTTGCATCTTTACGAGCGGTTAAAAACATTCAAAACGTAAAGAATAAAGTACGTGGGCTATGAAAAGTGTATCTTTTTTAGTATTTTCTAAGCCTGGCAGCTTTTGTAAGGAACTTGTTTTGAAAGATTTCGACAGTGCGGGTGATGTTTTGGACGTAGAACGAGCATCTTTGCACAGCGGAAAGAATAAAGCGGTACTTACACATTGAAAATCGGACTATATTACGTGACCTTCAATTTATTTTGATCGTATACATGCACAAGGAGTTACTTATCCAGTGTTACTGCGTAGTTCTCGCCGCTTCTTTTAGTTTTTCAGATGTCCTTCGTTCGTTTGGCACGTATACCCATGCTGAAAAGCACCGACCTCGTGTTCGTACTAACACTGTCCAGCAGTGCACATAAATACATGTACGAAGCCGGTTTAGCACCTTAAAATGCAATGAATTGTAAAATAATAAAAACACCTTAACTGATTAATAATTCCGTCTGCCTGACTGAGAAATGTTCTAAGCGACCTAGTGCGTACGAATTATTAAATGTTACCGCACTGTTAATCCCCGTTCGAAAACCACAGACAATCGGAGGAAGAAAGATAACTGCAATCGGGACTCATGTCTAACGAAGGTCAGCCTGCTTATAATATTCACTAGTACAGCTTTTACCGCAATCTTGCATGTGTGCCATTCCTTCCTGGAGATTTTCTTTTTTTTTTTTTACATTTCTAGAAGAGTTAGTACAATGTGCGTTCAGCTCATGTGAACATTTTTTCATCCTACATTTAGGTCCATGAAACTGATTTTTATGTGCCCATTAAACTACGCAATAATATAGTATAAAAACGTTCTCTTGCCTCCTCACTCTCCCCTATATTTTCTTTATGCCATTCTAAAATGCACGGAGCTTGGTTCGGCGGTGCTTCAACCCAGTGTTTCTCTCGGTAGATAACAGCTGTGGACACGGTCGGAGTTCCTTCATAGCAACAGAAAACGACAGGAAACTAAGTCTCTCCAGCTTATAGCAGAACCTGTATAACTTCGTTTCCAAGTACAGAATCTCCAATCCACCTCTTTCGGGAGAACAGAGGCCCCCTGTCGGTGACTTGGTTCGAGGATGTCTTTGCAAGAAACTCGACTAAACAAGGGCTTAATTAAGATGGTATGAGGAGATGTTTTTTATGGACTTGAAAGGGAAAGAAAAGCCACAAAGGGCACAAAAGCGATGTTTCGGGAGCTCAATCTAAGTCACCGTATCTCAATGGAGCCCACAAGATCTACCTGGCATCATCACTCGAAAGAATGTTCGTGCTCGCTCGCGCCATGCCCACGCTGCTCCGTATTGAAAAACTCTTAAACCGGCAGTGTTGGGAAGTAATTAGGTACATTCTACTTAAAGTACTACATTAGGTAGGTTTAGAAAACTTGCATTTTACTCGAAGTACATTATTTAAGTAAGTATATATCTAGACTTTACTTAAAGGGTGATTCCACGTAAGTTCATGCAATGATGGTCCGGGTCATAATTTAGATATTTTTGTTAAAAATATATATGAAAGCCATGTTCCTGGGACGAACATTCAGCTATATATGAACGCCGTAACAATTTGTTTCGCTGAGATATAAAAAAGAGAAGCTCGAGGCGTAGAAATTGAGAAGATTTCACAATGCTAATTTGCACAGTCGTCATTTCCTCATCGAAACTTTCACGTCACCATAAATTTTTTAATACGTTTTACAAAAAATATACAACACATACACAAAAAATTAAAAATATCAATAAAATATTTCTATGCAAACAAAAAAATCAAACGTGGCATAAAAACGCGTTTAAGAGGCATATTCACGATTTTTTTGCAAATAAACCTTCTTTCAAAATAATTCAGAAAACATATCAAAATACGCGTCTTTAAATATTCTTTACGATTATATAAGTATAATATGAAAAGTAAACATTTTGGCAAAATCTGCCTGGTTAGGTGAGTATTAAGAAAAGAAAACTGAAAGTACTCTAACCAACTGGTTTGAATTGCCCGACGTTTCGCGGCCTGCTTGGACGCTTGTTCACGGGTGACTTATTTGGCTGGGTGTTCGTCTTTCTCTTCTTCTCCTTGTCGCTGCCGTTAGAATCGTCTTTTTCTCTTTGTGGCTCCTCGAAGTCCGTGAATATAGTTGCTTGGGAGGGTACCGATCGACCGATTCAGGTTGTTCTTGGTATGCTGGATATGTCAGGACTCTAAATAGAGTCGTTTTTTCCCGTTTCTTTCGGTGTCTGGACGGAACTGCTGTCGAAGTCGATGACGTGGTTGTTCTTTTCTGCATGTTCCGCTAGAGCGTTTCCTTGCACGTCCTTCTTTTTGACATCATATTTGTGTCTGCGAAGACGTTCGGTGAAGTTCTTGGTTTCTCCGACATATGAGGCGTTGCAGTCGGTGCAAGGAATGCGATAAACAAGGCCTTGGGCTTTTTCTTTTGGATGACGTTCTTTTGGCCACCAGCAGAAAAGAAGCAGAACACAAGAAGAAACTTGTTTCTCTTCAAGGTCGCTCTACCTTACCTGAGACATCTAGCAAAGGTTTCGTCGAAAACCTTTCTTCGAAAGTCCTCTACGTGAAAAAGTAACAAATGTCTGCATGTTCCACCTATCTGCGGAACGGGTTCAAGAGTTTCGTGCGGTGAAGCAAGCAAAGTGCACCACCGTAAACCTGTGAGAGGAATCCAGGCATCTCATCTGTGGAAGTCATCATATGCCCAGAGGCCGGATGTATACATGGCAGGCACGTAGCCAGCGGGGGGGGGGGGGGGGGGGGGAGGGGGGGGGGGGCATGGGGCCCGCTCCCCCCCCCCCCGAAATCTTCCATTTTGCTGGGACCTCCTCTCCCCCCTCCCCCTCATACAACATTTTGTCATGCCCCCCCCCCCCCCCCCCCGAAACAAAATACTGGCTGCGTGCCTGATACATGGCCACTCGCGCAACTGAGAGTTTTAAGCTTATGTATGCATAGTTAGCGAATTTGCAGAGTGGGGCCGTTTTGTTTCTGTGAATTGTAAGATAATTAATGGTATTCCAGCTCAAAGTCCCTTTTCACGTCAAACTAATACTCACCTCTTATTAAAAAAAAGAATTTTAATAATATAATATACATGCCATAACTAACGCTCAAAATGTTTGGTGCTGTGCGGCAAAGCCGCTTTGACGAAGACGTCGGCTCGCTCCGAGTGAAGGTTTGTCGTAGCTTTTCCCGTTCGGAGGCCATATGTTACTCAATCTTTTGCCATCAGAGGTTAGTTCAATTCACTTCAAAGTGCCAAGGGGCGTTTAAAAAAAATAAAAGATGGATTTGTTTTTTTTTTAATATCGACGCCCAATCTTGCCACTTTTTGAGAAATCAGCCGCATTTCCGCGTTAATAACAGAAAGATAATTAAGGTTGGGCATATTATCTCTATATATTCGTAAAGAATATTGTAACAATAATTCTCTTCAGTCACTCAGTCGAGCCGTCCCGTTCTCAGTTCCCGTCAGTCTTCTTCCTCTTTTCCTTTCTTATCGTAGCACTCTCCCTCCTCCCACTGAAAAAAGAAACAAAAGTGGTAATCTATTTTAACAATACATTTAATGTGATCTTGATCGTAGTCCGTCTGCAAAAGATGTCCACATTCTTTACTGAACTTGGACTTGGCGCGCTCGTGGGATGCATAGCTTGAGATGCGATACGTGCTCAGGAAAGCAGCGGTGTGTGCCGGGAGGTCGTCCATCAGTGAGGTCCTCAAGGTAGTAGGTGACAGGCCCTCTCCGTTCCAAGATTCGATAAGGCCCTCGGTATCGGTCAAGAAGCTTAGCAGCTCTCCCTACAGACCGCAAGGTCCGTCTCGCCAGAACTTTATCTCCAATTTGAAACTCGTGCACATTATGGATACCGGCCTCTCTCTTCCTGACTTCGCCGAATGGCATCCCGTGCCTGTCTACGAATTTCATCAAGAGAAGCACGTTGAGTGTCCCTGCAACGTTGTGTCCCGTTCACCCCAAGCCTTGTCTCAATAGGCAGCGTCATGTCACGACCGTATAAGAGTCTGAACGGTACTTCTTTTGTGGTTTCTTGCTGTGATGTGTTCAGTGCGAACATGCTGTGTGGGACAAAGTTATCCCTAATTAGTATGCGTGGAGTTTACATAGGCAGACAATATATCTGTAAGTGTACGGTTGTTCCTCTCAACTAGACCGTTCGTTTGAGGATAATACACGGATGTCGGAGAATGTCGTATGCCATGTCTCGCCAGACAGTTTCTAAAATGGTGAGACATGAACGGTGTACCACGGTCTGAAATTATTGCGCGTAGCGGGCCATGTCTCACAACAATGTTGATATCAATAAACTCTTCTAGGAAATCTGCGGTAGCATCTGGCATCGCTAGGTCCTCTACCCATTTGGTTAAGTAGTCAACTGCGACTATGACATAACGATTTCCGCTCCGGGATTTCGGAAAAGGTCCGAGAAAGTCAATTCCAATTAGCTCAAACGGATGTTCTGGAGGTGTGACTGGGCAACGGGATACGTCCCACTTAGTAGTAGATGTCTTTCGGAACTGGCAGTCGAACGACGTCGTGACGTAGGCCGCGCCACCAAAAACGTGTGGCGACCTTAGTGTAGGTCTTTTCTCGCCCAAGGTGACCTGCATCTGGAGCGTCATGGCATGCTTGAAGTATTGCCACCCGCAAGCTCACGGGTACAACTGGGAGCCAGACGGTGTCTGCTGACTGTCGTTTCTTTACGTGGCACAGGATATTATCGACAATCCTGTATGCTCGCAACAGGCCCGGTAATCGTCGTCGTGTGTCATTCAGTCTCTCGGTGGAACTTTGTTGGAGGAGCTCAGCGTCGTTTACCTGTGCCGTGTACGAATCTTGAATAGCAGAAATTCCCACGGGGTGGCGCGAAAGAAAGTCTGAATCTTGGTGAGATGATCCACGGCGATGACGAATCGAGAAGTTGTATTCCTGCAGCTGAAGTGCCCACCTTGCAAGCTTTGGCGCCAGGTCGTGCTTGGATTGCAACCATTGCAATGCGGCATTGTCCGTTACTACCGTAAAATTACGACCATAGCGATATGGATAAAACTTGCTGACGGCCCAGACCACGGCGAGACATTCCAGTTCAGAGGAATGGCGTCTACTCTCACAATCGTCTAAATGTCAACTAGCGAAGGCCAACACTCTTTCGATGCCGGATGAATCCTTTTGGAGCAGTACAGCCCCCTGACCATCACCGCTAGCATCGGTGTGCAGGATTGTCTCATTAGTCTCGTTGAAGTGTGCTAGAACGGGAGGGTTTAGCAAGGCATGCTTGATGTCTGCAAATGCCTGCATTTGAGCCTCCCCCCAGGTCCAGGTGGTTGTTTTCCGTAGAAGGATGGTTAGGGGTCGTGTGCGTCTCGTGAAATCTTTTATGAAACGCCGAAAATAGGACGCGAATCCTATAAAGCTTCTTAGCTCTTTCATCGTTGTCGGAGCTTAATATTCTGCAATGGATCGCACTTTCTCAGGATCGGGGAGGAGGCCTTCCGAAGTGATCGAGGGTCCCAAATATGTGACTTGTCCAAAGCCGAAAAAACACTTCTTAGCCTTCAGTTTAAGTCCAGCATCAGATAGAGCCTGCAGTACAAGACGAAGTCGGCGCTGATGCTCATTGAATGTTGGGGCGTAAATGATGATATCGTCGAGGTAGACCAGGGCCATTGTCCATTTGAGATGACCGAGCACTTTATCCATTAGCCGCTGGAATGTGGCTGGAGCATTGGTTAGTCCGAATGGTAACCGATTGAATTGAAATAGGCCGTCAGGTGTTACGAAAGCGGTTTTCTCTGCATCCTCGGGTTTTATGGGGACTTGCCAGTACCCGGAAATCAAATCAACGGTGGTAAACAACTTTGGGTAACCGGACAAAAGCTCACCGGACAAAACCTCACCGGACAGAAGCTCACCGGACAAAAGCTCACCGGACAAAAGCTCACCCGTTTTTTGACAGACCCGGACAAAAGCTCACCCATTTTTTGACAGACCCGGACAAAAGCTCACCTCGATTTTTTTTTTGCTACCCGGGCGAAACACGGACTGAAATAAAGTGCGGACGCGATGAACATTGGACCATTTTTAGGAGAACTTGTACCCCATCCACCATTGAGTTGCAAATTTTTAAAAATACTTTGTAAGAACGGGAGCTGGGCCTTTTGGAAAAGTACAAGACAGATGACCAATTTAGAAAACTGTGCGGGATTTTAGACAGGCTCACGTTCCTTCCACCACAGCTTGTTCCACAAGAACTAACCACCAGGGGAAACTCTACCGGTGACATCGGCTACCTGCTGGACTACTTTGATTACACGTATGTCAACGGCCGCTTCCGTTATGCTTCTGTTCCATCTGCGGTGGCACCCAGAGCGAATTCTTCCCTTCGCCTGACTCTGCGCCGACGACGACCGGAGTTTCCCCCGTTACGGTGGAATATGTACGACGCCATTCTTCAAGATAAAGGCCGGATGAACAACACCTGCGAAGGATGGAGTACCGGGTTCCAGAAGCTCGTCCGCCACTCCCATCCAAGCGTCTTGAGGCTGATTGAATGCCCTCAGCAAAATCAGGCGCTGGTTGCCACGGCATTGACACAACCCCAGAGAAATGAGCCCACAGTAAAGCGGCTGCGAAAAACCACTCTGCGCCTGCAGAATCGTTTTAGAAATATTTGCGAGGGCTTGCATGTACATCGAGATCTACCAAAACTGCTGGAGCTAGTAGGGGACTGCATTCGCTCCTAACCAATCGATAATGAAACTTGTTTGTATTAAAATCAACAAACCATGCGCCTGTCAGATTTAATTTATCGTTGTCTTTTTGTGTCGCACGCATGCACCTAAGTTGTCCGCACTCGTGTTAGCACCAACATGAAATTTTCTCGTGGTGGGCTTTTGTCCGGGTCTGTGAAAAAATGGGTGAGCTTTTGTCCGGGTCTGTAAAAAAATGGGTGAGCTTTTGTCCGGTGAGGTTTTGTCCGGTGAGCTTCTGTCCGGTGAGCTTTTGTCCGGTGAGCTTTTGTCCGGGATTCAAAACTTTGCGTTCGCGAGACGATCTAAGGGTCGTCTAACCGGGGTAGTGGGTAGACATCTTGATGCTGATGAGTGGGGTGCGACATTCCTGTATCAATTGAATGCTCAAGCAAAGAAGTGTAACCCAAGTCATTGAAAGAGGTTGCAATAACGTGTCGAAATTCCTGAAGTAACGTTCGGAGGAATCGAGCTTTTTCCTCCGTCAGGTGAGGACCGAAATTCAAGTCGTGCCATGCTGTTTCGTTAGATGGACTTGAAACGCTCATGTTGTCGACTGGGATAACAGTCGAAACAGTCCGGGAATGGGTTTGACGAGTTAATGTTCCCAACTTCTCTCCGCGACTAATGCTTGTGTCGGTGGATCCGAAGTTGATGACGAGGATTTCGGTGTGACCCTCTTTACAGAGAAGAATGCTTCTCGGAGCTGCCATTTCTTGACCGGGCAAGCACTTCAGATAAGGATCGAAGATTACATCTCCACAAAAACGTTCCGACACAATGGCGTTTACCCATACGCCAGAGTTTGCCGGGACAATTGTTCGTCTGGAGACGACTGCAATAAGTTTAGTGCCTTTTCGGGTAGACCTATGTTCATTGATGACGCGCGTTTTCATTGCTTGCCGACAATATTGGCCGAAGGTAAGAGAAAACGTGATGAACCACGTGATGAACTGAGCGAAGTGGGTCAGCAGGCCATTTTGATATCTGGTAGGTTCATCTTGCGAAACTAACGTCTTTGACTTCGGGTTACTTGGGAGAACCATCGTTGTTGTCTCAATGAGGGGTATGTCTGATTTGAAACTGATAGTCAGCCCGGTCTTTTTGCACCAGTCACACCCAAGAATGACCGGATGTACCACATTTGTGACGACAACAAAATCATGTAGCAGCTGTGTTGCTTCTCCAACCATTGTCAAGGACATTACGCCTGCGGATTTTAACTCGGAACCATTGGCAGAAAGGAGCTGGATGGTAGTTGCTGCCTTGAGATTGGTTAGCAAGTTTGCTACAACTCGACTATCAATAATGCTCACTGCGGACCCAGTGTCCACCAGAGCACTAAACTGCTGGTTGAGTTCCGCAATATGTATAGATACACATGGTGGTGAGTAAGGTTTAGGCATCTTTACTGATGTTTGTGTTTCTGCACTTATGCCTAAGGTAACGTTGGGGACTGGATGAGCTACCAGCGAGCCCTGCCCCGATGGCTCGCGGAAGCGTTTCCCGGACGTGAAGTTTCCTGGGGTTCATTCGGGCACTGTCGAGCAAAATGTCCGATGCCACCACAGCGGAAGCAATGTTGCGGCCGTGACGACTCGTGGTGGTTCATCATGGAGAAGGTGCCGATAGCTGTAGTACGTGTTGCCCTTTCCGTAGAACGAAACGCGGCTTCTGTTTCAACTGCTTGGACTAAAGCTACTCGCAGGGTCGTTCGGCGTCCAAGGCGTACAATTTGTTGAATCTGGACATCACCAATGGCGTCCAGAAATGAAGCGGTAGCCAAGGTACTTATGGTGTCGGGGGAAGAGCTTGGAAAGAATTTCCGTGCAAGACGTTCGATGCTGGCTGCCAGCTCTGGGAAGGTCTCACCAGAACGTTGACGGCGAGAGCGCAGTTCCGCATAGTGAACTTGTTCAAGGTGAGAATCGCCGAACCGAGCGTCCAAGGCAGCGATTAAGGTAGGGTAGTCGTGAAGGAGGTCTGCTGGGATAGTCTCTAAGATTTCGACGGCCTTCCCCCGGACGTAAGACACCAGGGCTCTTGCTTTGTTTGAGACGTTCCAGCCGTTGGCTTCTGCGATCGTATCAAACTGCATCTGATAGGCTTCCCAGGAAACTGTTCCGTCAAATGGGTGCGGTTTCAATAGAAATGCGCCATGTGCCGCACTACCTTGAGGAGCCGTACTGCCTCGGAAAAGTTGGGGTGCGGGCCCGGCTTGTTGTAGTTGATTTCAGAGGGCCTGGACTTCCAACTGTAACTGGCGCACCTGGACTTCCATGGGGTAATGGTTTGCAGCGCCCCAAGCAGATTGATCTTCCAGGTCTCGATCGTCATCATCGTTGCGGTCTCCGGCGTGGGAGTGAGAGCGGGTGAGAGGCATATCCCACCGCTGCCACCAAAACTGTAACGATAATTCTCTTCAGTCACTCAGTCGAGCCGTCCCGTTCTCAGTTCCCGTCGTCTTCTTCCTCTTTTCCTTTCTTATCGTAGCAATATTTAAGGACGCGCATTTTTATATGTTTGTGAAGTATTATGAAAGGTGGTTTATTTGCAAAAAAAAATGTGAATATGTCTCTAAAACGTGTTTTTATGCCATGTTTGATTTTTTTTGTTTGGATGGAAATATTTTATTGTGTTTTAAATTTTTGGTGTATGTGTTGTATATCTTCTGTAAAGCATATTAAAAAAGTTATGGCGACGTGAAAGCTCCGATGAGGAAATGACGACTGTGCAAAGTAGCATTGTGAAATCTTCTCAATTTCCACGCCTGGAGCTTCTCTATTCTATATCTCAGCGAAAACAATTGTTACGGCGTTCATATATAGCTGAATGTTCCTCCCGAGAACATGGCTTTCATATATATTTTTAACAAAGATATCTAAATTATGACCCGGACCATCATTGCATGAACTGACGTGGAATCACCCTAAAGTATTTTTTCTGGTACTTTCCGAGGAAAGTACAACTCCCGACTTCAAAGTACATTCAGTTTGTATGACAAAATGATGCATTTTTAACTCTGAAAAAATACTGAGAAGATATTCTCAACAAAAATGCGAGCAGACGACGCATCGCTCCGTTTGTACTGGAGCGTCTTTCCGCAGCATGTCGAACTATTGCTACTTTTCGCTCGCTCTAAAAAAAAAAAGAACATAATGTTTCGTGAAAGCGCATTATACACGAACTGATCTCTGTTACGTCACGGCGCGGTGGTGGCGCGTCGGGCGCACTTCCGGTCTGGGGCTTTGGGCAGAAGGCCCCATGTGAGACGTGTATTCCTGCGTTGTTTTGAAAGGAACCAGACAAAAACCTGCCTTGTGTCAAAACGACGCGACAGGGGCTGTACCAAAAGGGTCGAGAAAGGTTTGAAGGTCCGTTTTCACGTGCTCGGTTCATCCGAGAACGTGAATATGTGCCGCAAAAAGGGAAAACCAGACGCCGTCGGACCATGATTGCTTGGCCGGGAAGCACTTTCGGTTGAATTCACGGATACTTGTGGTCATCAGATTTATTTGTTTTGTTCCAACATGAACGCCGGAAAACCGTCAAGTTGTACCAGGGGGGTAAAGGTGGGTGAGGAGGAGTGGCAAATCCCGTGCGCCGACACCCGGGGTCCCGAGTGAAAGATCGCGAAAGAGAGCGACAGAACACGAGAAAAAGAAAGCAATGTTGCCAGCTCAAGGACGACATTCGCAATGGTAATCGCGAAGACTGAAAACTCTCAGCAATATAAACAGTGATAATTTAACGTTGTAAACTAAATTCTGAGCTATTCTAATGCTTATAGAAACCAATATACTCATTACGTTGCATTAACTTCCCTTCTGTCGAAATCTCGGAAATCTGGTGCTTGCGCGGTTTCGTATTCCTCGGCCGCGCCCTCTCGCGCCCCACCCGCGAAGTCGGTTATCTGGTTTAGTTTAGCTACAGTTTAGCGTTGACGCGAGGCCGTACATCTGCGCGCTATGCAAAAAGAAAGCTTCGAAAGGAACGTGAATACCTTTCCACCGGTAAGTTCGTGGATTGTTGAAGTTCGTGAAATCGAATGCTGTCGACGAAACTTCGCAGAATAAATGGTATGAGACTCCCTTTCCGGAGGTGCGATCGGGGATAGCGAGGCTTCGGTTGCCATGGTAACCATGTTTGGGACCCCGAGGGTCTGCCTGCATGCTCCGCCGCTTGCGGCAGCCAGAATGCATGGGAAAATGGCAGACCTTTTCCTCTAGAGTTAGTATATGATCTCTATGAGTTGTACGGACCACCTGCGGACTACGTTCAGTGAGTCTTCAAGTTCAAACGGCCGCCTGATCGTCCGAACTGTCGTCTGCTCTTTCAAACGTTTCTGCTTGTCGTCTGCTCTTTTAGACGACGCCGGCCCGTAGACTAAACGTGGGCCCGGTACTTGCGATAAAAAGTAAGTGCAGGCCTCAAAAGACTTAGGTTTGAAGGTTGGGAAGCAGGCTGGATGTAAACAGTAGATACAAGGATATGTTGATCATTGTTACCAGTGGCCATCACCGGCTTGTTTTGCCTCATTAATTTGGTCCGACTCAACTTGAAATATTCAGTTTTGACGTCGACCATCTCAGCTACGGTTCACGCTTTTGCAGCCCGAGCGACGTCGCGACCGAAAATTGCGAGCGAAATCTCATCATGGTAATCAGGCTTTAGCGTACATTCTGCGGCGTCCACGCGGAATGAATCTCCGCATGTCACATTATTCACGCGAAGTTTTGCGGTGTAACGAGCCTCGGTAATTTCGCTGAAGCCGCTCAAGTAGTCAGACATTGCCAGGAAGACGTAGAATCAACAATTTGAACGCGAAAAAGGGCAGGGGGACTCACACCGACGCCGATAACTTCGCATTTCAATGGTTCGTTTATGGCCGACGGCGAGCTTCTTGCCCACACCTCCATCGCGCATGCGCGTCGCCGGTGGCGCCCGCTAGGGGCGCTCCGGTCAGGGGAGTGCAGCTGGACCTTCCACCGTGGTAAAGCGAAACTAGCGACACGGCGCTTTGCGGCAAAATGACGGTCTGGGGCCAGACAAATTCGCACAACACTCTCATGAGATGGCGCCACCTTAGTCAACACCCTCGCGTACCCTCCTCCTCCTCTGTCTCGCTATCTTCTCTCCGACTCTTTTTTTTTTTTTTTTTTTTTGCACGCGCGGCCGACGTTTGATGCTTTCGATTTCGGTAC